>OZ020607.1:87587392-88177321 GCA_963971545.1 Philophylla caesio
AGGCAATGAGCAATTTACGTTCTTCTTATTTTGTTAATTTTCACTCCAAAAACATAAAATGCATGTTTTTCTTGATAGTTGAGTATTCGTTTTCTGAAATAATTATTCAATAAAATAAGAATGCAAGAAAAATATTTAAATTAAAAAAAATGTATGAATGACCATGAGATAACATGGTAACACCGCACAGGAAATCCCTTCGGAATTACTTCACATAACCCTGGTTATTTATTTCATTTTATTGTCTTTTGTACAGGTCAGCCATTAAAATTACACTGTCAAACCGCTGGAATCCATTAAAATTACACTGTCAAAACAGAAAGAGACAGGGCGGAAATTAGGGAGGGATGGAACGAGAAATCTTACTTGTAGAGTTGTACAATGGTTTCACAACAAAGTGATTGTATTTTTCGATTCGTAAACATGGCTAAGCAGCGTAGTCTACTGCTAGCGCACCCTAGAACACGCGATTTCCGGGCTCTAACATTCGGAATATTGCTGTATCTTCAAACATAAACACCAAAATATCAATATGCGAATGTGTTGGTAACAGCTGGAAAAGTTGTGTTGGTATTCGTGAATTTAATTGGCCTTGGTTACCTCCGTCTTGTAGGGTAACTCATCAAAGCGTTGCATTTTTAAGGGCCGTACACATAAGACTTCCGCATTGCTTCAGATTTTCGCTTTGACAGAAAGGTTAAATACAAGGCGAGAAAAGAAAAACAAAGCAAAGCGAAGCAAAATCATAGCGAACTCTCAACTTGACACTTTGACGCTCAACTGTTTACATTTCCATTTTATTTCTGCGCGCATATGCACACGATTAGAAAATTCACTAGTAATAGTAATAATTTTTGCGAGTATATTTACTTTTGAAAAACGAAAAAAGAGAAATATGACTTATTATTGTTATTAATATTGCATATTATATTGTTATATACTTTACATAGATAGAATAATATGGAGGAAAGATCAATTGAAGCGATTTAGCGTCACAGTGTCCTGTTTAATAAACCACTCCCATTTGAAAGATGTGTTGACTACAATCAATCGCTAATATCTACTGTCAAAAGCATATAAGTATAAAATTATTATTGCAATATCTACTTTTTGCCTTATGCAAGCGTGATGAACAATCAGTATTTTCGCTTCCACAACTGACGGTTCTGCGCACCGAAGTGACTCGGGTTTCACCCGACCAAGGTCTTTCTTTTCGGCGACCTAATCCCACATAGAGAGTTGTCCACAGCATTTGTTGACCAGTGCTGCTCGCGCAATCTCGCGCCCCAAGCCTAAACGGCACCCCCAGCACAGGTTGCCCCGCGCACCCCTCCAGCCTCCACTACCCACAGGAGCTCTCGGCAACACAATATATCCCTTCCCCCCGCTCCACCACTAGTGGCAACTGCTAGCTACACCCACTACATGCTGTGTGTGCAGGTCAGGGTACGTCGGAATGCCTGCACAGTCAGGAGCAATATCTGTCTGGCCTGGTGCCATTTCCGATCGTCTTCTGGCCTCCGCATCACCAGGGACTGGTCTGTGAGCTACACCGCTTGCTGCTGCCGCAACAACCCACCGAAGTCGTCGCCTACGACACCGCCCGCAAATACCGATGGGCCCAAACAACCACAGCGGCAGGCGCGGCCGGGGCGGGGCGGCCCCCAGATAGGGTCCCACACACCCCCCCCACGCGACCACCTTACCTAAACAAACAGAACTTCTACAATTGAACTGCAACGGTCCCTCGAGCAAGATCTCTGAGGTGGTTGCTTTCATGGCTCGGTACGGGCTGTTAGCTGCGGTCCAAGAGACGAAGCATCGCCGCAGTTCGACTCTAACGAACGGTTCGACTCTAGCGACGGTTTTAACGTGCTTCGTAAGGATCGCGAGCGAGATAATGGTGCTTAGCCTTCCTATTGCGCAACACAGGGCAGTATCATCTTATCGATGAAGACATCAACCCAAGGGATAGCACCCTCGAATGTCAGGGTATAGCTGTCCGTTCAGGCGATGTCGAGCTCGAAATTTTTAGCATATACATACCCCATATCTCCTGCTGCCCAGCTGGATATCACCCTCAAATAGGTGTGCTCCTCAGTGGTGAAAACCGATTGGAAGTCGGAGACTTCAATGCGCACCACGATCTTTGTTTTTCAAGCATACCAAATGATCATAGGGAAAATATATTGGCAAAGCAGATAGACGACTCGACATTCTGCACAACGAATGACGATGCCCCCACCAGGATTGTGGGTAGTTGGAGCAGCTCGCCAAATCTAACAATAGCTAGCGCAGGTCGTATAAATAGCATAACGTGGCGACATATGCTATCGCTTGCATAAGACCAGCCGACTTGTCCAGCGGCAAATTTAAGTAAGCTGACTGGGTGCCGTTCGAGGATTTGACTGAGAGCGCCTTCAATGTCCAACCGATGTTCGCATTAGCGAACGCGAATTTCACAGGGTGCTGAAGTCCGCTGCATCCCATTTCATCCCGGCAGGTGGGATCCCAGAGATCCGTCCGAACTTCCCGGATGAGGCGGTCACTCTGGCGGACGAACATGGCCACCTTCGCTAGGCGAACCCCGAAAATCCCCGCACTTAAGGCACTGCTGCTCCTATATTTAAACCCCCACCTTAGCCCGGCGAAGCATCAACGTGGCTTCCGGAAAGTGCATAGCACTACAACGGCACTTAACGCCATAAATACGTAGATCAACCGCGGTCTTAACGGCAACCGCAACTGTGAGAGGACAGTCCTGGTGGCCCTGGACCTTTCGAAGGCCTTCGAAACAGTCAGCCAGTCAACCTTGTAGAAGGACGTGGAGGTCTCACCTCTCCCAACGGCGTTGAGGCGATGGACCGCTAACTATCTGTGGTCGTCAGGCGTCGGTATGCTTTCCTGACGCAGTGTCAAAAGCGAAAAGAGTTAAACAGGGGTACAACAGGGTGGCGGCCTATCCCCACTATTGTTTAACTTTTACATCTCGCGACTCCCCTCCACGCCAGAGGAAGTCACACTGATTTCGTATGCCGACGACTGCACGATATTGGCCACCGGCAGTGGAGTTGATGACTTGTGTTCAAAAGTGTACAGCTACCTCCTTGAACTTGCTCAATACTTCACTGGACGAAACCTATCACTTTCCCCTGCTAAGTCCACAGCGACCTTATTCACATTATGGACGAAGGAGGTCGGGCTGAAGATCCACATCATGGGTACCCCCATTTCAACGGTTAACCACCCGAAGGTTCTGGGGGTCACATTTGACAGCCTGGTCTCCTTCGCAGCGCGAACAGTTGCAGTCGTCAATAAAGTACAGAGCCGCAACAAGGTCTTAAAGTCGCTCGCCGGCAGTCAATATGCTCGCCTAGAACTAGCAGGACCCAGTGGACAAGACTTGAGACTTGTCAAAACGCCCCACTCCGGACAGCGATGGGAACACCTCTATGGTAAGGCTAACGTGCTAACAGTCCGGGAGCATAACTTAATTATATCAAAGCAGTTCTGCTGGGTTGCCACCGTCCGGAGCACCCTAATATAGAACTGCTGGCACTGGCACCGACACCCAGGCACATCAGGGGACATCTCTCGCAACAGAGAGTCGGTTGGCCGGCCAAACCTCCTCAACTGACACCCCGTTCTATTTGTTCCGACCCTGCTGAAACTGCTCCTTTGCTGGACCTCTCGTTACTTAGTGGGGTGTTGCAACAACAACGACAATACATATTTTGCTACTATCGGTGTTCCCTTCGAATCTTTTGTCAATCCTTCGTAAGCCCAAATATTTGACATTCAGTCCATCAAAGCAAAAAAAAAATATATGGACGCGTTTTACTTATATACGCTCACCACCACCATCGTACAGGTCTATAAGTAAGGTAACAACCAGCTGTTTTCCCGGAAATAGCTCACAGCTGAGATCACCTCATTTTCAGAGTTGATTTTTAGGGCATGGTTGTATTTAAAACTACTAAATACTGACCGAGTTGCATGAAATATAAGTTACATTTCTTAAAATAGTAGTTAAAATGTATACTGACTTCCGAGGTAAAGAGCAAAATACATTAGACATTGAAAAGTGAAAAATAATTCACTCTTCAGTCATATTTTATTGTTTTTTTTTTTTTTGTTTGAATTTGTTGATATAGAAATATGTAAGTTTAAAAATTTATTAAACTCATATGTTAATGGAATGATGTGCAAAATGTAATTTATAATAAATAAATTCTATGTTAATACATTATTCTTCCAACCATTGCCACAATGAAAGATGTGGTGAAATGAGCGAGAGCTCGCTTACTGATCGATTTGGGTCATATCTCAAGTTAGTGAGATTTGATAGCTGAGACCATTTTTATTAAGTGCAATTTAATATCAAATAGATGGCTGGAGTCCCTAATAAAAAGATATCCCAATTAAATAGTGTCAGAAAGTTTTAATTTACTTTAAGTAAAATCTAAATTTTTTGACTACGAGATCACCTAAATTAGTTGAAGTCAGCTGCTACAAGTTAAACTATAGTTGAATGCATGGTACAATAAACAGGAAATATAATGTTAGCAGCTGATTGGAGTTTTTTCTTATAAGTGGCACATAACAAGTTAAACTTTGTTTACAAAACAAACTTTTTTCTTTAAAAAAACAAAACAACTTTGTTTACAAAATAATATATGTTTACATTTTGTATATTTTTAATTTATAAAAATTGTTCATTATCGCGATTTGGAAAAGATATGTACATACTCAGAAAAGAGCCATTGTGTTCTAAAAGACGGGAAAAGGTCGGATCTTGCTTTTCATATCCAATTGGAACAGAAGCTTGGGCTGCCGCTTTCTGCAAACGGTTGGGTGCGTTCCGACCACTTTTTGCATATTTGAAGGTATACCGCGAGAGTATTTTTTTTTTTTCAAATTTTGTGACCTGGAGCAATGTTTCCTGAGGATCCGTTATAGTTTGATGCGCCTTGCACTGTTTGCATTGAAATAAATGTATTTTTCATGAAAAAGGTAGAATCACTTACATTTTGCTTATATTTAGGATTATCAAACTCGTCAAATTTGATATATCTATTTTGAAGGGTGATGGACCACAACAAATCCAAAAATGCACCTCAGGGTTGCATTTTTTTTTTAATGCTGCTCCCTGTTTAATGTATCTTGAGTTGAATGCTATTTTAAATCTGATCGCTTTCAGAATCATATATTTTATCAATCAATATTGCACAGTTTTGGTCCGTAATACTTTCTTGATACGTACATATATATACTAGTATAAATAAAATTATGTATAATTTCAGCGCAATCTCACACATCAACTATTCGAATCAATTTTGATTTTGAAAGCAATTAGATTTTGCAAAGCCCTGACTGATTAGATTATTATATGTACAGACGTATGTGTTATTGCTTTATGGTAATATTGTAAATTATTGTATGCATACATATACATCTCAAACTTTTGAAAAATGAAAAATTTAGAATACCATTTAATATTTAAAATCAGCTTAATAGTAAGGTCGAATAACGAAAACCTACAAAACAATGCATTGTACTTAAAAAAAAAATAAGCAAATTAACTCCATTTATTAAGTCAAAATTCGTATTAGTACACATATATTTATAGATTATTTGTGAATAAGCAAATTTTCAATTGTTATTATTTTATGACATATCCTTGTTTCAAATAGCAGATAATCTTGCGGTTATATTTTACTCCTAATTGTATTTTGATCGTTATTCTTGCTTTTGAATTAGAAAATTATTTTTCTATTAAAGACACATCGCGAACAGTTTTTTTCCTTTTTAAAAAAGCAATTGAATGTATTTTTACTAATACAAATTTTTCCTCTAATAAATGGAGTTATTGAACCTCACTATTACTCAATTTTCCTGCGAAATAAATATATTTAATACGAGTTTTGCATACTGTAGATAAAAGTTCAGAAATAATTTTCCCGAAAAACGTCAAAATTGTGTTTGAATAAACAACCCAATAGATTTCAAAGCAGGGTTGGCATGACAATACATGAACGTTTGCATGGAAATCCATGTAGGGAATCAGTCTTTTAGTAGGCAATGAGCAATTTACGTTCTTCATATTTTGTTAATTTTCACTCCAAAAACATTAAATACATGTTTTGCTTGATAGTTAAGTATTGCTTAACGAGTTTTCAGTAATAATTATTCAATAAAATAAATTGTATCTGCAAGATACATAAATATCTAAATATTGGTAAATGGTCGTGTTTGATAGCGTTCGCTTTGTGTTACTATTCTAGACTCAGTTATACATACTTTCCAATAACCACTACCTTCTGTTTGAGCTTTTCTCTCGTTTTTTCTTTATTGTTTTTCACTTGAAAGTTACCCACGTGCGTGAGTTAAAAGTGAAACTGAACCTCCATAATGCCCTCTGAGCGTATAACCCAGGGGACAATAGGTTCGCTACTTTAGCGTCCAGTCCCAAACTCAAAAAGAATCGCCAAATTTTTCATGAATTTCCTCAGCTACCCGACATAAGCAGAACAATACCCAACCCGAAATACGGGGTTGTGTCCTCCGGCAATGTTGAAAAACCTCTATCACACTACTCTTGCTTTGCGGTACAAAGATCATTAAATCTGATAAGAAAGGACGTTGAAAAAATCTCTAAACTCAGAGATGGAAATTTACTGCTTTTAGTCAAGAACAAATTTGCGGAATAAAAATTCATTGTCTCTAAACAGCTACCTGGCCTTTGCGAAATCAGATGCAAATATCATGAAAACCTCAACTGTGGTAAAGGGACGGTATTTGCGCCGTACCTCAAATCACTGCCCGACGAGGAAATTGCAAAAGAACTAGAACCTGAGAGAGTGGTAAACGTTTTCAAATTCACTCGGATAATCGACAACAAAGCGACTCCGAGCGGAGTTATCTTACTTACGTTCGATCCTTTTCGAATTCCAGAAACAATAAACATTTCGTGGCAAAAGGTAAAGGTTAGGGAGTACTTCCCGAACCCTATGCGTTGCAAAATATGTCAACGCTTGGGACACACCAAAAAACATTGCAAAAGTGACCCTATTTGCGTGACCTGCAGTTTTCCCCCACACCCTAACTTAGATTGCGTGCGCACAAAATGTGCAAATTGTGAAGATGGTCATCCGTCGAACTTCAATAAATGTCCGAAATTCCTTCAACAAAAAGAAATATAAAGAATAAAAACACAACGCAAGTGCACTATCACACAAGCCAGATATTTTTACGCTGCTCAGTTTCGCACTACATCTCCTCCAGTTTCATTTTCCGGTGTGATGTCGAACACCAAAAGTGTTCATATACCACCAATAACAAATCCAGAAACGTCAAAAGACACAACACTTCTCCAACACTGTCTCACAGAAAACAATACCACAAAAATTGCAAAAAACAACAACAAACAGGTAGAAAAATAAACACATATTCCGAATTTTTATCGCTTACACCCACTCAACTTCCATCATGTAAAGCTACAACGTCTTCAAATATCTCTGAATCCACTCAACCTACACAAACTAACAATTCAGTAATTGCATCTCCCATCACCCTTCTTACACAAGAGCTACTAAGCTCAAATCGTTATTTCACCTCGACTCAAATAGATTCCGACTCGGAAAACGAACGATCAGACGAGGCAATGACCAGAAAATCTTTAAAGTCTGATGACCTTTAAGATACTCCAATGGAACCTACATGGACTACACAACAACTTGCATGAATTAAAACTTTTAATTAAAGAACTATCGCCATTTATAGTATCCCTTCAGGAAACACATATACCCTGCAACAGATCCGCACCCATTTCTAACGCATTTTACAGCTATTTTCACAACCTACCCCAAAACCCAACTTCTAAGCAAGGGATTTGTGTCATGGTAAAAAAAGGAGTCGCTCACAAACAAATAAACATTCAATCTCCGTTATCAGTGATCGCTATTGAACTAAATGTTGGCACAAAAGTCACAATTATTTCCGTTTATATTTCGCCGCAACAATCATTCACCCTCAAAAACGTGCTTGACTTAACTTCCGATATCACTACAGACGTGATTTTGATCGATGATTTAAACGCATGGAGCTCATTTTGGGGATCCATCTCGAATAACGCAAGAGGGAAAATAGTGGAAAATTTTATTCTTCTTAAGAATTTTATGGTGTTAAATGATCTTGCCCCAACACATTTTACAACTCATCAGACCTTTACGAATGTATGTATGTGTTCAACGAGTTTAGCCCCAAAGCTCGCGTGTTCAACTGCCCTTGAGCTCCATGGAAGTGACCATTTTTACTTAGTTACAAGTCTTGTTACTCCGACGTCCAACCCAGTCTCTCCTAAGCCTAAGTTCATCACACAAAAAGCAAACTGGACTCTGTTTCAAAGTATTGCAAAATAAACTCTTAAAAAATACCCACCGTCCTCCAACGTTAACAAGGAGCGCAAAACTTGACGAAAACTATTCGCACGGCAGCCCATGTGTCGATTCCTCAAACCCGTCACAATATCCACAGAACCGTAATTCCGTTTTGGTCACCACAGCTAGCATACTTACGCGAAAAGAAGCAATTCTTATGGCACAATTAAAAGAAACACCGTTCGCTCACTAATCTAATGGAATACAAAAAAGCCAATGCCCTTTTCAAAAAGAACCTCAAAGAGGCTAAAAGAAAAAACTTAGATTACTTCACTCGCTCCATTTCTCCAAATTGCAACCAAAAAGATATCTGGACCAACATAAAAAGACTTTCGGGAACCCATACTCCTAATTCAGTCAAAGTATTGGTCACGGGCAATGGATATATATGTTCGTCTGTAGATATTGCATATCATTTCGGTTCCGTCTGGTCGAAACTTTCAGAAGATGGGAACTTTCATCCAGAGTTTGTAGCTAAAAAACCGGAACCTTAACAGAAGAGTATGCAAATAAGTCACCTTCACCAGGAGCCCGCAGAATCGAGACCCCATCACACGATTCAAGTTCGAGAGAACTATAAACGAGTTGTCTGGCCACCATATCATGCAGCCGAAGATGTATACGGGCATTCCCAACTTCGCCCACCAAATTCACCTTAACAGAAGCGGGACTTCCCTCAATAACGTTATGCACTCTTAAAATAACCCCAAAACTTTTTTAGTGCAGAAGTCCAGAGGTATATAAAGTGGTCAGCTAGATTATCAAAAGAAAGAACCCTATGTCTCGACCATCGACAATAGCGAGAAGCATGAATGCAACAAGGAAGACAGGAATCGGTATAAAACCTGACAAGTTTAACTATGAATGGCCATTTGGAAATTGACTTCGAACTGTGGTTCTTTGCACTCCTCGAATGACCCACTGAGCCGTTACGACCTCCTCACAAATTACCCCAACTCCAAGACGGAACAGCATACGTTGAGGGATACATGACCAGAGGGGTGCCTGGCCGCTAGTCTGCGAACTCTGGATACCTGTCGACCTCAAGTTTCAAAGAGACTTACCGCGGGATCGGGATTACCGCGGTGGACATTCCCCTTTCCCGTTCACTCGTGAGAATATAAATGATAACCTTAAAAAATAAAAATTCAGATGAGCCTGATGATGTTTAGAAATCATCACTTCCGGACCGAGCCTGCAAGGCGGTGGTCTGTTCGGCAAACATTGCAGCCAGTGGGCTGCCCTCAACCTCCTCCGACGGAGCCATTGGGCACGTTGCAGGAATGACAAACGACAAGTTCTCGGAGGCCAGTGGGCCTTCACTCTCCACCTCCCCTGGAGAACCGCAGTTTGCCGGACCTTCTTCGAGTGTAATGCCTGCTCGGCTGGAGTCAATCTGGACTCAACTTCCGGGTTCGTGTTCTTCAACTCCAAGCAGAGGAGAATTTTCAAGCGCGCCCTAGACAATCGCAAATCTACGGAAGAAACCATAAAGCTTGCCGAAACAAACTCAACTACCACAGCGAAGTTGAAACGAATTCGCTCCGAAGAGCATTCTCCTCTGGAACAGGCCAAGACCGGCTCATACGGAGCATAAAAAAGTCACCTTCAGCCGGGTGGCGGGTAGTGTAGAACTGGGCTTTGTTCCGGTTGACCCTGTTAACAACTCTTTTACGGCAGAGCAACTGGCACTGCTACAGGAGGCGATAATTGACGTCGCGATTGAGTACTCGAAGGACGACATAAAGCGGGAGTTCGAAAGGTGCGTCCCCCGGGCTGGGTGGCTTCTTGTCGTCTGCTCGAGTCCTCAGACTGCGACGTGGTTAAGGTCGAACCACATGAACATCAGGACCAAGTGTGGTCTTGAGGTGAATCTGGAGACGGAAAATGAATTCCCTAGGACGCATGTGGTCCGAGGATACTTCTCCCAGAGTCTCCTGCTAGGCAACTATCGCTGCTCAGAACTCAATTTCGACAACTAGCTGGAAGATCTCTAACACGCTTACAAATGGTCAGCTAGTTCATTTGGTCCTCCTCTTAGATCATGCGTCTATGACGAAACTATTGGCCATGAAATATAGAATCCCGTATAGATTTGGCCACATAAAACTCCACCTTAGGTCACCTACGCAGGCCAAAGAGCCAAAGGAGGAGGGAACGCTTGAGGGGGCCCCGGCGGAGGCCCATTTGGACTCTACCAGCACAGCCACTTGGTTGGAAGGTGGCGGGAGCGAGACCAACCCAAGTTTGGCAGCCGCCGAGTCCTCAAAGGCGTATCCTCTGACCCAGGTTCCAGCAACATCAGTTGACCTCCCAACGGGTCATGGCTACCCTCAGAGCGGTAGTCAAAGCCAAGCAGCTGTGCCGGCGATGGCTGCCGCTTCGGAGGCGGTCCCGATCTTGAGGGGGGAGCAACATCCACCAACTTCAGCCGGCACCAAAATACAAAAGGTTGCCGCAGGGCCAAAATGCAGTAGGCCGGCTCTTAACAAAGAAGCTAGGGACAAAGGGTCCCGACGAGACAAGTAGAAGAGTCTCGTCAGTCTATCGCTCCAAAAGAAGCAGTTTCACTATTGGCCTACTCCAGGAGCCCTGACATACTGGAGGCCAAGTAAGAGGGCTGTAGGTTAGTGTATGAGGCACGCCCCGTGCCGCCCTCCTGCTCATAGACAACATTAATCATACACCTCTTACTCCTTTTATTTCCAGGGATCTAGTAGCTGCTGTCGTCGAAGTGTCGACGGTAGGCGGAGTGCAAGAAATTGTCATCGCATCTGCCTACTTTCCAGGTGACATCCCCACTACTCCTCCAGCGGAAGTTCAGCAGCTTGTCGAATTTTGCCAACATACCAATCGACAATTTATCATTCCTTGCGATGCCAACGCCAACCATGTATTGTGGGGCAGCACCTACATAAATGAAAGGGGTGAGTACCTTCTAGAATATCTTATTCAAAACAATATAGAATTCGCAAATAGTTGGTGCAAACCTACTTTTATTACCGCTGCCAGAGAAGAGGTACTAGATCTCACTCTCTGCAGCAGATCAATTAGTGATTCTATTAGAGACTGGCAGGTGTCGGACGAGAAATCACTTTTGGATCACCAGCACATAAGGTTCAAAATCCTAGGACGATCACAACTCCGGGGCCTAACCTTCTCACCCAGGAAAACAAACTGGGACCTTTACAAAAATCTAGTGAGGGCAAGATCAGACTCGTTGCTAACCTCAATTAACTCAAACGAGGAAATGGAGTATGCGGCGAGTGTACTCAACAATGTTTTGCTGGAATCCTTCCACGACAGTACGACTCTCAGTTCCACCTTGAGGAAATGCAAGGTTCCCTGGTGGAGCGCGGAGTTTGATGCTAAACGCAAACTTGTCAGGAAGCTTTTCAACGGAGCAAAAAGAACACGTCAGTTGGACGAGTACAGGGCTGCTCTCACTGACTACAATAAACTCATAAGACGATCCAAAAGAGAATCGTGGAGACTAAAATGTGAATCAATCGAGACACGGCCAGAAGCCTCCCGTTTACATAAAATTCTATCAAAGGAGCCTTCCAATGGGATTGGACTCCTTAGGAGGCAAAATGGCACCTTCACCAACAACAACAGAGAAATTCTGGAATACCTGCTCGAAGTGCATTTCCCTGGCTCCTCGATAGGGCCATACCCGTCGACTACAATCTCTTCGGAACAAGGGACCCCTAGAGTGAAAAGCGTCGCCAGGCCTGGCTCCGTCTTTGACACAGACAAGGTACTCTGGGAAATAGAATCCTTCGAACGCTTTAAAGGGGCCGGGGGCGATGGTATCTATCCGGCTCTGGTTCAGAGATGCATTGATTCTGTCATTGACTCGCTGATCTGTTTATTTAGGGCCAATTATTCTTGGGAATACATACCGTATACTTGGAGAAAGGTATCCGTTGTGTTTATCCCTAAGACAGGCAGTCGGCCGTCTGATTGACCTCGGCTGGAGTCAATCTGGACTCAACTTCCGGGTTCGTGTTCTTCAACTCCAAGGAGAGGAGAATTTTCAAGCGCGCCCTAGACAATGGCAAATCTACGGAAGAAACCATAAAGCTTGCCAAAACAAATTCAACTACCACAGCGAAGTTGAAACGAGTTCGCTCCGAAGAGCATTCTCCTCTGGAACAGGCCAAGACCGGCTCATACGGAGCATAAAAAAGTCACCTTCAGCCGGGTGGCGGGTAGTGTAGAACTGGGCTTTGTTCCGGATTACCCTGTTAACAACTCTTTTACGGCAGAGCAACTGGCACTGCTACAGTAGGCGATAATTGACGTCGCGGTTGAGTACTCGAAGGACGACATAAAGCCGGAGTTCGAAAGGTGCGTCCCCCGAGCTGGGTGGCTTCTTGTCGTCTGCTCGAATCCTCAGACTGCGACGTGGTTAAGGTCGAACGTCATGAACATCAAGACCAAGTGTGGTCTTGAAGTCAATCTTGTGACCGAAAATGAATTTCCTAGGACACATGTGGTCCGAGGATACTTCCCACAGAGTCTCCAGCTAGGCAATGATAAAATTCTGGCAACAATCGCTGCTCAGAATTCAATCTCGACAACTAGCTGGAAAGTCTCTAACAGGCTGACAAATGGTCAGCTAGTGCATTTGGTGCTCCTGATTGATCACGCGTCAATGACGAAACTAGTGGCCATCAAATATAGTATTGCGTATAGATTTGGCCACACAAAACTCCACCTGAGGTCACCTACGCAGACCAAAGGAGGAGTGAACGCTTGAGGGGGCCTCGGCGGAGGCCCATTTGGACTCTACCAGCACAGCCACTTGGTTGGAAGGTGGCGGGAGCGAGACCAACCCAAGTTTGGCAGCCGCCGAGTCCTCAAAGGCGTATCTTCTGACCCAGGTTCCAGCAACATCAGTTGACCTCCCAACGGGTCATGGCTACCCTCAGAGCGGTAGTCAAAGCCAAGCAGCTGTGCCGGTGATGGCTGCTGCTTCGGAGGCGGTCCCGATCTTGAGGGGGGAGCAACATCCACCAACTTCAGCCGGCACCAAAATACAAAAGGTTGCCGCAGGGCCAAAATGCAGTAGTCCGGCTCTTAACAAAGAAGCTAGGGACAAAGGGTCCCGACGAGACAAGTAGAAGAGTCTCGTCAGTCTATCGCTCCAAAGGAAGCAGTTTCACTATTGGCTTACTCCAGGAGCCCTGACATACTGGAGGCCAAGTAAGAGGGCTGAGTCAATCAGGTAGGTTAGTGTATGAGGCACGCCCCGTTCTGCCCTCCTGTTGACAGACAACATTAATCACACACCTCTTACTCCTTTTATTTCCAGGGATCTAGTAGCTGCTGTCGTCGAAGTGTCGACGGTAGGTGGAGTGCAAGAAATTGTCATCGCATCTGCCTACTTTCCATGTGACATCCCCACTATTCCTCCAGCGGAAGTTCAGCAGCTTGTCGAATTTTGCCAACATACAAATCGACAATTTATCATTCGTTGCGATGCCAATGCCCACCATGTATTGTGGGGCAGCACCTACATAAATGAAAGGGGTGAGTACCTTCTAGAATATCTTATTCAAAACAATATAGAATTCGCAAATAGTTGGTGCAAACCTACTTTTATTACCGCTGCCAGAGAAGAGGTACTAGATCTCACTCTCTGCAGCAGATCAATTAGTGATTCTATTAGAGACTGGCAGCTGTCGGAATGCACAAGTCGTTTGCGGCTTCCAAGTGGATAGCCTTTGTTGCGAAGCAAACGAACAGGCATACGTAACCCTTCGTGATTACGCAGCCTCGCCCTCTATAACTTTTGATCTCAAATGGACCAGCGAAATCTACGCCCGTATTAGTAAAAGGGCGCGTGAAGGTAGTACGTTCTGATGGGAGGGCCGCCATGATTTGACTTTGCGCCCGCTTCCTATAGATTGCACAAACCTTGCAGTTATGTATGATCGATTTGATCATTACTTTGACCCGAGGGATCCAATATTGCGCTCGAATAAGCCGCTACATTAACTGGTTTTCCCCATGTAAGGAGATCTCGTGAATAAATTGAGTTACCAGTCGCGAAAAATGAGAATTGTAGGGGAGAATTATAGGATGACGTTCGCTATAATTTAAGTCTTTCGACGCCCCAAGTCGTCCCCCCGCTCGAAGTAGACTATTTGAATCTATGAACGGATTTAGTTGGAGGATTTCACTCTTGGAACTTATTCTCTGTCCCTTCTTTAAGTCAGAACACTCACTCGGAAAGTGTTGTTCTTGACAGAGTGTTATCAGTCGTTGAGTGGTGGCTTTGATTTCCTCAGAGGAAATCGCGGTAGACGGAGCTGTAAATTTAGCTTTCCGAATAGGGTGCGTACTTTGAAGAAATCGCAAGACATACGACAGCACTCGCAAAGCTCTCGGAAGTGACGAGAATCTTTGAAGAATGTCGTACATCTCTACAACTTTTGTCGCGTGCGACAGCACCCGCTTCTCTTCTTGGTCGGTCTGGAACACCGAGTCCTGAGAAGGCCACTCCGTTCTACTTTCTTGGAGCCAAGAAGGGCCCTGCCACCACAACGAGTTTCCAACCAAGTCGGGAGCTTCGACTCCACGGCTGCCTAGGTCGGCTGGGTTCGAGGACGAATCCACATGATACCAACTCCGTTGGCCAACCTTCTCTACAATTTTGGTTACCCTATGCGAGACAAATGTCGATCAAGAACATGGTGGCTTCCGTAACCAAGCCAGAACGATGGTGGAATCAGTCCATAAGAAAATCTGTAAGGATCGAAGATCCAAGTTAGGAATAACTGATTCCACCATTTCCGCCAGAAGTACCGCGCCACACAACTCCAAACGAGGCAGTGATATGGTTTTTACCGGTGCCACCCTCGTTTTTGCTAATAGGAGATTGACCGCAACTCTGTCTCTCCTTTCGACGCGCAGGTAGATAGCCGCCGCATACGCCTTCTCCGATGCATCACAGAAACCATGAAGCTCCATCTTTTCCATCGGTGAGAATTGTACCCATCGTGGAATTTGGATTTCTCCTATTGCCGAGTACTCCATGGCAAACTTTGACCAGCGCTCAAGTGTTGTTGAAGTTACCTGTTCATCCCAATCCGTTCCTTCCAACCAGATGTTCTGCATTAACATCTTCGCCACTATGATGATCGGTGCGAGCCACCCTAGTGGATCGAACAATTTAGCGATGGCTGACAAAATCTTGCGTTTTGTCACTACTTGAAATTGATCTAATTCCTTCGCAGCGAAGTAGAATTGATCCGAAAGTGCATTCCATCGTATGCCGAGAGCCTTAACGCTGCTCGTATCTTCGAAGTCCAAGAAGTCTTGGCTGAGCAAATGAGAAACCGGAATATCGCGCAAGACTTCTTTGCTATTGGCAGTCCACTTACGAAGTGGAAACCTGCCGAACTTAAGGCCTCGGTGATTTGATCCCGGGCCTTAATGGTGGACTCTAAGTCGTGTCCACCTGCGAGCACGTCGTCGACGTACATGTGTTGCTTGAGGACTATCGAAGCGATAGGAAGCGATTCGTGAACGTCGTCGGCTAGTTGCAGAAGCGTCCTTATTGCGAGATACGGAGCACAGTTCACCCCGAAAGTGACAGTATTCAATTGAAATTGACGAACTGGTTCACTTGTAGAATCGCGAAAGAGTATTCTCTGAAATTTCCTCTGTTGAGGCTGAACTAGGATCTGACGATACATTTTCTCTATGTCACTACTGAAGACGAATTTGAATAACCTCCAGCGGAGGATCAGTATCGTCAGATCGCTTTGTAAAATTGGTCCAGGCAGTAGCACATCATTGAGGCTTACTCCATTGTCCGATGGACAGGACGCATTAAACACCACCCGCACCTTCGTAGAAGTGCTTTCGGGTTTGGTGACCGCATGATGGGGCAGGTAATAGTTACCGGACCGGCCGTCATCCGGGAAACTGGACACCTCAGTCATGTGATCCAGTTGTTGATACTCCTTGAGTACCCTAGTATATTCCTCTCGTAAAGAGGGATCTTTTGCCAGACGACCTTCGCTGCGAACGAACTGTGAGAAAGCTATCTTTCGCGAGCACCCTAGAGAAACCTCTGTCGGAAAATTCCGACGAAATGGTAATGAAACTATAAATTTCCCCGATTCGTCTCGCTTGGTAGTATCCTTAAAAACCTCCTCGCAGTATTCCTCTTCTGGTGTACGAGCTCTGCTACGGGGCAGGTCTTCCAGTTCCCAAAAGGCTGCAAGCTGTCTATCCAGTGTCACCTCATTGTAGAATGAGACGCATGATGTCGTCGGCTTGGGTGAAGTCGTCCTTCCCGTCAGAATCCATCCGAAGACTGTCTCCTGAGCCAGCAGCGAGCCAAGAACGTCCTTCCGTAGACCGCCGGGCATTATTTGCGGATAAACGTCGCCTCCCAAAACAAGATCGACTTGTTCGTTCGCGAAGAACCGTTTATCCGCCAAAGTCAGCCCCGGGAACGAATGTTGTATAGCAGCATCAATATCGCAGGTCGGCAGATTTCCCGTCAGTTGAGGTAGCACTAGCGCCGTTGTCTGAATCACCACCAAAGGATCGACCGGGGATTCTAAGGTTATGGAACACGCCTGGCTGGTTTGCCCCGAAAGCGTGTTGTTGATTCCAGACACCCGTGCATTCACTTTCCTCGTTGGCAGCTTAATCCGACGTCGAAGTCGTTCCGTCATGAACGAACACTCAGATCCAGAACCTATGAGCGCTCTGGCCGAAAAAATAGACCCACGATGTCTAATGTTGACTTGAGCTGTTCCCAGTAGAACCCCTTTGTTCGTGTTCGTAAAACACGACTGTACTTGGGTGGGAGGCTCAGTATTACCACTGGAGGAACTGTACCAGAAGTGGTCCGGTTAGAACTAGTTCCGGACCCACTTGCAGAAGAATTCGAGAAACCGCTTTTTCTCGAAGTGGTTTGCTGAACTGGGTTCAAATGCAACAGTGAGTAATGCCTGGAGTGGCATACTGAGCAATTAAACGCGCTGGTGCACTTCGCGACCCCATGTCCGGAAGACAGGCAGTTCAGGCAGAGTTGACTCCTTCTAGCAAAGTTGCTTCTTTCTGAAGGAGCCATTTTTTGAAATCGTGGGCAAGATCGTATGCTGTGTGCATCGCAATTGCACAGCTTGCATTGATTCCTTTCCACACTCGCTTGATAAGTTTGTAGTTTTCGACTTGAATTGTCGAAACTGGACTTAGAAGGCTGCGGTCTCTGTAACCGGGAAGTACTGGGCCCTCTAATGTCAAAGACAGTTTCTAAAGTCTGGAATCGACTTGTTAGAAATCTGTTCATATCTTCCCACTTAGGAATCTCCGTCTTTTCCTGGACCGAATGTTCCCACATTGAGAGGGTGACCTCAGGTAGCTTCGTTGAGCAAAGGTATGTTATGATCGCATCCCAATTTGTTATGTCAATTTTATGAATCTGGAGTGCCGATATGCAGTTATTTATTTCGCGTTGAAGATCTTTAATTGCACTTCCAGATTCAGTTCCTACTGGGGATAGGTTGAAGAGAATCTTCAATTGACTATTAACGAGAATTCTTTTATTCTCGTAGCGATCAGTAAGGTTTTTCCATGCCGTTGAAAAACCTTCATTTGTAAGTGGGCACTTACGAACTATTTCCTTTGCTTCCCCCTGAGTCTTTTTGTTTAAGTGGAAAAGTTTTTCCACTGGAGTGAGCCGCTTATTCAAAATGTAAATGGCCGTGAACATGTCACGAAACGTTGGCCATGACAGGTAATCTCCCTTAAAAACTTCCGTGTCGCACGGTGGGAGACGGATATGGTGCTCCAAGTCGGAAGACTCCGCAGCCATTTCCTTTTCGGCTTTATTTAGCTTGGAAGTGAGATCACCAATCACTTCCATGCATTTGAGATAAGCCGCGTAGGCTTGTTTGTGCTTCTTCTTGGCGGCAGTGGCCTCTTTTGAAGAGCTCGCGGCATCTGTACCTAGAAATTCTATATAAGCGCGTTTTACTCTACCCCAAGATTCCTTAACTTCTTCCCTTTGGATATCCAGGACCGTTTGATTTTGATCAGTTGACGCAAAATCTCTAAAATCGGCTTCGAATTCAATAAGCGAATCGGCTAATTGAATAAAAGTGGCCATTATAGCTTGTTGGATTATTCGAGGTTGGATAAAATCCGAAAAATGCACGTAATGCCGAAAACTGTAATTAAATAATCCAAGTCACTAAAAAATGCGAAAAGTTTTTCGAAAATCACAGAGCCGATTGAATTTAAAAAAAATTTAAGACGACGAAAGAAGCGAAAAACCCAGCAACAAACCCGCAAAATAAGTAAAATTTACGAAAATAATTGTTTCCTTTAAGAGGTTGAGTACTCTCAGTTGACGCTGAAAGATTCTTAAATCTGGAATCTGATATAACCGAACGTAAATTGTAACACAAAATCAAAATAAATTTAAAAAAAGTTTTCTTCTGTAAAAAATATAAATGTTTATATATTTTCAAATATTTTGGTTATAAATTTACAATATATATAGCTTGAATTTGTTTTATATTATTTGTTGTGTGTTGTGATTCTTAAATTTCGTATACTTAATATCACTTGCTATAATCTTGTTCACTGATCTTGACAATTTATAATTTTATACAAAATTCTTAAAAACTTTATCAATTCAGACTAGAAACAATAGAATAAATTAATTTACAATTGAATTTCACTTATAAATGTTATCACAATAATTTCAAACTTAATTTTCTTGCATTCCTGTAGCGAGGATATATTGCGTCAATATCTCGCAGCTGGATATTGTACGTATGGCCGCCACGTAAGCTCGCCACCCAACTCTGTATCGATACTTTTAAATCTTTGTTCTCTATTTCGATATTTTGTTTGATTATTTATTTCTGTTTCTATGTTATTTGTTTTAATTTAGCGATCGGAAATCGCTCTTTTCACACTCGGCTGAAATTTTACCAAAGATAATATGATACGAAACTCTCGTTCTCGTGAGAGCGCTCTCAATGTGTACATTTTTTATAGCATTTTCCAATGATGCCACTATGAAATAAACCAAATGTGGTAATTACCATTGCATTTTTTGGAGATTTTATGAATTGAATACGACCATTTCGTTATGCAGAAGTATATAATACAAATACAATAAGGTAACAAGTAAAATACGGGTATTAATAAAAAAAAATTATAAATTTATGAGTTTTGCATGAAAACTTTAAGGAATACACACAATTTTTACTTAAATAAAAAATATCAATTTTCACATAATCAAACATATAAATTTATTCGAAATGTGTATATGTTTGTATTTATATACAGTATGTAGTTAAAAAGTATTTAAAAAGTAATATATAAGCAGTTTTCTTTGAAAAATATTTTTATTAGCAATTTTAAAGCCGCTTTTTCTAAATAAAACGCAACAATTTTGTGAAAAGTTCTAAATTTCACACGTTGCTCTTTATTTTGAGATTGTAACACTTTGTTGTGCAAACAACAAACACTCAATATCTTATTTTACACAATTAGAAAGCGCACTGATTTAACTGATAATTTACACATTTTGACTCTGGCATCTCGCTATTTTACTTGTCAGCTGATAATAGGGGGACTCATTCGGTTTTGTTGCCAGCATGAAAAACGAGATCAGTCCCCCTATTTTAATAGCGGTTGAGAGAGTTTCACATCATATAATCCTTGATTTTACCACGAAATTGCAGGCAGTGACTTTGTGTGCTTAATTTTGAGGTTCTAATTTCTTGCAGCACTGTTTAAAAATTAGATTTAGACGCTGCCACAGCACTATACAAAGAAGATGCACCAATTATGCGAATTATCTTATTAAAATTATTTGTTACTGCCACAAAGTCACTAGTTCACTGCACAATGTTATGTATGTTGCGAATATTTCAATATTCGGTCAAAATTTTAAGCATTAACTATGCAAAGCGATCGTAAATCGCTGTTACTGCTTTTCACTCGAATTCAATTAAATGTAAAAACCCGGTAATTCGCGTTAGTGATTTTGTGTGTCACAGCTGTATATGTATGTGTGTGCATACATACATGAGTGCAGGTTGCAAGTGTCTTATTATGCGATGGCGATATGAATTTTGCCAGTTAATCAAATTTTTTTTTTTTTTTGTTATTTTCACAATGTTGCAGATCTGGATTCTGAACAAAACCTGGCGCACTAGGAAATTCAAAGCTAAGGAAAACTGCAACCGCACTCGCTTTTGAATGAAATTTGCCTGAGCCGAAAGGAAGTTCTATAAAAATTCTTTATTAAAGCTAACACACAAAATCACTCGCGCACTGATTTCTTTCACTAATATGTACATACATATATCTTTTAGTTGAACGCGGGAGCACTTTATAAGTAAAATGGCTTACAGAACACGTACCTTTTGTATCGAAGTTTTGTTGGTTGTTCCAATTCTTGCTAAAGATGAATGTGTAGTTGCAGATTGTTGTGAATGTCTGTTAAGCTTGTAGTGATGTGGCGGTGTATTGCTCCAATTATCTGTGTGGAAGATCAGTTCAATATGAGTAAGTGATGAGACCCTTATTGTAAAAAATCGTTGGTTCCTTTCCAACGGCGACGAAGGACCATGAACAAACTGTCGCAAATTCCAGGGGTCTCGTGGACAGTCCGTTTAAATGAAAAGAAGAAGGAACTCGTGTTAGACGAATTGTCAAATATGTATACGTATTGCTTTATTAACAAATTATATGTATGTATGTATGTATATCGCAATAGAAAATCTTAAAGTATAAAACAATATAACTTACACTTATTAGGGATTTCCTTGTGTTGGCTGGCGGTCGCTGGTGATCAAAAATTGCTGTTCGCTGCTGGACGGTCCAAAAAAGAAGAAACCGCGCAAAAAATTCTATTTGTCGCCGGACCGTCTGTTTTGCCGTAGCAAAACAGTCGGTTCGGCGAACAAAAGGATATCGTGTTAAATCGGGTGATCAATTATAGGCAATGACTAGTAACTCCGAATACCAGTATTTTTGAAGCCAGGCTGTTTCCCAGCAGTAAATCAGCCAGGGTAAACCCGTGAAAACTACCCAGCAGTAAACTGCTGCTGGCCTGCTGGCCTGAACAGAGACGATACCCACCGTAAGATGCATATATATATTAAAAGCGCCGGGAGCTCGTAATGAAGGTGCGCAGCCGACCAGAGCCTCTCTGGAGCATCCAAGAAGTGCGATCCCAGGTGCTTATTTCTGAGTCTTGCGAAGGCAGGGCAGCTGAGAAGGTAGTGTTGAGAAGATTCCACCTCATCATCCTCCATGCAGCTGCCGCACCTCGGGTTCGAGACAATGCCCAGCCTTACAGCGTGGATTCCCATTGTGCAGTGCCCGGTCAGTACGCCGATCAAAGCCGAGAGCAGTGGCCTGGTTATGCTTAGTAACTCCGCAGACCGCCTGCGGTCCAGCACCGGCCAAAAGGACCTTGCAACTTTGCAAGTCGGTGTTTCCGCCCAACGTTTGCTGAGCCGACCGAAGGCCCATTTTTCCAGGAGCAGACCACATGTGGAAAGGGGAATCCCAATGATCTTCCACAACGGAGCGATATCCTCTGTTGTGCCTTGTCGGGCCAGCTCATCAGCGCGGCAGTTTCCGGCTATGTCACTGTGTCCTGGGACCGAGATTAGCCGGATGTGGAAGTCCTCTGACGCGCCCGATAGGGAGGTCAAGCATTCGCCGACCAATTTTGACCTCACCGTCAGCGATCCCAGGGCTCTAATTGCGGCCTGGCTGTCGGAGTAGATGTTCACCGCCTTCTGTGGTATGGTTCTACCACCCAGGCGGTCCACCGCTTCTTTGATTGCAGCTACTTCTGCTTGAAAAACACTGCGAAATTTTGGTAACCTGAACTTACTACTGAGCGATAGTTCCTCGCAGAAAACACCCCCTCCAACTCTACCCTCCAATTTCGATCCATCCGAGAACAGGTCCACTGCGCCTCTACACCAGAGGTCATCTCCCTTCCACTCCTCCCTTGATGGGATGTGTGTGGTGAAGGACCCTCTAGGGGCAATCTTCGGCGCGCACAGATCTACCTCCTCCGGGATAAACTCGAATTGTCTTAGGATCGCTGAGTGCCCTTCCACCGGGGTTAGAGAAAACCCGGCACTCCGCAACCTGATGGCAGAGCAAGCGGCGGCAACTTTTCCCGCCAAGTCCACGAGGATGATGCCAAGCATCACGTTTAGAGCCAGTGTTGGGGTGGTGCGTAGTGCCCCACTAATGCCAATCAAGGCGCTTCTCTGCACCCGTTCTAAGTTCTTAGCTAGAGTAGATCTATCTAGAGCGTTCCACCAGATGAAGACTCCATATAACATAATTGGTTTCATGAATGTTTCATACAGCCAGAGGACCACTTTTCGAGAGAGACCCCATCTCTTTCCGATGGCTCCCCTACAGCAGTATAAAGCGACCGACGCCTTCTTGACCCTATCCTCGATGTTCGGCCTCCAATTTAATTTCTGTCCAGAATAACCCCCAAATACCTGACTCTGTCAGAAAGCACAAGAGTGCCATCGATAGATGGTAATTGTGCATCCGGGACCCTATGATTCCTTGTGAACAAATAGGAGTAATATAAGGTTGCTTACCGGTTATCTGACAGGTCACAACAATCTACGTGCCCACAAATCTCAACATTAGGAACTCGTGTACCAAGTTATTATTAGGATACATTAGACAAGCCGATAGTATCTTGGGATATCACTAGTGCCCCAATGAATGAAGCAGTGGGTCGTCGCTACTTTCCATATATATAATAATATTTCATTCTAATGTCGTTCGTACAGGTCAGCCATTAAAATTACTCTGTCAAACCGATGGAATCCAAGAACGATAGAATACAAGATTGCGCCTTCCCGACGAAAAATGATGTGAAGCAAAATGCGTGCAACGTCACCAACACGGTTTTTCTGAGAATCGAAAGAAATTGTAAACAAAAATGTGAGGTTAGGTTCTGCTAGGATTTCTAAATTTTAAAGTTTTTACCAATTTCGGCACTTTATGCAACATATTTATATTCAAATAACTTCATTTATGCACTGTGCTTGATTGGATGCTTTGAAAAAAACTGCATTGCAGCATTAGGAGACACAAGAAGCTTAACTTGCTACCAAGTGCGCACAGCTACACTTTCACATCACTTTTGGCGAGTTTTATAGTCCCGTATCATTGATAGACTCTGTGATTTAACACTTAACACTGCGCACTTCATGTTTAATAACTTTATTTTAAATAAAATTGCTTTTAAGCATTGAATTTAAGTACAAACAATTGTATGCTTACATACATACAAACAAAACTAACCGGGTTCGTGACGTAGCATACACAGCTGATTCTGTCAAATTTGCTGAGAGCGAATAGCGGTTTGCGGAAGGCGCAACCTCTGTATTTTCTAGATCGTGGATGGAATCCATTAAAATTACACTGTCAAAACAGAAAGGAACAAGGCGGAAATTAGGGAGGGATGGAATGAGATATCTTACTTGTACACCTTGATAAACTCGCTTTGGTATGGCCCTTTAAAGTCGCTACCACCTTACATGAATTAGCCTTGATAATTCATTAGTTTTTCGCGGAATTTCCCCTTTTTAATTTCCACAAAATCTACATTTTTTCCCTCACATCTCATATTTTGCCCAAAAAATGTTAAACCATTAGAATCAGTGAAAGACAAACCACGTACATTTTATCGTTTTTTTCTTTAGCTGAACGGACCGTTTTTATTACCTATCTTTATGTTTCGATAAATCTACATATGTACATATGTATATACTAATGTGTTTTGCTATTTTTAATTTTATTTAGTAGATTGTTATGAAGTCTTTTAAAAATTTAAGTGCATTTGTTTGTTCCACAGTAATTCCTGGATTGCTTTTTAAAAATGTATCCAAATGGCCAGAGCAAGATAGTAAAGAAGCTGCTTTTTCTGGAATCATGCGCGCCATTACTCTTGCCCATGTGGATTTTACTACTTCCGATTTTTCCAATAATACTCTAGAAAGCACAACAACATCGTCCAATGCTGCTACATTAATAATGTGGCTCATTAATAGACACAATTGCTCCTGAAATTGATCTCTGTGATTATATTCGTAAAAATTGTTTAATGCATGAGATTGCTCAATTGCTCGCATGATTGTGGTCCAAATGGGTATAAAGTAATCTCCCAAATAGGTGCGCTTAGTAATACGAGTTAAAGCAGCTGTAGCGTTTATTTTAACTTTATAATTTTGATGGCTATAAATCACATGGCAAAGTGTTGAATAGAGTGCTGATTCCCAGTTTAAGTCATCATACATTTCTGAGCATAAATATATATTCTCATTTTGTAGCATATTTCCTATTGCATAGCAGGAGTTCCATTTCACTTTTGAAGTACCAGAAGAGCGTATACTGTCAATTAATTTGTTTATACCACTGCTTATCAAAGTCCTATCGACGTCATTAGAAAAATGTTTTTGCGAAAGCAACCTCATTAAGTTACCTACGGTTCGAACTGCATTACAACGAACTTTGTCATTATCGTTACAAGCTTCTGTGGAATATCTTATCAAGCTCATTAAAATTTCATCTGAAATACGTTCGGTCACTGTTTCCGCATTGTTTTCTAACAAGGCATCGCTAACGTTCCCCATAGACCAAACAATTTTTATGCGTACAACAATATTTTCATCTTTTCCCAATCTCAAAATGGATTCAGCAATGTTTTCAATAAAAACAAGATCCACACGCATTGATGGGAAATTCACGAAAACTGACAATGCTCGTACAACCGTAGCTCGAATTATCACATCCTCCATCGGATTGCTGCTTACTCCAGTCAGCAAGCTTAATAAAGATATTCGAATAGATTGAGTCAAGTTTTCAAAAACAATAACGCTAATGTTTGACAAGGCATCACACAAAGCAAGTTTAACGCCAGTTGACTCTCTTTCAATATTTATTTTTTTCATTATGACAGGAAGCATTCGACTCCAGAAACGGCGACAGATGTCAATGTGGTTCACATTATCACAGTTTTGCAAAAACAAACTTATTTGATAAACACAAGTTTCTAGGCATTTCGATCCGCACAACCGAACTTCTAACTGAGAGTCGTTTAAAATATGCTCCAAAACAATTGCAATTTTTTCCAGATCATTTTTTAATAAGAGCTCGAAATGTGTGGACATTGCAGTCAACAATTGAAGACTTTTAATCCGTAAAGGGTTAGAGGCTTTTAGTTTACGAATACCATTTCCGTCTGTATAATAAGCTGCACCTAAATTATGGAACACTTTGTTAATCAGCCAAGATGTTTCAAAATCCGACTTTTCTTTGTATGACTTCTCATTGGCATTCCCCATTGCCTCCAAACGAAAAATTTTTAAATTTTCTCGATATTTCCTATAAGAAACTAAACGTTCTTTAGAAATACCTATATATTCAAGCACATCAAACCCTATTTCTGGCTCCATCAACAAATGTTCCAAAACTGTTAACGCAGAAACTTGAAGAGTTATATCACTGTGAGAAGCAAGTTTCTTTATCTCACTTATAAAATCATATACCGAAGTACATTGAAATTTTGAAAAAGGAGTTATTTGAACTAAAGCCGCTAAGCACTTTAAGGTTTGTATTAGTACGTGTGATGATGTTTCTTTTTGAATAATGGTGTTTAGTGCTTTATAAGACCCCAAAATGGTTAAACCAAGCATTTGAGCTAATGGAACGAAGGCCGTTGACTTATCTTTGTATTCTGCTTGGCTGAATAAAGATTTTGAGTTTAGAAAAAGTTCGGTACATATATGTAGTGCAGCACAACGACATCTCGCATTTTCATCAGTTTGACATACCAAAAGAATATCGTTACGACCACTCATGTTATCTAATATTTCGCTAGGATATATTGACTGCCAATATGAATATATACATCGCCGCTCAGTAGATCTGATTACTTCGCCAAAGAGAGATAGTGAAGTTATCCGTATTTTAACATTGATTTTAAGTGGGTTTTGTAAATAAGTTGTAACGTCGTCTTCTATTGATTTGTCGTTCTTATTAGTTTCGGGTTTATGATTCACAACTCCTTTTGTTTTCGTGCCTCGATATCTTTTCTGTTTTCCAAGCTTTCCTCCAGTTTTAAGATGAGAATTCGTCTCGACGGAGTTCAATTCATCTGAAGTATCATAAAAGTATTGAAACGAAGGTTGCAATTTGTAAGGCCGAGATTGATTTTCTTTTTTAATTGAGTTTCCGAAAAACATAAATCCCAAAGAAATTTCCATTAGTTCGGATACATACAGCTTTATATTATTCTGACAGCAGGAAATACATTTCTTCAGCAGCATCAGCGAATGAAGAGTTATTTGAGGTTCTTTACATGCGTTAAAGTTTGCCGAATAATGCATCCGTATTAAAAATGCCAAAAGAGTTTTACAAGAGTTTATATCCCAATCTGCTGTATTTTTGTTTTGTGAATCATTAAATCCAATGTTTATACATTCCAAAGCAGATAGAATATATAAATCACATTTCTTTAAAATATTATCATTTCCTATAAGACTGCAAATGGGTGATTGAGGATGAAATAAAAGGTTAAAAATCATCGTTTGATAATTTGGATATAAATTAGCAATTTTTGTCATAACTCTCAGAGCGTAGCATTCTGCATCAGCATTTTTTGAATAAACATCGAAAAGCCAGTTTAAGAAACTTTCTATCCGTTCATCACTTCTCCGGTCACAAAACGATAGCTGCATTTCCAGCAAATGGCCAATGCACTCGACTACTGCTATATTCGTAGTTTCAATTTTAATCATCAAGTGAAATACATGCAGAGTTTCTTCAGTTAAAATTCCAGATGGGTTGGAAAAATTCCTTAACTTTTTTACATCATTCACAATCTTGTTTAATTCCATTATCATTTTTACGTCAAAATATGATATGGCAATTAAAACATTCACTTTATTTAATAAAATACTTCATTAGGATTTGTTGGTTAATACAAATAAATGCTCGATACTTTTCTGAAGTTAAGCGCCAAATACACGACACGAACATTTCCGCGAACATTCCCGTTATGTCATGTTTCTGCGAACTTTTCTGTCGTGTATGGTGGTGTTTGCCAGTTCGCGCAAATATTCGCCAAAAATCAAAATATTTTAATTTTTGGCGAACATTTGCGCGAACTGTTCGTGCGTGTATGGCGAAATAGCTCATAATCGTAGTAATTTCTGAACGGAACAGACGTGCGCGGAAAAGTAAAATGGACAATAAAAAATTTTTGAGTGAATTTATTGAAATGTATAAATCTTTGCCATCATTGTGGCAAGTAAAAAGTAAAGATTATTGTAATAGAATTAAAAAGAATAATGATTATGCGACTTTAATCAAAAAATTAAAAGAAGTAGTAGTTGTAGTAGTTGTACGTAGTAGTTGTCCGTTTTCATCGCTGTCTGAAAGAGAACTAATGTTCGGCCAAAAGTTCGTATGGTGTATGGCCAAAGCTGCGAAGAAGATTGCGGAATGTTCGCGGAAATGTTCGTGTCGTGTATATGGCGCTTTACCAAGCAGGCTTTTACACCGATGAAGTATTGAATTCAATTCTGTTCGCATAAAGACGAGTTCATATGAGAAAACATTACTTGGTCCAAGTTGGTTACGAACAGATACACTACAAGACACGATTTAGAAAATACGTAGGTTGGGCCTTCCGCAAACCGTTATTCGCCCTCAGCAAATTTGACAGAATCAGCTGTGTATGCTACGTCACAAAACGCGGTTGGTTTTCTTTGTATGTATGTAAGCATATCATTGTTTGTGCTAAAATTCAATGCTTAAAGTGATTTTATTTAAAATAAAGTTATTAGACATGAAGTGCGCAGTGGTAAGTATTAAATCGCAAAGTCTATCAATGATACGGGGCTATAAAACTCGGTAAAAATGATGTGAAGGTGTAGTTGTGCGAACTTGGTAGCAAGTTAAGCATCCAATCAAACAAATATGTTGCATATAGTGCCGAAATTGGTAAAAACTTTAAAATTAACAAATCATAGAAAAACCTAACCTCACATTTTTCTTGCAATTTCTTCCGATTCTCAGTCAATTCATGTTCATGACGTTGCACGCATTTTGCTTCACATCATTTTTCGTCGGAAAGGCGCAATCTTGTATTCTATCGTTCTTGCTACAAGACATGTAACGGTTAGCAAACAAGATAGATAAGCGTTTCCTTTCACTTGGGCTATTATTAGGAATTTAGTCAAATTTGTTGTAGCAGTGGGAAAAAAATTGCCGTTTCCCTCCATGGCAAGGTGAATATATAATGTGGTAGCGAGGGCGAATTCATAAAAAAAAAGCGAGTCCGTATTGAATGTTGTCTGTGTAATTTTGCGAACATAATGTCAATATCTGAATTCGCCCAACATTGTTCATGTAAATTGTTTGTGTAATTTTGCGAGCAAAATGTCAAAATTGTGAACTCGCCTTAAATTTCCATGTCAAAATAAGACAAAACAAATACCATAACTGAATTGGAAAATTCTCATATGTAACATTTTTCTACTTAGAAAATCTAATTGAGGATGAATTTCGTGCAACAGCGTCAGTGCAGTGTCTAGCAGGCTCTGGTTGTGTTATGAATCAGTACTTAAATATATTAAGTTACTGGGAAGACAAGTGCATACTGCGCGACAATGTAAAGTGCAACATTTCAAAATGATATTCGTACTAACGTGGAAGCTTGAGTTTCTATGTGTTATATGCATACATAGCATTCAACATTCGAGTTTTTTGTATAAATAAAACATTCGAAAATATATGCATATCTTTTAATATATATTAAACCAATTGTGTAATAATATGTGCATATATATATATGCGTTTTTATTTATGAAACTATACGCATACAAACAAACAATTCAGGCGAATATGAAAAGAAGAACAAGCAATCAGCTGTTGGGATTATACCACCTTTTATGAAATCGCCTTGCTCCAAGGTTTACGTCGGTGTAATCCTCCTACTCGCTCTTACTCATGGCATTTAAACATATGTTTTTCTACCCTCGCTCTAACATTGTTATTGCTAACCAATCGGAAAGGTTATCTAGATAAATAGCCTTGATTTGAATTAACTCATGCATAATCCTCTTCCAAATGCGCATAAGCACTCGTATAAATGCACGAAAATTATGTGCATAAGTACTGAATATTGTGATTTCAATATGGCAATGCTGCCAATTTTGACAGAAAATACTATTGCGAACTAGCAAAATGTCTACAGCTGCTGTCAAAAGTGTTTACTATTAAAAAATATCTGCAAATATTAGCAAATTAAACCAAATTATAAATTAAAAAGCAATTTCTTGTGGGTTTGGAAGATAGGAATTCATACAATCCATAAGATTTTCGCAAACTGCTTGGCAAAAGTCCACAAAAATTTCACCAACAGTACTGCATCCTATAGACTTGCCAAAGTTATATATTCCAAAGCGAACAATGAGATAGCCACTATTTCATGAAGTTTAATACATTGCCTCATATTGCTCTTCACCTTTTCAATTCATATTGACTTTAGATCACTTAAAATATATACATTTTCAGTTTTAAAAATTAACATACATATACAAAACAATTAATTTTTACTTTTGACTGAACTCTAATTTATTATCATATCTACTTATATAACTTATATTTATCTATACATATAAATGATGAGCGTTGGTGTCCAATGAACGTCATTCTGCAACCTGCAGAAGTCCGGACATAGACACACTGAAATCATCTGGATACAATGTAGCCGCTGTTGTTAGTGATTGGGCGGGGCGAATAGGGGGATGTTTAATGACTTCGAAGTAGACACAAATAATCCATGGTGAGTACCTATTCACAGTTTATGAATAGAAAAACTCATGTGCCTTTATTGAAATTCACCCGTTTTTTTGAGGTTCCTTTACAATGATGGTCCTGTTTTTGTTTTTGCGGATGAACCTCATCTTATTATATTGAAGCGCAACCACTTTTTGGACCATGATTTCATTATTAACAATAAGCCGGTGCGAAAGGAAATTATTGCTACATTGCACTTCGTCGGAGTTATCTAATATAATGTTCTGACTGCGCAGTAAACTCGAGTTTGTGGTTGAGTTTATGAACAACTGTCAAGCGTTCTCATTGAGGTGTTTAAGAAACTTTGAGTTTAATTGACATTTGTTTATTTACTTTCAAATACAAATTTTGTTTTGCTTATGAAAATACATTTGTACTTTTATTTACAAATGTTTAAAAAAAAGTGCATATAATTGGATAATGCTTGCGATGGCATGGAACACTGAGCAATGTTGAATGCGAAGGCAACTCCATAGTAGACGGCGATTTGTGCTGACGATGGTTTTGCATCATTATTTGAAATTTTTTTTTGTGAAATTTGATTCCTTTCGTTTACAAATTATTAACGAAGGCGGTTTGATAAATCATTGACTTTTGAATAAAATATATTTTTTCGGCAAAAAAGCGTTATATACCTTAACATATTCTCCTTTCAACTCTATACACCATTTTTTATTCCTTTATTATAGCTTTTCTCAAGGCTTTAAAATAAGCGTTTGTTTTTGTGATATTCTTTTCATTTGACCCAAACCACTTACCACCCAGCCATATCTTCAAGTTTAGAAATAGGAAATAGTCGCATTGGGTTAAATCTGGAGAATATGCTGGATGGGGCAGCAATTCGTAGTCCATGGTTTTGACGAGATCAACCGGTTACGCTTATGGTCGAGTGTAAGCAATCGCGGCACCCATCGCGCGGATAGCTTTTTATATACATTCAAATATTCGTTTTAGTTTTGAGGTTCCCGCTCAGTTGGTTACCTAAAACCTTAGCCACCGCACACACTTTCGTTCTCCGGCCTTCCAATATCATTCCATGGATTCTAACGACGATTTCTGGTGTAACGACCACTTTTGGGCGACCTGAACTTTCGGTGCCACTTGTGATGCCTCGACAACAACGGAACTTAGTAATTCAATTTTAAACTATTGAAATTATTTGTGCAAGGTCCTTATAGTATTTATCAAGCCTTTGCTTGATTTAGGTGATGGTTTTTTTTACGCAAAAATATTGCTTTATCAGCATACTTAGTAGTTTATTATAAGATGGCGGTTAAAAGCAGCAATGATGAAATTAAAGTTTCTGTGCGGGAAATTCCAAAAGACCTATCGAACCGCCCTCGTATTTGAAATTATGAACTGTCAAACCAGTAAACAGTGCAGCAAAACTTTTAAACAATAATGCCAAAATTTGTCAACAGTGCGGCCTAATATTTGTTCAAATAAGGGTTGCACGTCCATAAACACCAAAAAATAGTGGTGTTTAAAGCGAGTTAGACAAAAAAATTTTGTATGGTAAACTCCGAGTTTATGAGAAGTGTTTGACGTTAAACTCCAAAATTGCTCATAAACTCGAGTTAACGGCGCAGTCAGAACATAGTATAAAACTCATAAAATAAATAGCAGTTACCTAACTGTTGTTGGGGACCAGCTACAGAAAGTAAAAATGGCAAAAAAACTTTTTTCGCACTCCATCGCCCAAGCCATAACGCGAGCTTCAACTTTAGGACATTTAAGTGGACACAATTGGGAGGAATGTCATAGGCTGTTCAAAACGGTAATTCAATTTTTAAAATATTTATATCGAATTTTAATTTTTTTACTCTTATAATAATTTGAATGATTTAATTATCAATTTTTTTAGACGAACGATTGGTTTGACTTAATGAACGTCAGAGTACCATACGCGGACTCAAGGAAGCGTATGCATGTTTATGGTCATGCTCTCGACATCCAAAACGAGATCTTGAATGGTATGACTCAAATGGTGGAAGAAATGCGGGTTATTGGAAAAAGCACTTTGTTACCCTTTCAAAAAGGTAACAATTCTCTTAAACAATAACAATTAAATATTTTTATCACATGTATGTACATATATTTTAATTTTAACATATTACGAATACTACAGTCCAACATGGCCCTGAAGTTGCTACATCGACATAAAGTATGTCCTGACGTACAGGCTCAATCAAGATATCCTTGAAAATTTCTTTTGTCTCATTCGAAGCATAGGACGACCGTCCCGATCGCCAAGAATTCAAGTACAGGCTTAGTGCATACATACTTGGTTTTCACGAAGGTGTTTTATTTTACAATATTTAAACTTATATTAATTATTATAAATATATAAAGTACAATGTATCAACTTAAAATACCAAAAATAATAGCATAAAAATTAACTAATAACAGTTGAAAATAATCTTAATGCGACCACTTAAAATATATACATTTTCAGTTTTAAGAAATAACATACATATACAAAACAATTAATTTTTACTTTTGACTTCACTCTAATTTATTAACATATCTACTTATATAACTTAAATTTATCTATACATAAGTCCTCATATAGTATAAGATGAGCATTGGTGTCCAATGAACGTCATTATTCAACCTGCAGAAGTTGAAAACTTTTCTGCAAAAAATTTATTTTTTTAAAAGAAAATAACATGAACAGAAAGATAATTGATTATTCTTTCTAATAACATTCATTTAAATTTGCAATTATTGAACATTTTTGAAAAATTTACACCTTTCTTATAACTATGTAAATGCCGCATATGTACTGTCCACATGTAACAGGTTAATTTTCACAAGTTGGAAAATTTCATAAAAGTTATTTATTAAATTTAAAAAAAAACGTATTGGACTGAAAGATAATTGATTATTATTTCTAATAACAAACATTTTTATTTAAAATTACGGTACATTTTCAAAAAATGTATACTTGACTTACAAGTATGTGAAATGCCGTACATGTACTCTGCACATGCAAAAAAGCTATTTTCACATGTTGAAAATTTTCATACAAAATATTTATATTTTTAAAAGAAAATAACATGAACAGAAAGATAATTGACTATTCTTACTAATGCTATGTATTTCTAAATAAAATTAAAACACAATTTTGAAAAATCAGTACTTCCCTTAGAACTCTGTAATATGCCGTATACATACATATGTATACTATACATGCAACAAGGCAATTCTCAAAAGTTGAAAATTTTAACAAAAAAAATAGCTAAATTTAAAAAATAAATATAGCTTTCTAATTACATCCGTTTTATTTAAAAATTATAACACATATTTCAAAAATGTATACCTTACTTTGGGAACTGTTGTATATGTATCCAGAACATGCATTAATACATTTTGCAAAACATGCATATTTAAATATAAAATGTTAATTTATTTAAATGAAAATATAATGGTCTGGAAGGTAATTTAACATTATTTTTTATAATTCACAATTTTATTGAGCTCAAGTCCAGTTTATGAGAGATTTTTGTGTGGAAAAAACAACAACAGCTTTTTAATGGTAGAAGTTATAGTACTATTTCGGAAATCATCACTTTTCCTCACCATAATGGTTCTAAATTTAAATGACAATACATCGGATAGAATATTAGTATATTAACATAGATTAAGCTACCGAAGTTTTTACAAAACATTTCAATTAATTATGCTAAATATATATTTGTGTTCCTATTACCTTTCACATGCAGGAACAGCTGGTGAATATGTTGTCAGGATGGTGAAAGCAGTAACTTAATTGCAGTCTAAATCGAAAGAAAAGGCAATTAGATTTGAGTAAAACATTTCAAATTTATTTTTATTGAACCTACCTTTATTTTGTTAAAATCCACGTGTCTAAGAATAATGTGGTTGACTTCGGTATAATGCACCACTTGCATTAATATGCAAATCACTAGGAATTTTCGCATGACATTTGGCAGGAATATAGTATAAGTGTGGCCGCTGTGGTCGAGTTGGTAGCGGTGCGTGCTATAACTCGATATGCCGTTGAGTTCGAGGTTCGAATCTCAGTCAGGGCAAGCAAAATCTTAATCATAGAAAAAGTTTTTCTAATAGCGGTTACCCCTCGACAGGCAATGGCAGACCTCCGAGGGTATTTCTGCCATGAAAAAGCTACTCATTAAATACATCTGCCGTTCGGAGTCGGCACAAAACGGTAGGTCCCTCCATTTGTTGTAGAATATAAAGACGCACAGTACACATGGTAGGTCCCTCCATTTGTTGTAGAATATAAAGACGCACAGCACACATGGTAGGAGAAGCTCGGTCAAACACTAAGCTACATAGTGTAAGCGCAAAAATTATTATATATTATAGTATAAGTGTTTCTTTAACTAAAATTAAAAAAAAAGTTTCAGTTAATAACAGTACTAATGTTATTTGTTGCTTTAACATATCCACTATCAGCGGCAAATTTTACATTCTTGAACGAATTAACGGCTTACATTTTAGCATATAAATGACATTTGAAATGTTCGGAATCACTTTGTTTATTTTATTTTTCACTAGATTTGTTGTTTAACGATAAGAAACGCGTTTATAAATTAGTTTACTTTCAACAAAAACCGAAATGAAGATGCCCGCAAATGTGATAATAAACGTGTTGCCATAGTATGAGAAAAAACGTGGTGGCAGATGTTTAAGGAACACTTTCGTTATTAAGGAGAATAAAGGCTGCGCAAAAATATTAATGATGGCGTAGCCGAAGTTTGCTCGGTCAGGGTTATTCTTTTAAGGCGTTGTCAAAGGCCGATCACACAGAAAGGAGTTATACGCAAAAATACGGTTAATGGCGTAGCCGAAGTTTGCTCGGCCAGGGTTATTTTTTTTAAAGCGCGGCCGAAGGCCACTCATGCGGAAAGAAGTTATACGCAAAAATACTGTAAATGGCGTAGTCAAAGTTTGCTCGGCCAGGTTTATTTTTTTAAAACGGGAAAAGAGATTTGTTCATAAGTCATTGATCCGCCATCACGAGCAAACTCATTAGCAAGCAAGTTTTACTTATACGTATCTATTCATATGTGTTTAAAAATTTTGTATCTTTATTAATTTTATTAAAAATATATAGTTTAGGCAAATTAAAGAGTGCTGCGAAATATAAAAAGATTAAACTGTTAAATTTTATGTGTTTTGTACACTTTTTTTGTTAAAATCGGTTGAAATTCATCTGTGCAATGTGATGAATTTTGAAATATTAAACGCAAATATTTTTTAAACTTTAAGTTTCCTCGCGGTTTGGTTTTCAGTTTCGTTATCTGTACAACCCCCTCTACCACTCCGTAAAAGTCATTTTTTCCAAATCGTGGTGCATTATACCGAAATTTTTTCCAATTTATTAAATCACTATACATATATAGATATGCACAAACCACACATAAAACAGGTAGCAGCATTAAAGAAAATGCAACCCTGGGGTATATTTTTTGATTTGTTGTGGTCCATCACACTGGATGAAGCGGTCACAAAAATACAATCAGATCTAGATTCAATATATAAGTGGTTATGTCAAAATAAGCTGAAAATTAATGTAGAGAAAACTAAATGGATGGTTATTGGGAATAAATTGGCCAATGATGATAACGTAGCTTTGAAAATAGATAATACGCCTTTACAAAGAATAAACGAATTCAAATATTTGGGAATAATAATAGATGATAAGTTAAAATTTGATAAGCATCTTGAATATATAGAAGGCAAACTATCAAAAAAACTAGGATTTATGTTTCGAACATGCAAGCACATTAGCAGGCATTTTAAAAAAACATTTTTTGCATTCTTGAAGGCATACCGCGAGAGTCTTTTCCAAATTTTGTGACCTGGAGCAATGTTTCCTGAAGATCCGTTGTAGTTTGATGCGTCTTGCACTGTTTGCATTGAAATAAATGTATTTTTCAAGTAAAATGTAGAATCACTTACATTTTGTTTACATTTAGGGTTATCAAACTCGTCAAATTTGATATATCTATTTTGAAGGGTGATGGACCACAACAAATCCAAAAATACACCCCAGGGTTGCATTTTCTTTAGTGCTGCTACCTGTTTAATGTATCTTGAGTTGAATGCTATTTTAAATCTAATCGCTTTCAGAATCATATATTTTATCAATCAATATTGCAAATTTTGGTCCGTAATACTTTCTTGATACGTACATATACTAATATAAATCAAATTATGTATAATTTCAGCGCACTCTCACACATCAACTATTCGAATCAATTTTGATTTTGAAAGCAATTAGATTTTGCAAAGCCGTAAATGATTAGTTAATTATATGTACAGACGTATGTGTTATTGCTTTATAGTAATATTGTAAATTATTGTATGTACATACATATGCATACATATACATACATTTTCAAACTTTTGAAAAATGAAATTTTTAGAATACCATTTAATATTTAAAATCAGCTTAATAGTAAGGTCAAATAACAAAAACCTACAAAACAATGCATTTTACTTAAAAAAAATTAACAAATTAACTCCATTTATTAAGTCAAAATTCGTATTAGTACACATATGATATATTTATAGATTATTTGTGAATAAGCAAATTTTCAATTGTTATTATTTTATGACATATCCTTGTTTCAAATAGCAGATAATCTTGCGGTTATATTTTACTCCATTCTAGTTCTAGTATCCAACACAGTGTATTTTGATCGTTATTCTTGCTTTTGAATTAGAAAATTATTTTTCTATTAAAGACACATCGCGAACAGTTATTTATTCTTTTTAAAAAAGCAATTGAATGTATTTTTACTAATGCACATTTTTTCTCTAATAAATGGAGTTAATTTGCTTATTTTGTTAAGTGCAATGCATTATTTTCTAAGTTTTAGTTATTGAACCTCACTATTACTCATTTTCCTGCGAAATAAATTTATTTCACGGATTGTTTTAAGATACATTTGAAAACATTTTTGATGCTTGTTATTATGAGAAGGTGTACTAATACGAGTTTTGCATACTATAGATAAAAGTTCAGAAATAATTTTCCCGAAAAACGTCAAAATTGTGTTTGAATAAACAACCCAATAGATTGCAAAGCAGTGTTGGCATGACAATACATAAACGTTTGCATGGAAATCCATGTAGGGAATCAGTCTTTTAGTAGGCAATGAGCAATTTACGTTCTTCATATTTTGTTAATTTTTACTCCAAAAACATTTAATACATGTTTTGCTTGATAGTTAAGTATTGCTTAACGCGTTTTCAGTAATAATTATTCAATAAAATAAATTTTATCTGCAAGTGACATAAATATTTAAATTAAAAAAAAGGTATGAATGAACATGAGATAACACGGCAACACCGCACAGGAAATGTCTTCGGAATTTCTGAATGGTGATAGAACGGATGGAAAGGACTAGTTTCCATGCCGGACTTTCCCTGTATTACACTTGTGTCGAGTACACAGTTCGGTTGGAGAGGACTAGTTTCCATGCCGGCCTTTCCCTCTATTACAACTGGTTTCGCGTACACAGTGCGGTTGGAAAGGACTAGTTTCCAAGCCGCCCCTTCTGAGGATTCCTTTAGTGACAGACGATCTGAATGGACGAGATCCAGAGTCGTGCTGCTGTAGCGGATGGGGACGACCAGATTCCACGTCGAACCTCTCTATCTTATAGCCATTGTTCTGCTGTGATTACATAGTAGCCTCTCGAAAGCGTCGATGTTTTCGCTATTTTTTATTTTCATTGTTGATAAGTTCAGCCGATAATTCTGACGGCTTTCCTGGGGCAGATGATGGTAACTTTCGTGAATGTCTTTAACGATCAAGTAAGTTATGTAGTTGTTACGCGAAGTACGATAAGATCTTGTGAGCAATGAATTCAGATCGCCTTTTCACTCGCATGATGTCTTGTTCGTCCAAGAACAAATTGAGCGATATTAATTTACTTGTTTTTTTCAATTTTCTTACAGTGCTTCGGAGAAATAAACTCTTGTAGGTATTCGCTGAGCTGTGCTTGCCTCGTTATGGTCAATTTCATCATGTCAATAATTTCAAAGTTCATTTTGTTAAAAGGAGTCTGTGCATGCAACAGGCAGTAGTATTTGGAAGTCGTATAAGAACTGCACTTGAGCAGTGTTTACCCCAACGTATTAATTTTTTTGAGAGACTCGACCACCGTTTTGCTAGGGATTCGATTGACTAAAAGGGAAATTAAGCAGTTTGTGGCCAGTCTGATCTCGGAGATACTTTCATGGGTGAATGATACAGCGGAGGTCAGGTGGTGCACAGGCATGGCAAGGCCCGTCTAGCTCGTCGGATGTGGGGTATTTACCACCTGCCTTACCTGCACCCATATAAACAAGTTTTATCATACCTACAACTTTTGCAACGAAGTGATCCAAAAAACAAATAGAAGAAGAGATAGTATGGAATAAAGAAAGAAAGCCTATCGTGTTTTTCATTTTGATTAATTTCGGAAACCTAGTATAAAATTTAACACCCACATGTCCCCTCTTCCGCCTAGGGGTGGTATCTCAACCAACTTTAAAAGGATTCAGTTCCCCATTATCACTCTTAAATTAACAATCTCAAATACTCAATTAATGAAGGTTCTTTCTAATTATTCATTTACATTATTATTTACTAAATAACAATTCAAAATGTATATCAATTCGCTTACAATGCAATGCTATGTATAAAAAGAAATTATCATTTCAAAAATTCACTTTAAAATCTAATGTGTATGTATATCTTATGTGTCGATAAAGAAAAAGCGGGTAACATATTTCTTAACCTAATTTTATATATTAATGTACATTTTCCAAATCCTCATCTTTCTTTCATTTTTAATTTAAAAAAAAGAAGTAAAAACACCCGCGTGGAATGCCCCGTATGTAAACCTTATGTATGTGTATGTCAAAAATATTTTTGTAGAATAGGTACGATTAATTGCTTTTGTTAACGGAGTGGTTTGTTTTTAGGTCTACGCATCTAAGTCGGTATGTATGTACATGTGTAAAGGAAAACAATTGTACTCATCCTTTTAGTCCACCGATGTTGGCGCCAGCATACTGAGAGGACCTGTGGAGAGTACTGGGTACCTATATGCATATTCCCACAAGTCTTCTGACACCTAGCTCACTCAGTCGCATTTGCGGGCAGCGAGTTAGTCAGTGAACAATCTAAAAGCAGTAGATTGATAATAAAAAAAAAAGTATATGCGCGTGTGAGTGATTAGAACGCGAATAATGAGGCTTTAATGTTAGCAAAACAAAAAAAAAATTGAAGAGAAAAAGATGTCAAAGTAATAAAAAAATAACCCGGGTGAAGCGAAGAATCACTACCAGGTGCAGAAAAAGTATTTAGTTGATGCGGAGGAAATGAAATATTAATAATATTAATTTGCTTAATTGAATTAATAAAAATAAGTAAAAACAACATTTAAAATTAAATTGCTGGAAATTTTTATGTCAGAACAAGTAAAAATAGGCAGATATGTATGTATGAAAAATAATATAACAACAACAATATGTGCCCGGTTCTTCCTCGCTGACAATGCTGGCTCAGTGGCGTTGATCCGGGAGTGATCGCGCTTCCATCGACGCAGCTGCAATACTGGATAGTCTTATGTACGAGTATGTGTCCTCTCCGTTGGTGATTTTTAATTTTGATTATTACCCTCTTGTGTTAATTTTCAGCGGTTGTTGACCTTTGTTACTGCACAATTTTTCTCAACAGCTGATGTAAGCCATGTAATTATACATTTTTTTTTTTTTTTTTTTTTTTTTTTTCAGGGGCGTTGTGGTAGCGCACTACCCTCAAGTGGCCCTTTGAAACCAGGATGAACCTGATTTCGTCGAAATTCCGCTCCCCACGGGACTGCCGTCAAGCATTACATCATGGGGGGGAAAGGCGGTTAGTCGCCGCTGCTATGCCTTTGTCGGTTGAGAGTTCTCAACCTCTTCATTTCTTCTGCTATTGCCTCACAAGCTTTCTTCCATTTTTCGCTACTGCTAAAGGAGGCCGTCGGAACGGACGAGGTTCCAAGCAGCAACTTCCCTGGGTAATCTGGGGGCTGTCGGAATAAGCAAGATTCCGAGCAGCCTGGTAGTGAGGGATGTCGGAACGGACGGGGTTCCGAGCATCATACGCTGTTTTCTTGAGCTGTCGGAATGGACGAGATTCCGAGCTTAATGGTTCGAACGCCGCTGTCTCTTCAGACCTGTTTGAAGATCCAGGGGCACCAGTTTGACGACTACTTGGGTGTAGTTTTCTCCCAAAATTTTTTTTGGTGTACTTTTCGCCCGATGTGCACTAGGTGGCATTTATTTATATCTGCATCCCACGTCTATATAACTGTTTAATAGTAAGACACTCATGTTTTCTAAGAGCTGTCGGAACGGACGAGGTTCCGAGCAGCACCTTCCCTGGTTTATCTGGGGGCTGTCGGAATGGACGAGATTCCGAGCAGCCTGATAGTGAGCTTCACATTTTGAAGGATGTCGGAACGGACGGGGTTCCGAGCATCGTTCGCTGGTTTCTTGAGCTGTCAGGGTAGACGAGATTTCGAGCTTAATGTTTGCAGTTCTTTATTTTGTTTAGAAACGGTTAATTTCCACTGCGACGCCGCTGCAGCTCTAATATTCTAAGCTGCTTCAAAATCGAGGCAATTATGTCGCTTATTGCCGTCCATTCCTTTTCTCCTTTAAGCATGCAGTTTACTACCGAAGGTATAATTATACATACCAATGCTGAAGTGCGTTCAGATGTGTATGTACGTATGTGCGTTCGTGCATATGGTCTTGGCAGGTTTTTGTTTGTTTTTTTGTTTGGGGAACTCCCGTGAAGAGAAAACTCGCATGAGTACTGCTATTCCCATAGCAGCATGCACGACTTGTAGTCTCTTGACTACACCTACGTTACTAAACTCTCTCCACCACGACCACTCTCCCCGGGGAACTGCCAAAAGAGGTATTACCTCACGGGGCTGGTTAGCTTACTCGCTCTTTACCTGTGTTGTTGGCTACGGCTTGCCGTCTCTGCACGCCTAAGATCTATGTCAATGCGCGATACAAGAGCGCATATTTTTTCCCACCTTTCGCTTGACTGGAGCATGAAGTCAATGATGTTTACACCGTCTAAGATTGTACGAACTTGAGGAGCGTAACATGGACATTGGAACATAATGTGTTCCGCGTCTTCTTCGCTGTCTCTACATGTTGGGCAGCGAGGGGAACTATCATGACCAAATTTAGTTAAATACTTCCGATATACTCCATGTCCCGAGAGGAACTGTGTAAGGTGAAAATTTTTGTCACCATGGTTACTCTGCAACCATTTGCTGATATTTGCTATCAGCTTATATGTCCACCTGCCTTTTGGGGAGCTATTCCAACGATTCTGCCAGGTGTTCATTGATCGGCATCTTTCTTCCTCTTTTACTTCGTTTGGGTTTATTGTTCCGTTACTCCCGGAAAGCCTTTCATAAATTCGTTTCATTTCATGAGCCATAATATCTACTGGAATTTGTCCAGCTATGACATAAGATGCTTCGTCTGAAATTGTACAGAATCCACAAGCCGCTCGTAAGGCGCTTAGCCGATAGACAGTTGTTATCTTTCTCGCGTAGCTTTTCACAAGCAGCGCGTCGGCCCAGATTGGGGCCGCATACAGTAGGATTGAGCTAATAACCCTACTGTAGAGGATTCGTTTACTGTGTCTCGGTCCTCCGTTGACTGCACTCTAGATGCTTTCTTAGAGACGTACTCCAAATGGGGCTTGAAATTGAGTCGGTAGTCTATCATCACACCCAAATATTTGATAACAGGCTTGGATGTCATTACCTCTGTCCCCACGCGAATATTCAGAAACTCCACTGCCTTTCTGCTGCTTATTGAAAGTGCCTCGGTCTTATGGTCGGCCAGCGTTAGGTGCATTGACTGAAGCCATGTTTGGATTTTAAGTACAGCTTCGCCAGCTGCTGCTTCAATTTGTTGCAAATGGGCCGTTATCGCTTCTGTAGAGGAGTTTGCGGTGCGAAAAATAGCTTCCTATAATTTTGAGGATATAACTTGGAGTGCCTTTTCTTAATAGTGTATCCATGATGTTTCGCCAGCTTGCGGTATTGAATGTATTTTTCACGTCTAATGTTACAATGGCGCAGTATTATTTTTTCCCGCCACGCCACCTTGTGCCTTCTATTGCGTTAGCCGCAACGTCAACTACTGTTTTGATTGCATCTATCGTGCAACGGGATTTTCTGAAACCGAACTGGTTTATCGACAGGAACCCATTTTCTTCAGCGAACGACGTAAGTCTGTTGCATACTATTATTTCAAGAATTTTTCCGAGCGTGTCTAGTAAACATATCGGACGGTACGATGATGGTCTTGGCAGGTAAGTACATACATATGTAAGATGGTGGTTGCCACCAAATGTTGCCGTTTTACGTTCTGGTGTGCTGGTGATCGCGGATCAGGGTAGACCGTACGAATCATACGATAAAAAACCCCGTTTCCCTTGGACGTTTATTACTAACAGTCCCTTTTTGTAACCGTTTTTCACTTTTCACCTTGGACGCTTTTCAGGGCACCGCAACTTTACGACTTATCTTCCCTACCTTGTAGTGCGACATTTTATTCCGCATAATTAGGCGGAGGAAGTCACTCGAGTTTGCTCACTCAAAGCGCGATCATCCGAATCAGTAATTTTTTGAAAGTTTTACACATAGACACACATGTACCTGTTTATTTTATGTAGGGGCGAAGTGACAACTTTCTTTCACTCACACATATGCACTCTACCACTACAACGTTCTAACACACTCATGTAACTAAGGCTATCGTTACAGGCTTTCAGTTGCCAATTTTGCATGCAACAAGGAGCGTGTGCGTAAACAAATTCTAACGCGGGCTTCTACTTCATCTACCTTTGAACAACGATGACTAGGCAGTTTTTCCGAAATGGCACCGGTGTATATTTTGGAAATAAAAAATATAAATGCAAAACGACTTCAGTGTTTGTGTATATATTTTGGTATGTGGATTTTTTTGCGCTTATTAAGTTTTTAATTTTGTACAAAAATATGTGGTGATATTACCTGTTGTGGTGGCTGAGACACGAGTTGATGCTGATGCTGATGCTCCGGTTGTTTTTAACAGAATATACGCAAAAAAGTAAAAGCTATTTTTCTAAAACCCGCGGGACAATTATTCTACCGTTTTTAGGGGAAAACCGCCCGAATGGTTTTATCCGCGTATACACATGCATGCGCACACACATGTGTGCAAGTGATAGAAGATAGACGTGCCGTAGTTAGTTCTGCAAAATAAATTGGAGTTGTAGTAGAAATAGCAGGTGTTTTGTGGGGCTCCGCCACACAACATACCGAAGAAGTGTCTAGGAATCCCTTGTAAACTTTCCGGGAGTCAGTGGTATTGGTTTTTCGACGGGAGACCCAATAAACTCGCGTTTATAAAACTTTTTAAACTTTCTTCTTCTTTTTTTATAAATACCGCGAAAATAATAAAAATAAAAAAAATTTAGTGAGAAAATATAAACGAGACAGGTAAGAGGCTTTGTTTAATTGTCAACTACAGCTGATCTTGTCACCCCAAGCAGAAACATTGTAATCAGCTGTAGGTGAAGTTGCAAACCTTATAGTTGCAAAGGCACTGTAGTAGTGTAGTAGAAGATCACTAGGGTAGGTCATAAACATAAAAAAAAAATAATAAAATAAAAAATAAAAATAAAATAAATTAAAATAAATATAATAGCAATAATCACACTAAATTAAACCAATTAAAAAAAAAAAAAAAAAAAAATTATAATTATTAGTAATAAAAATAATCAATAGTAAAAATAAAAATTAAAACTAACAGAATACCCAATAAAATTTAGTAGTAATAATAACAATAACTGTAACTATACGATTTAAATAACTTTTGATATATAACATACAAATAATAAGGCAAAAAGAAAAACTTATATATGAGTGTTACTAGGTCGCCCGTACAAGGGCGAAATATCCCAGAAGATGCAGGTCCCCCCCAAACAGGGATTAGAGCAATAGACAGTGGATTGATAAACCCGCTTGCAAAGCGTCCCAGACTTGCATACTCTCCGCCGAAGTCGCTGCCATGTTTGCCGGTTCCCGAACAACCGCCCGCAGAAATGCAAGGCCCCGCATGGGTCAAGCTAGGGGCAAAAATATGTGAGCTTCACGGCATGATTGACGATGGTAAGAGGAGGTCAGTAAACCAGCAGATGCGAGATTTAATCTCCGAGCTGTCGATACTGTACGAAAAAGTAAAGACCGATACCCGTTCAAAAGCTATAAGTGTAGCCTCTCAGACTACTCCAAAAGCTTGCACGAGCAAGCCGCAGCACAGAGAAAGGAGAGAAAATGAAATGCAGCATGGTAAATTAGTTGAAGCAGGATATGAGAGAAAAGCAAATGGCCCACATGAAGTAACAAAAATGGCTGAAGAACCCCAGTGGAAGACAGTACAGTCTAAAAGAAAGCCTAAAAAAGCAGTACAGCCGGACGCACTGATTATTAAAAGTAACTGCGGGGGATCATATGCAGACGTGCTAAAGATAGTCAAAAGCGACCCACAGCTTAAGCATGTTGGTAGTATGATAACCAAAATCCGAAAGACGGCTAGCGGGGACCTTATACTCCAATTAGCAAAACCCACCGATACGCACACTAACGAGGTACAAAGTGCGGTTAAATCCGCGCAAGGTGAAAAGGCCTCGGTGCAAACGCTAACAGCAGTAACGGCGATTGAAATAAGAGACTTGGACGAACTTACAAGTAAACAAGAGTTGTGTACCGCCTTGGAGCAAGAGTTTGAAGGGATACAGTTTGCCGAAACTTTCGTGAAGTCACTGAGAGGTGCCTACTGCGGAACTAAAACCGCCACTCTATTGGTCCCCGTTCCAGTAGCAAACAAACTGCTAGCAGCCGGTAAAGTGCGAATCGGATGGGTAATTGCCCGTATACGCGCGAAAACACAGCCAATAAAATGCTTCAAATGCCTGGAGTTTGGCCACCTCTCGAGAAATTGCAAAAGTTCGGTCGATGTTAAAAACACATGTTTCAACTGTGGGGAGCCGAACCACAAAGCTGCTGAGTGCAAAAAAGATTTAAAATGCGCAATATGCTCAAGAAGAAATGCGCCACAAGTAAAGCACAGAACTGGTGGCAGAGAATGTCCTTTTTACTTAGAGGCGGTTAAAAAAGCACGAGCACAATGAAATTTCTGCAATTAAACTTAAATCATTGCAAGTCTGCACAGGAGCTTCTGGAGCAGTCGATAGTAGAAAAGAATATCGACATAGCAATACTAAGTGAACCGTATGAGATCGGAAAAACCCCACTGTGGGCTAGTGACACCAACGGAAAATCAACGGTATGGAGCTGTGCTAAAACGCCTTTTGCGATTGAACAACTAAAAGTGAAGCCATGCTACGTTTGCGTAAAAATATCGAAGCTATTCTTATACAGTTGTTATATACCGCCTAGCTACAGCCTTACTGAATTCGAAACCGTCCTAGATGGCCTGGTTGGCGACGCGAGAGGTAGATCCCCAGTGATAATTGCAGGCGATTTTAATGCATGGGCCCGAGAATGGGGAAGCCGATATACAAACGCCAAGGGAAGGGCTCTGCTTACAGCATTATCAATGCTGGAAGTGACGCTTGTTAACACAGGCGATAAACTTACCTTCCAAAGAGATGGAAGGGGATCTATTATCGATCTAACATTTGTAAGCAATACAATTTTCAAACGAACGTCGTGGCCAGTAAGCGAAGATTATACGCATAGCGACCATCAAGCTATTATAATAATAATAATAATAATCCCAACGGTTGTATCCCTCCATACCCGCCCGACCGACGCGAGGGGCGCATCCGCATGACGCACGGATATATAAAAAAAAAAAAAATTTGTTTTTTTCATATATATTGCGCCGAGTCATGAAAGGCAGAGGTTTGTTAAGTGTCGAGATCTAAAACTGTTCAGCTACAGAACAAATGCTCATCAGCTGATCGAATAGTAATATATGTATATGTATGTATGTATTAATTATTGAGAGGATTAAGTATAGTTTTCTTTATGTAAAAAAGTGAGTCTGAAATATCAAAAGAACCGGAGTGAATGTTAAAATCCTGACACAAACTACGGAGTGGCTCATTTAACTCAAAATTACTTTTACATGGCTTCAGAAAGAGAGGCCGGAAATGTCTTGAAATTCTGGAGGGAACGTTAAGTTTTATTTCGCTAAGAAGAGATGGGCTAGAGATCAAGCCTGTCAGTAACTTGACCAAAAATACAATGCCTAGCATTTCTCTACGACTAGCAAGTGTAGGAAGATTAATGAGTTTTAAACGACTTTTATTTTCGATAAAAAACGATGAAGGGGCACAAAATACCTCGAGTGTAAAATCAGCTGGCTGGAGGCTGCACACATTAGACGAAGGCGGGCTTAAGTGATGGTAATCGACATAATCCTCCCAGAAGGAGCAATTAATATGGCACACCACCTAATAGACGGAATTAAAGTAGCTTGCGACGCCTCCATGAGAAGGAAGTCCGTATCTTTCCGACGCCCACCGGTGTATTGGTGGAACGAAGAGATTGCGCACCTACGCCGACAATGTAACAGCGCAAGGCCAGAAATCGAAGCGCAAACTTTGCGGTGCAGCAAAGTGACTACAAAGAAAAGCGCACGGCGCTGAAACGGGCTATAAAAGCCGGTAAAACGAAATGTTTTCGAAGTCTATGTGACAGCGCAGATAAAGACCCCTGGGGTTCAGCATTTAAAGTTAGTGACTGAAAAGCTACAAAAGTCGATACAACCGAAGATTTCATGCCCTAGAGAGTTGGAAAAAATAGTAAGCGCACTTTTCCCAGACCAACCACCATTTGAACGGGAAACATTTCCCCCTACAGAGTACGAAACGCCTCTAGTTACGGCAGAAGAAATTTTAAAAGCCGTTAAAAGCCTTAAAGAGAAAAAGGCACCAGGTCCTGATTTGATACCGAACCAAATATTGAAGCTAACTGCAAATACCAACACCGAAGCGTTTGTACGGACGTACAATGAATGTCTTAAAGAAGGTATATTTCCCCCTATATGGTAGCGCCAGCGGTTAGTACTCCTACCAAAGACTGATAAACATCCAGGAGACCCGTCCGCATACCGCCCAATATGCATGCTTGACACAGCCGGAAAACTGTTCGAACGAATCCTTAGCGATAGGCTGAGCTCAGAAATTGAAGCAGGGGGAAACCTCTCAGAAACGCAGTTCGGCTTTAGAAAAAAGCGATCAACAGTTGACGCGGCTATGCTTGTTAAGAAGCTGGCAGAAGAAGCGATAAGTGGAGTAAGATGGAAAGGCGGATCTAAGAAATATTGCTTGGTCATGACACTTGACGTTAAAAATGCGTTCAATTCCGCTAGCTGGAGGAAAATTATCGAATCTCTCCGTGGCTTTCAAGTATCAAGATATTTGCGAAAAATCATAAGTAACTACTTGGAAGATAGAGGAGGAGTTCCTCAAGGATCCGTTCTTGGACCATTGCTCTGGAACATTATGTATGACGGCATTCTGCGCTTGCAAGTACCTAAAGGTTCAAAAATTGTTGGTTTTGCAGATGATATAGCGGTGGTTATTGTTGCCAAGCATATAAAAGACGTGGAGCGAGAGGCAAACCTCATGACTGCACGAATTCAGACATGGCTGGAAGAAAATGGCCTGCAGTTAGCCGAACAGAAAACTGAGGCAGTGTTAATTAGCAGCAGAAAAATCCTAGAGGTTATTAAAATAAATGTCGGAGGACATGAAATTGTTTCAAAAGCTGCCCTTAAATATCTAGGCATTATGTTTGACGTTCGATTAGTATTTAAGACTCACGTACAATATGCAGTCGAGAAAGCAGAGAAGGTGGCAGCAGCGCTAACGAGGCTTATGGTAAATAAAGGAGGTCCTAAGCAGAAAAGTAGGCTGTTGTATGCAAGCGTAATACGCTCAGTACTACTATACGGGGCACCAATCTGGTCGGCTGCGCTTGAAAAAGTTTCATACGCAAGAGAAATGAGATCACTTTTTCGACTTTGCGCTATACGAGTGTGTAGTGCATTTAGAACAACCTCAGAAGAAGCGGCGCTAGTAGTGGCTGGGCTCTGTCCAATCGAGATCTTGGTTAAAGAGGCTGTAGAAACCCCACTGAGTATTGCTGAACGCGAGGTGGTGAGGCGAAACTGTTTGCGGATGTGGCAGAGGCGGTGGAGCGCTGCAGGTAAGGGACGCTGGACGAATATACTTATTCCTTCCTTAGAGAAATGGTTAGATAGGCCACACGGTGAAGTAGATTTCCACCTTACCCAAATATTGACAGGGCACGGTTGCTTCAAGTCCTATTTATACAAGTATAAACATGATGATGACCCTTACTGCACCTTCTGTGCAAATCAGGTTGTTGAAGGCGCCGAACACTGTTTTTTCGTCTGTCCGCGGTTTGCAATTGAAAGGGATGACTCGAACACGAAGTTGAGGAGATCGCTTTCGGTTAAAAACCTTGTAGATACTATGCTCGAATCTAAAGAAATTTGGTCCGTTGTTTGCAATATGGCGAACAAAATCATAACTAAACTGCGGCAAGCGGAGCAACTCCGCAGAAATTCATAGAAAGGCAATAGGCCGCTCCCCCTCCGCGAAGTAGTACTTAACGGTAGTTCCACGGAGCGAGGGAAACGGAGCAGGGGTGGGTTTTTAGTGCGGTGAGTCGAAAGGCAAGTCCCACACTTCGGCTTTCAATGCTTTGTGCCACCTCTAAAAAAAAAAAAAAAAAAACACATTCATGCCGTTCACTCTGCACACGCATGTGTGTGTGAGACTACAGTAAGATACTTTGCGCATGCATGTGTATGTGAGTGCTACTTAACATTAGGGTGGTACACCCTTTCTAGAGAAAGCGATTTAGCTTGGAGGCCTAAACATACCGGCCCCCTTGCTATCAGCAACATCTGTCTTCTGACCCAACCACCACACCATTTTACATGGAATGAACTTAATTTAACAATGTAAGATCTTTAAGTTTTTTCCACAATTTGAAAAGAAAACTTTAAAGAAAATTAATCTCCACAATCCTCCAGTCCTTGGGTGTACCTAGCTGTTGGGAGGAATAAATTGTTTGTTAGTAAAACACACGTGATTTGACATTTCTTTGCACATTTTTTATTGATAATGCCTCGCTAATTCAGCATGCACATACGTATATTTATTTGTCTTATGTTTTAGTTCTTTAGATGCGGGATGAGCCCGATAATATCCACCCAAAGATTGTGCTTTGGGCGACGAGCGGGCCGAAGGCGCCAGGTAAGATACCTGGTAGCATAACATTTTTGTACACGTCAGCGCCGAGTACCAATCGCACTGGAACCGCGGTGTGAAAGTTCGGATCCGCTAGCCGTATATGCGTATAATTCGTCGCGATGGACGGGTCAATGCTGCTGGTGGGACATACGCGCACGAAGTGTTGCTTAACAATGGCGTGAGTTGATACTTGCGTGTTAACCCCGAATTTTCCACGTGGGCGCAGAATACAACCACGCTCGTTCCCGACGGTCGTTTGCTCAAGATGAAAGTCTCGCGCCAAGTCAGCGGAGATAATTGTCGTCGGTGTGCAGACGTCAATAAGCGCGCGGACGAGATGAAGTCGTCCTTTTGCCTCTATTTTGACAATCGCGGTGGGGGCGATGGCCGTGGTGGGCTGCAACGCCAAAGTTGCATGGCAGCTTCGGAACGTCGCCGGTAGCTGGCGGCGTGATGAGGATTGTGGGCGGAAAGGCCGAGATTCCGCTCCACGATGACGTTGCGCTGGTAGAGGTGGGCGGAAAGTCCGTGATTCCGCTCCACGTCGCTGAATACGGGTGTGGACCGGGCGGAAAGTCCGAGATTCCGCTCCGTGTCGACGTTCAATTGTTCGGGCTGGGCGGAAAGTCCTAGATTCCGCTCCATGTCGCTCTGCTGGTGGGAGTGGGTGGAAAGGCCTAGACTCCGCTCCGCTCTGACGGCGCCTTTCGTGGGCTAATAAGGGTCGGAAAGACCGCGATTCCGCTTTGGTCCCCGTTTCGGTTTCTTGTGGTTCCGGGCGAGAAGACCGCGTCTCCATTCCCGAGTCGGAGGCATGGAGTGAAAGCTCGGTGTCCGAGTCCATCTCGCCCGCGACTTGCTCGCTTCAAGGTCTGGTGTCGATGGGCGGCTGGCTATCCTCTTCAAGGTGCGGCAGCGTATGATGCTTGCCGTTGCAGCGGTGGCACCTTGAAGAGCTGGAGCAGTATTTGCCCAGAAGAGACTCGCGTAGCCTCTCTTCTACTGGTTTTCCACGAAATACGGGACAGAGACGGATTGGGTGTTTGCCCTCGCACAGGTGACATGGTTGAGGGTAGCGGTGAGCCTGTTGTCCAGCTCTTTTTAGTAATGCGGCGTAGCGAGTCATCTTCTAAAAGGTCGTTTATTTAAATATTTATAATTTCTGTTTTATCTATACATATATATAGCTGTTTGGGTGGCGAGACGAGTTATTTTCTGACTATTATTTACAATTTTATTAATTAAAAAAATTTTTTTATAAGTAATTCTTTAGTTTCATTATTCATTTTCACATCGAATCGACATGAGAAAATCTTATCCTGGTGATTTAAAGCAACTCAAGATATTATACTTCCTTCTTGGGGTTATTCCTATATCACCTAGTGTATTTTAGGTGAACAATAACACAATGTCGTAAAAAAATTTGTGATGTGTTCTAACAGGGTGGGAGTCCTAAGAGGAAAAATTCCCAGTATTAATTAAATGAGTGTTTGCAACACGGCTAAAATCTTCATTGAGGGTGCGCACGCGATTTACACACGTTAGAGGGCGCCTTTGTCAAGGGCCAGAACGTAATTGTTGTTACGATCTCTGTTGACATATCAATGATGGTCAATTGCAGCTCATATGCAAATTTCCTCAATGATCTGTCAATTCTTTTCACGCACATGTAAAACGGGGTGAGTAGTATTTTATATAATAATTTGTTTTAATTTTATTTATTTCCTTTTATTTCTTTTTTACTTGTAGCTGAGGCGTCTTAAGGTCGGCCGTGATCAGGCAAAAGGTCATCGGCTATGTTAGATTCCCTGGAGAATTTCGTAGCAGCGATATGTGGGCAGATACATATCTATGTATCTTAAAGCTGGACCGATGCTGGGCTGATTTTGTTTTTTCGTTGTTACGCCCACAGTCGTCGCAAAGGTAAGTTATGTAACAAATTTCATTAAAGTTCATATGTATATTTTTAAAAATAGCGTTTCAGGAAACAAGGCGGCGCCTTCCCCAGTTATGATCGGCAAAGACAAAGATGATAATTCCAAACGTCGCGGAGCTGCCAGTATGGACAAGGCAAGCGCCCTCTGCGGTCTTTGTATCCGCGTGGATGTCGAATGGGAGCACGCGCGGTCGCCGACACCAAGAGTTTTTACGTTCGTCCGGTGCCCAGCCGCGCAACCTCCGCACACGCCGGATGGAGCGTACACGATACGGCGCACACGCGCTTAGAAGAAGGACAAGTCAGGCGCATACACACTAGCGGGACGCACCTGAGGCAGCGCGTTCATAACAGGTAAGATTAAATTTTTCTGCCAAATCGTAAATTAAGGCAACTCAAATTTTGCAGCTGGCCTCTGCAACTCAAGAGCGATACATGGCTGTTGGGCGAACACGCGGCGGCGCGTTGAGGCCACATACACACAGCGGCTCTTGAAAGAGGCGGCGCGCAGAAGAAGCGGCACGCAAGTAAGGCGGCGCACAAGTCAGGCGGCGCATACACACCAGCGGCACACATCTGATGCAGCGCGTCGAATAAGCGGTGCACAAGTGAGGCGGCGCCCAAAAAAGGAGAAGCACCAGTGAGGCGGCGCATACACACCGGCGGCACACATCTGAGGCAGCGCGTCGAATAAGCGGTGCACAAGTGAGGCGGCGCACAAGTGAGGCGGCGCTACACATTGGCGGCACACAATTGAGGCAGCGTGTCGAACAAGCGGCGCATACACAATAGCGGGACACACTTTAGGCAGCGCGCGCATAAGAGGTAAGATTCAATTTTACTGCTACATCATAAATTAAGGCACCTCGAAAATTTGCAGCTGGCCTCTGCAACTCAAGAGCGATACATAGCTGTTGGGCGCACACGTGGCGGCGCGTTGGGGCCACATACAAGTCAGGCGGCGCATACACACCGGCGGCACACATCTGAGGCAGCGCGTCGAATAGGCGGTGCACAAGTGAGGCGGCGCACAAGTAAGGAGGTGCACCAGTCAGGCGGCGCATACACACCGGCGGCACACAACCAAGGCAGCGCGTCGAAAAAACGGCGGACAAGTAAAGCGGTGCACCAGTGAGACGGCGCCTACACCTTGGCAGCACACAATTGAGGCAGCACGTCGAAAAATCGGCGCACAAGTGAGAAGCGCACAAGTAAGGCGGCGCACAAGTGAGACGGCGCACAAGTCAGGCGGCGCATACACACCGGCGACACACAACCGAGGCAGCGCGTCAAAAAAACAGCGCAGAAGTGAGCAGCACACAAGTGAGGCGGCGCACAAATAAGGCGGTGCACCAGTTTTTTTTTTTTTCGGTTACGACCAGGGAGGAGGAATCTTCATAGATACAAGCAGCCCGTACTGCCCGCATGCCCGATTTGCCTCCTGGCACCTACAGACTAAACCCAACCTCCTTCGTACGCTGGGCCTGTGGCACCCCTGCGGGACTATCAATTCCGATATTACTTCGCAGGGCAGGCACTGGACGTTATTCTTCGTCTTCACTCAGCGTGCGTTTTTAGTTTTCGCGATTCGCGTTGCGCTCCTCTATTCTTAACCGTTTCATTACCGCCGTTATAATATCTGCACACTTTTTCCATACGTTTTCTTTAGTCAACATTGCTTTCAGCAAGCCCTCGGGGGTCACGGCCCCGCCTATACATTGTTCCAGGTGGTAGCGTTCATTATCAAATCTGTGGCATTCCATTAGTATGTGCTCTGCGTTTTCTGTTTTCCCATCGCAATGTAGGCAGTGGGGATGATCGGCATGTTTGAACTTATGTAAGTATTCGCGAAGACAGCCATGCCCGGTGAGGAACTGCGTTAGGTAAAAATCAGTATCTCCGTGTTTTCTTTTGATCCATTCACCTACATTTGGGATCAATTTCTTCGTCCATCGACCTTTCGAGGACGAGTCCCTGTTTTGCCACTCGTCGATGCTCTGTTGCATTATTTTGCTGCGTTCATTTGGACTGCGCTTGATCTCTGCTGCAGCTCTGGCGCATATGTCCATCGGACATCTTCCAGCTAGCAAATTTGCTGCTTCATCTGACACTGTCCCGAACGCGCAGCATACCCTTAAAGACGATAGTCTGTGCACTGAAGCTGGTGCTCTCATATATGGGGTTACAGATGTAGCGGTTTCCCATACTGGGGCTGCGTACGTCAGGATGGACGAGCTGCCGACGCAAGCAGTTTCCTTCTATGTTGTTTCGGACCTCCTATATTTGGCATGAGTCTTGCTAGTGCTGTGCTGACTTTTCTCGCCTTCTTGTTGGCATAATTAAGATGATCCTTGAAGCTCAGACGACGGTCGAGTATGACACCGAGATATTTGATGGTTGGGCTGGAATCTACAGTGTGGCCTCCTATTCTTATTTGGATGTTTACTACTTTTTCCGGCTGGTCATTAGCAGCGCTTCGGTCTTATGTTCCGCTAGCTCCAGTCCTGCTGTTTGAAGCCAAGTTTTGGCAGAGGCTATGGTGTCGGTGCACATGCGTGACACGTCTACTAAGTGTTTTGCGACAACAACGATCGCGATATCATCAGCGTATCCTATAATCGACACTCCTTCTGCTTTTTCTATTCTTAGGATGCCATCATACATTATATTAACAAAGAAGCGGTCCAAGGACTGACCCCTGGGGTACACCTCCAGTAACATGGTACTTTTTTGGCCCTTCGTTGGTGTCGTAGAAGAGCTCTCTTTCGCTGAAATAGTTATTTATTATTCGAACTAAATAGTGTGGAATATTCATTGCCATCATCGCAGTTATTATTCAGCTCCAGTTGGCAGAATTGAAAGCGTTTTTTACGTCCAACGTGATAACAGCACAGTACTGCTTTGCTCCTTTAAACCTCTTGCCTTCGAGGGCTTTTCGCGCTATCTCACAAACGGCCGATATTGCATCGACAGTTGAACGCTTCTTCCGGAAGCCATGTTGCCACCTTGAAAGGCCCTGATCACCTTCCGTGATTTTTTGAATCCGCGCGCAGATTATTGCTTCGAGTATTTCGCCTGCACTGTCCAGCATGTACAGGGGCCTATATGACGATGGTTCTTCCGGTGGCTTGTTGCCTTTGGGCAGTAAGACTAGCCGTTGTCGCTTCCATTACTTTGGGAAAATGCCTTCTTTGATGCACTTCGTGTATAAACCACAAAAGAGTTCTGTTTTCTTCTTAATAATGTATTTCAGAATCCCATTTGGAATGCCGTCCATGCCTGGTGACTTTTTGCTTTTTATTTTTGCAGTAGCAGCGAGCAGTTCTTCCTTTGTTACTGGCGGGATTTCAGAGATTTCTAACGCGAATGCTTGCGGCGCTTGGTGTACGCCTTGCTGTGGAAAGAGCCCAAAAACTATGCGCTTCATTATGGTGGGACACATGGGTGGCTTGGCCTAGCTCCCTTTCAATTTTCTTAGCACAATGTTATAGCCACTGCCCCAGGGGTTGTCGTCAACGTCCTTTATTAATTCTAGGAAGGCCTGACGTTTGCTTTGCTGTATAGCTTTTCTTAGAGCCCGTCGCTTGCTCTTATATTCGGTTTGGAGGCGTAGGTATTCAGGGGAATTTCTGGCTCTCTGCCTTTGATGTTGTCGCCGCAGATTAAGAGACTCAGAGCGCAGTTTTGCGATTTCTTCGTTCCACCAGTAGACTGAGGCTCTTCTGTTTCCACTTCTTTTCCGTGGCATTGATGCGTCGCAGATATTGCTGACCATCCTCATGAGTTTAATAGCACATTTGTCGGTATTCTCATTTCTACCGTCGAGCGCGTCGACAGCAGCTCTGTCATATATTCTATCATACTGTTGTCCAACAATTTCCTTCTCCATCCGATGCTCTGTACTTTCAGAGTTTTCGTTTTTCGCGCGTTGCTTCTCGGTTGGTTAATTTCGAAGGATATCGCAAAGTGGTCACTATAGGTGAAGCTTTCAGAGACTTTCCATTTAATTCTGTTGAATAACGACGTGCTGCAAAAAGTCAGGTCGATAATCGATCCCGCAGTTCCTTTCTGGTAAGTGTTTTTGCTTCCATTATTTAACAGTATGATGTCTAGATTTGTGAAGGCTTCAAGTAGAGCCTGGCCTCTGGAGGTTGTTTTTGAGCTTCCCCATTCCACTGCCCATGGGTTAAAATCCCCGGCGATGATGACTGGTGTTTTGCCGGCAGCATCGGATGCAAGGCGTCTTAGCATATTCTTGTAGCTTTCGAGCGATTCGCTTGGTGGCGCGTAGCAGCTATAGAGGTGGATTCCCCCCATTTTCGCATAGATGAATCCCTCCTCTTGGTTATTGCCAATGGCTTCAAAGGGGAGAGCCCCACATGCCCAGACTGCAGCTTTCTTTCTTTTGTCCTGCAGTTAATTTCCTTCAGTGAACGGCGCTCTATATTGCTCGCTGATGAGTGCGACGTCAATGTTTTGCTCGAAGACTAACTGTTTTAGGAGGTCTTGTGCCGCTTCGCAGTGGTTAAGATTTATTTGCAGGCATTTCATCATATCTTCAATTGGTTTACTGCTTTTTTATACGCCGGACATCTGAAGCTTCCCGTGGGATGACTCTGTGAAACGCCAGTCCCTGATTTGCAGATGACACATTTGGGCTCTGCCGTGCACTGCTTGGCAAGGTGGCCTTTCTCTCCGCAGCGCAAACATGAGCCACTACGGTCTTCTGTTGATTTACAGTGCCTGGCGATGTGTCCAAAGTCGAGGCATCGGAAACACCTTAGGAGACTAACCTGCTCCCGTATTCGACAGTTAACCCAGCCCACACGAATTCGTCCGGCCTCCACCAAGATTTTCGTGTCTCGGACGGCCACACTTACTGTCGCAGTTTGCGTGCCATTTCGTGTCGGCTTCAAGGACTTTACTGCAACCAGTTTTCCGTAATTCACTTCTGGCGGTGCACCAGTGAGGCGGCGCACAAGTCAGGCGGCGACACACAACCGAGGCAGCGCGTCGAAAAAACGGCGCACAAGTGAGCAGCGCACAAGTGGGGCGGCGAACAAGTTAGGCGGTGCATACACATTGGCGAAACACAACTGAGGCAGCGCGTCGAATAAGCTGCGCACAAGTCAGGCGGCGCATACACAATAGCGGGACACACTTAAGGCAGCGCGCGCATAAGAGGTAAGATTCAATTTTACTGCTAGATCGTAAATTAAGGCACCTCCAAATTTGCAGCTGGGCTCTGCACTCAAGAGCGATGCATGGATTTGGTTGTTGAGAGCAGGTTTGTTCTGGGAGCTGCATTTATCTTTTTTTATTGGCGGGTTCGGATATCCATTTCATCATGTCCACCGTGGAGCGGTGCGAGTCTTCTGTTTTGCGCCCCCTTTGCTGACATCAAGAGTTTCTGGGGTAAGTCAAAACGCGTCCATTGATGTAGCTCCTTTTTATTGTATAGTTGCAACAATAACCGGTCTACTTGTTCTTTTTTTTTTTTGAATTTGTGGTTATTATATTCTCGGCAAACATTTATGCTAGAAAATTGATTAAGTTTCCAATGTTTATTTGTTGATTATTGAGAAACTGTTGTTGGCTTTCGTTAATTAAAATTAAAAGGCTTTATTTCATATTACCTCATTTGCCTTTGTATTAATGGTGGCAGTGTAAAACACTTAAAAATAAAATTCTTCATATTAGTGTAGGATCCAAGGGTGGAAAATTTTGCGGTATTGGGAAAGGGGTGTGGCACAGCACATATATTTCTTATTTATACATGTATAATCGCGAATGACTCGCATTATACAACTTATTGTCGATCCATGTTGGTGTTTCACTTTTCTAATGCTTTTTCACTATTTGCGCTAATTTGAGCTTAGAAAATATTTTAAACACAAGTGTGTATAAAAAAGGGGTGTTTCTGAATCACTTCAAAGTGGTGGTGTTATTTTACTAATACAACCCTTATTCAAGCGAACCACTTCCGGTTTAAATATTTCTCTTAATCCTAAATTTTAATTTTAAATTGCAAATTTGCGATGTGGAATTGGATGGGAATTACGAAGTGGAATCCGCGTTGGGTTTTACGCTCGATGTAGGTGTTGCAAGAGGGGAATCGGTTTCGTCAGAAGGTCGTTGCTCCTTCTCCTGTTCATCATTGGCGGGTAATAGGACTAATTTCACTAATGGCCTGGTGAATTGTCCTCTTGTCCTGTCCACTACTCTTACCTTGCCATCCGAGCCTGGGTGCAGTTTGGCGACCCTGCCTAATCTCCACTCATTAGGTGGCAGGTTGTGTTCTTTGATAACGACGAGGTCACCTTTCTTTATGTTAGATTGTGGATATTTCCACTTATTGCGTTTTTGAAGTTCAGACAGGTATTCTGTCTTCCACCTCTTGCAAAATTTGTGGGGTAAAGTCTTCAGTCTTTGCCACCGATTTACAATCGAGGCGCGGTTTTCATGAGCGTCTACTTCAGGCTGAGCAAGAAGGTGTCCGCCCGCTAAAAAATTACCTGGTGTCAATGGTTCCAAGTCCGTCGGTTCATTTGATGAAGGACTTAGTGGTCGAGAGTTGAGACAGGACTCAACTCTGCAAAGTAAGGTCGTAAACTCTTCAAACGTATATTTGTGGTTGGAAGCGATTTTTCTAAAGTGGCTTTTAAAACTTTTAACTCCCGCCTCCCACAGTCCACCCATATGGGGTGCCACGTAAGCGTTTGTTGGGTATATTTTGACAAGGTGCTATCGCGAGCATCAGATATAAAAGCTTTTATTTCTGTTTTTAATGTTCGAGAGGCCCCGACGAAGTTCGTTCCATTATCGGAATACATGTTCATCGGGCAGCCTCGTCTTCCTACAAATCTTGCAAATTCTGCCTGCATGATTGTGTGCTTAAATCGGAGGTGGCTTCCAAATGGATTGCCTTCGTTGCAAAACACACAAACAGGCAGACGTAGCCCTTGGATACTCGACAACCTCGTCCATTGTAGTTCTTTATATCGAATGGACCAGTGAAGTCAACCTCCGTATTAGTAAATGCACGTGAGAATGTGGTACGTTCTGTAGGAAGTATACCCATAAACTGAGACTGTGAGCGTTTTCGGTAGATCGTGCAGATCTTGCAGCTGTGAATGATTGACCTAATCATATTTTGGACTCGAGGTATCCAATATTGCGTTCAAATGAAACATTAGCTGATTCTCACCGTGCAGTGACACTTTGTGGACGAACTGGACTATGAGACGAGACAAGCTGCAGTTATACGGAAGAATGATTGGATGGCGTTCATTAAAGGAAAGATCCAGAGATTTACCTAGGCGACCACCCGTCCTAATCACTTTTTGAATTTATTGTTTTCCCGGATTCCAATGCCCAATATTCCCGAATGTAATGCTTCTTCCGACAAACTATTATTAAGCGCCTTGTCGTTGCTTTAATTTCATCGGATGAAATTAAGCAAGACCTCGCTTTAAACGAAGCTCTAGTGCTTGGACGAGTTCTCTGAGAAAATCTTAACACATATGATAAAACTCTCAAAGCTCTCGAAAGGTCAGAAAACCTACCAAGAGTATCAACATTAGTATCGAGTGTAGTTGATGCACAGACTTGAACCCTTTTTTGTTCTACTTCCGTGCTATAGTTCTTTTCTTGTGTGGGCCAGTTTTCTCTATCTTCTTGCAACCAAGAAGGACCCTGCCACCACAAGAAACATGCAGCCAATTTCGGCTTCCAACTTTCTCTATAATTTTTGTAACCCGATGGGCAACAAAGGTTGACCACGAGCAGGGAGAGTCTGTCCAAAGAAGCCTTGTAAACTGACCTAAGTTAATATTGTTAGTGACTGACTCCATTAGTTCAGCCAGCAAACACAGCACCACAGAGTTCCAAGCGTGGTAACGAAATTGTTTTAACTGGCGCTTCTTTGGACTTAGCAAGCAGAAAACAGTCTCTGCCTTCTGAACGCGAAGGAAAATAGTGGCGGCATATGCCTTCTCCGAGGCGTCGCAGAATCCATGCAGTTCAATTTTATCCGTTCGGGAAAAATACACCCAACGAGGAATACGAATTGTGCCGATATGACTGTAGTTTCCGACAAAGCTTTGCCATCAGTTTATTGATGTAGGGGACACCGTTTTGTCCCAATCTGTCCCTTCTAATCAAATATTCTGCATTAAAATTTTTGCAGTAACCACGAATGGCGCAAGCCATCCTAACGGGTCGAACAATTTGGCGATTTCGGACAGTATTATCCTTTTTGTGAATCGTACCTGAGTTTCGATTGTTTTAGCAGTAAAATAAAAATGATCGGAATGGGCGTTCCATCTGATGCCCAGAGCTTTGACTGTGCTGGTGTCTTCAAATTCCAGAAAATTTTCGTTTAGCAGGTGGGCTTTCGGTATTCCATCCAGTATTTTCTCACAATTTGAAGTCCATTTTCGTAGTGGGAAACCAGCTGATTGTAGCACCTTTACTACCTCTTCTTTAGCTCTGATGGCCAAGTCGATGGAATGTCCTCCAGCCAAAACATCATCAACGTACATGTATTTTCTTAAAATGTCAGAAGCCAGCGGGTATGAGCTCTCTACATCGTCAGCCAACTGAAACAGAGTCCTAATCGCGAGGTATGGTGCACAATTAACACCGAATGTAACTGTCTTCAATTCATACAGACTGATTGGTTCACTCGGGTTTTTTCGAAAGACTATACGTTGGTATTTCATTTCATTCGTGTTTAGCAAAATTTGGCGATACATCTTTTCGATGTCGCTATTAAACACGTATTTAAAGAGCCTCCAACGTAGTATTACCATCGTCAGGTCGCTTTGAAGTACTGGACCAGGATGGAGGGCATCATTAAGGCTAGTTCCATTCCATATTCGAGTCATATGTCCCAAAGTTTCGTATTCTGACAAAACCCTGTTGTATTCAGTTTGCAATGGTAGATCCTTTGCCAAAAGCGTTTCGTTTCTAAAGAATTGCGAGCAAGCGATTTTTAACGAAGGTCCCAGGCCGAAACTCTTTGGGAAATCCTTTTTGAACGGCAATGATACAACGTATTTGCCATCTTTGTTTCTTTTTGTAGTGCTTTTATAGAGTTTCTCGCAATAAATCTCATCTTTGTTATATATTCTGTCTTTAGAAACTTCTTCCAGTTCCCAAAAGGATTTAAGGCGCTTGTCTAATTAGACTTCATTAAAAAATGATACACATTTATTGTTTGGAGTAGCCGAGTTGGTTTGGCCGGTTATTATCCAACCGAATACAGTTTCCTGGGCGAGAAGAGTTCCCAGGACATTCTTTCTTATTCCGTGTAATATTATTTGAGCGTAAATGTCGCCACCTAGGACAGGGTCAACTTGCTCGTTAACGAAGAATCTTTTGTCTGCCAATACTAGATCTGGGAACGCTTGTTTAGACAAGGCATCTATCCTGCATGTTGGAAGATTCCCTGTAAGTTGAGGTAACACCAAAGCTGTGGTGTGGATCTTGATTAAAGGGTCAATGGGTGACCGCAGTTGAATAAGGCAGGCTTCTGTTACCTGCGCTGAAATGGTGTTATTTATGCCTGATACCTGGGCATTCAGCCTTATTGCGGGTAAATCGATTCTGCGTTTGAGGCCTTGTGTTATAAAAGAACACTCAGAACCAGAATCAATTAAGGCTCTTGCAGAAAACTCAGTACCATTGTAAAATATATAACCACAAGCTGTTCCGAGTAAAACTCCTTTATTCGTGTTGGCGAAACAGTTGAAATTATTAACCGAATTTTTATTTGCCCTTGCAGAATTGTGTCTAATACGAGCCTGAGCAGAGGTGGATGGAGCATCAACTTCGGGACTCGATATTGGCGATTGGCCAGTTGCTTTTGGCTTAAAAGCCTGTATATGAAGGAGCGTATGATGTCTCAGGTGGCAAGTGCTGCAATTAAATGAGCTTGTACACCGTGAGACCGTATGTCCTGAAGAAAGGCAGTTCAAGCAACTGTTATTATTCTTTAAAATTGCAATTCGATCGGTCGTCGTTAGTTTACGAAACCGTGGGCAATTTTGTAATTTGTGCTCATTGCATTTGCACAATTGGCAAGTAACTTTTGCTACACTGGCCTGAAAAACGCCAAGTCTTTTTTGTGGAGGTTCAGACGGGAATTTTGAGAATTGTGGCTTTGAAGTTCGAGGATGTTGAACACCCTTTAAGCCGGAGACGGTTTCCAAAGTCTGAAACCTATTGGAAAGGAATCTATCCATATCCTCCCATTTTGATATCTCAGTTTTGTTCTCTATTGTCTGCTCCCACAATGCCAATGTGCTCTCTGGCAATTTAGTCGAACAAAGATAAGTTATTATTGCATCCCAATTGGAAATGTCAATTTGATGACTCTTTAAGGACGAGATGCAATTGTTGTATCCCGCTGCAATTTTTTGATTGAGCTACCGCACTCGCTATAAACCGTATCAAGGCTGAAAAGTATCTTGAGTTGGGAATTTACTAATATACGTTTATTTTCATATCTATCGCTTAAGTTATTCCACGCTGTAGTGAAACCTTCATTTGTAAGCGGACACTTTCTCGCAATATCTTTAGCTTCTCCCTGCGTTTTATTGTTTAAATGGAACAGTTTTTCAACAGGTGTAAGGCGCTTATTAAGAATATAAATAGCCGTAAACATATCTCGGAATGTTGGCCAAGAAAGGTAGTCGCCTTTAAACTGTTCTGTATCACAGGGAGGGAGATGTATATTGTGCTCACGAACTGACTGCTCTTTAATGTCTTTCTTTTCGTCTGCAAGCACTTCCAATTGAGCAGCCATTGCGGACATGCATTTAACATAACTACCGAAGCTGACTTTATGTTTTTTCCTAATGGAAACAGTGTGTTGAAACAATGAGGTTATGAATACTTCATACAAGTGTAGTGCTGCTAGTGCAATGATTTGGCAAATTGAAAGTTGAAAAGTAATAACAAACACGATCAAAGAAAAAAGTAATGAAAGCCGATAAATGTGTTAATAAACAAAACGTGCTTTGCAAATTGAAAATTATTTAAATTTCGGAAAACTAACTAATCGTGTTTGACCTCAATTTGGTTTAAAGGTTACACTAACAACACTAGTGAGCCTTTTTGCAAAAAGGCGTATGTATGTGTGCAGAGTGAAACTGTGTCATTCGCTTGATCCAGAAAAATAATATATTTGGAACACTGAATACCTCCACAAATCACTCGAGGAAATATTGTTTTAATTATACGCACTAAATTTTAAGCGAATTATGGTTTTACACAAAAATAAAAAATCTATGTGTATATGTGTGCAAGAAATGTCAACCACGTACCTTTAGCGTAGTTTAACTGGTGACTAATAAGTGATGATGTTGATTGTGGCAAGTTGTGGCAAGTTGAGTTGCGGCAAGATGTCTGCTGTACCAAATCGTAATTGTGGTTGACGATATGTCGTAAAACGCAGTTGAAAATCCTGTTGGATGAAGTGGACTGTATTAAAAACGCTGCTACTTGCTGTGATGTAGTTATAGCTTCGAAAGTGGGACTGGTTCAATAGGTTCTCGGCGCAGGAGGACCATGAACAACGCTGACTAGGCGGCTTTTCCGAAATGGCACCGGTGTATATTTTGGAAATAAAAAATATAAATGCAAAACGACGTCAGTGTTTGTGTATATATTTTGGTATGTGGATTTATTGTGCGCTTATTAAGTTTTTAATTTTGTACAAAAATATGTGGTGATATTACCTGTTGTGGTGGCTGAGACACGAGTTGATGCTGATGCTGATGCTCCGGTTGTTTTTAACAGAATATACGCAAAAAAGTAAAAGCTATTTTTCTAAAACCCGCGGGACAATTATTCTACTGTTTTTAGGGGAAAACCGCCCGAATGGTTTTATCCGCGTATACACATGCATGCCGTTCACTCTGCACACGCATGTGTGTGTGAGACTACCGTAAGATACTTTGCGCATGCATGTGTATGTGAGTGCTACTTAACATTAGGGTGGTACACCCTTTCTAGAGAAAGCGATTTAGCTTGGAGGCCTAAACAACCTTCTTTATAATGCTGATACTTCTGTGCAGATGTTTATGCGCTCGAGCATAAGCAATTTCAGCTATGCTGCGAAATAGGGTGTTCTGCCAATTGAGGTCTTTGTGAACTATGTTCAATATTATTTAGGATTCTCCGCTTTTTGGAAATTACCCGAATTAGGATATCGGTTATTAAACCTACCACTATAGTTCAGTTTGTATTAACCTGATTGAATTCTTCTTCTCTTTTGGATTGGTTATTCAAATCCTGACCCGTACTTGTATTTTTACTTTCATAACTTTTTTCGTAATGTTGGCATCGGTTCGAATACCTATTATTCCATTTATCCTTCGAGCTATCTTCTTTAGATTTCAATTTTCGATGCTCCAGCCTAATACAATTGTCTTCAAATCTCCGTCTTGTCATTGTCTCCATAATTTTGTACAATTCCTGCTCTTCATAAATTATGTCTAGCAATATCCCGTGTGATATTTCTTTTACTGTGTTTACTAACAAACTGTCCACATCCTTAGGTCTATTCCTATATCTCCTTTGTAATACACTTTAATTTGGTCTGTTTTATATTTAATATTTTGTATTTCTTTAGCTAATTCACTCGCCGAATTACTCCCTATATTACAAATCCTTTTGTATATTTCGTGGGGTTCCGTATCCGGTCTGTACCTTAACTACAGTGCTTTTCTGATGTGCTTCCAATCTTCCGGGTGGGGTACATTGATCACAACGTTTTTCGCGTCCCTTGTATTACTATAGAGTATATCGCTCTTGTTGCCTACTTCTTCGTGTCCTCATCGCTTATAGTAGACAGCAAATATTCTACGCTGCTCATCACCGATTTGATTGAAATATCTCATCTGCCTGTAAATATTGGTAGAGGGGAGATGTTTTTCATAATCCCTTGCAGATCCGCACTGTTATGGGACTGTATTTGTTGAAGATTCAAATAGGCTAGTCGCATTTGCTCCAACTGTTGCTCTCGCCTTGACAGTTCTTCCACTAATTCCACATGGGCCATTTGAGTTTGTTCGTTCTGTCTTCTGGAGTAAATTTTGCCGCTTTACCTGATTCCGTACACTATATAGCTCAGTGTTTGGCCGAGCATCTCCATTTGTGGTGTGCGTTTTTATATTCTACCACAAATGAAGGGACCTACAGTTTTGTGCCGACTCCGAACGGCAGATGTATTTAATGAGAAGCTTTTTCATGGCAGAAATACCCTCGGAGGCTTGCCATTGTCTGCCGAGGGGTGACCGCTATTAGAAAAAACTTTTTCTATTATTAAGATTTTGCTTGCCCTGACAGAGATTCGAACCTCGAACTCACCGGCATATCGAGTTATAGCACGCACCGCTACCAACTCGACCACAGCGGCCACACTCGACCACAGCGGCCTTTATACTTTGTTAAATTATCTTGTGGGTGATGTCTTTTCTTCTTCTTCTTTTATGGCGCTACAACCGTTTGTCGGTTTGGGCCGAGATCAAAAAGTCGTGAGGTTACGCCAATTACTCATATCAAGCGTAGAAAGGTCCTTCTGTACTTGGTCCTTCCAATGTGTTCTTGGGCGCCCTTGCCTTCGTTGCTTACACATGGGTGCCGTTTCGAAGGACTTTTTCACTGGAGCATCATCATCCATGCGAACGACATGACAAGCCATCGCAATCGTTGAATTTTTATGCGCTTGACTATGTCCACATCATTATAAAGCTCATACAGCTCGTCATTCCATCTTCTTCGGTACCCGTCGCTTACGCGAACAGGGCCATAAATCTTGCGAAGAACATTTCTCTCGAAAGCGCCCAAAGCTTGCTCATCGCTAGTCAACATCGTCCATGTTTCTGTGCCATATGCAAGCACGGGCACGATGAGAGATTTGTAGAGCGAGATTTTCGTTCGTCGAGAAAGGGCTCTGCTTTTCAACTGCCTACCGAGCCCAAAGTAGCATCTGTTGGCAAGTGTTATTCTTCGTTTGATTTCAAGGCTGACATTATTGGTAGTGTTTATGCTGGATCCAAGGTATACAAAATCCTTGACTACTTTAAAATTGTAGCTACCAACAGTGACGTGGGTCCCAATACGCGAGGATTTTTTGTTTGTTGCCACAAGGTACTTTGTTTTTTTTCCTCATTCACTACTAGACCAACCTCTTTTGCTTCCTTCTCTAGACTGGAAAATGCTGCACTGACGGCCCTGTTGTTAAAGGGTGATGTCTTTTGCTAACACTAAATTTTCACTGTTTCGTGGTGCTTTGTTTGCTTTAGTGTCATTTAATACACATACGAACTCATTTTATTTGTAAGTTATTTAGAATTATTTGTTATGCAAATAGATTCGATCACTATCCTTTTCTGGTATTAATTAAAAAGGACTACCACGACTGCGCCATTTTCGTAATTGGGCCGCTAAGGGGCGTTTAAAAAAAGTTCAGTTTGCACGGTAGCGGAGTAAAACCAACCGATGTAAGCGTTGGAATCAAACTGAATTTTATTTTCAACTTTAAATTTGATAACTCAGCATTAATACGTACTTACAATTACTAATTAAATGCTTACTTAGCAGTAACCAACTTATTAGCAAACAATTATGTTGTGCACGATAGGCTGGTTGTCAGTAGCGTGATTCAGTAACTTTTAACAACACGACTTGACGAACACCTCTGGCAACAAAGTGTCAAAATTTACAAAAAACACAAAACGGAATACAAAAAAAGTAAAAATTACAAAGGGTACCCCCAATTGTTGGAGCGTTTAAGCGTAAAAGCAGGAAATCTAAAGGAAGTATATTCAATTATAATTATTTAAAAGTACATTACTGTCCTTCTTTAATTTTTAGACTGGAGGTGCAGAAAAGTCGGCCGAATAATGTCGCACGGTAATTAATAACGCCATTGTGAAAAACTGAAACGCGAGTGAATAAATGAGTGTATCACTTTATTAAGAATGTGTTATGTTTTTAAAATACAACACACCTCTTCCTTCCTCTGCGCCAGTGGAAAGACTTTTTTCCTTTGCTGGAATTGTCAATCGATCGACAAGGCAAAATCTCACCGACCGTAATTTTGAAATGTTGGTATTAAAAAACCAAATAAAAAATGAATTATGTTTTCCTAATTTTGGTGCGGCATAATTATAAGTCTCTACTCAAATATATGGTTTATTTTGAATACATTGCCTCATACTGCTTCAGCTTATACATAAACATACATAATCTTATTTTTATTCTTCAAAAACAGTGTTATGTTACTGAAAAATGTTTATTATCACTAAAGGTTTTCACTATCACTAAATATTTAGTGGTAGTGCAATTTGTTTTTCACTATCACTAAATATTTAGTGGTAGTGCAATTTGTTTTTCACTATCACTAAAGGTTTAGTGGTAGTGCAATTTGTTTTTCACTATCACTAAAGGTTTAGTGGTAGTGCAATTTGTTTTTCACCATCACTAAAGGTTTAGTGATAGTGCATTTTTTTTCACTATCACTAAATTTTCAGTGATAGTGGATTTTGCTGTTTAACTACCACTGAATAGACAGTGGTAGTGCAATTTAGTGGTAGTGCAAAAATGCCCAACCCTGAGCGGTGCGTGCTATTACTCGATATGCCGTTGGTTCGGCGTCCGTATCTCAGCCAGGACAAGTAAAATCTAAATCATAGAAAAGGTCAAACACTGAGCTATATGGTGTAAGCTCCAAATTATTATTATATATTAAATAATGACAAGGGAGTTTTGACACTCCCTTACATAATATTGCATTTTAAGAGGTCAAAAATGCGTTTACAATTTAATCGCAAAAAATTTTACTTGCCAATATCACTTTAATTCAGTGGTTGATTTAAATGTAAATTTCATGCGCACAATTTGTATATGTTCGGCTAGAAAGAAAAGCAGCTGAGTCAACTTATTAAAATATTTCAAAAGACAAAAAATGTGATGTCTTTTTTCATTTTTTCATTTTGCATTTAAATCTAAATTCCAAAAAAAGGCACCCTAAACCAGGGAAATCTTTTTAGTTAAGAAATTAAAATTTAAATGCAATGAAAAGTGTTTATTCTATACAACATACACATTTCTATCAAGGATTACATTTTCAGAAAAATACACATGCACATTTCATGCGCACAAGTGTAGAAAACCCTCTACTAAAAGAGATACAGTTTACATTTTTTAGCTAAGATCATTTGGTTAGCGATTACTTGTACGAAAGCGTGAAACAGGTTTTCTATGAAGGTTTTGAACCACAGTCCGAGTATTCTGCAAAGAAAATAATTCGTATATGTATATACATATGTACGTATATCTACATAAGAATGCAAACAAATTAATTTCACTTCCTGTACTCGATACTCGGCTTTTATTTATATGTACATACAGTCCGTCACCGAATTAACACTAAATAGAATTTTGTCTGTTAAAGTTTTAATGGTAAATTTTTTGGGCAGGAGTTAATTTTGTGTGATTTTTATGTGATGCCATGTAAATATGACCATTGGTCAGAGTAGTCCTGACTTATTTTGGTTCGCAGTTTTTGGTTTTAATTTCAAGTATAATAGTCGTTACAACTGATTATTAACAATATTTTTTTCGTTGATATTTGTTGGAACGATTTTCCGTTATCCATTGTCAAGTTTGGTTTTTTTCCTTAGCTTTGTAATAATGTTAAAACACATTATTAATTGAGATAGTGACTCTTTGCGTGATCATAAGATCCAATCGAAGAATTTTAATATACTCGTAATCAACAATGCCCTGTGCAATCTAAAGTGCAGTGTGCGATTGTGTTGGTATACGTGAATCGGATTTAGAGTTCTTTATTAGCTCGGAAAAGTTTGTTTTGCATTTGCTGTGCTGCTGTGTGTCGAAATTCCAATCGGTCGCCTCCTCTGCCCGCTGCTGTGAACGATGGATCTGTCGACAACAATTCAAATACTGGTAAATCTTCTTTTGCTGATGGTGCCAAGCTACAATTGACCATAGCTGTTAAATTGCGCGACAAAAGACAACAAACGACTTTGGCAAGAGTCCAAATATATATATTTTATCTCGAATTTGCCTTCGCAGTAAGAACAGGTAGATAGTCAGTAATTATAGTCCGTTTGGGTATTGCAGGTTTGTTTTCCATGTTGGTATTTGTCATTTTACCTACGTCTTTGTTTTTTTTGTAAACAAACCTTAATGGTGCATATCTCGCATCAGAGTTGCAGTTTATTTGTTCGTTTATTATCCTCCCATCAAATGTTAGAGATAAAAGGGGCCGTGAAATAAGCGAGCAATATTATAATCCCCCACATAGCACACTCACACTTATTAAGCCAAATGAATCCGGTAGTACCACCTACCATAGCGCTTCCAAAAATCCACAAACCGGAAAATCCAATTAAACCCCTAATTAACTATAAGTCGGCTCCTGCTTATAGATTGTCCCAACATCTGAAAATGCTGTTAAATAACGAGCACATTGTAGCAAACACGACGGAACTCATCCATAAACTGGCAAACCTGAAAATTACAAAACAAATCAGGTTAGTATCATTTGATATTAAGGACTTATACCCATCGATTCCACAAACAGAAACAATAAATATGGTCCGAAAAACATTACTCGAAAAATGGAAGGACCAGGACAACCCAAATCACAAACATATTACGAACTACACTGCGACAAAATTATCTTAAGTTTAATAATAAAATATACCGACAAACAAACGGACTCGGAATGGGAAACCCGACCTCGGCCATCCTCATGGAGGTATTTGTGCAAGATCTGGTGGGACAGTATATGGAAGAACTAAAATTCGAGTTAGGCATAGTATTCTATGCAAGGTACGTGGATGACATTATCTGCGTGATCACCAAGGACAATAAAGAGCAGTTGGATTATGACATCTTTGTTATTGTTGAGACTTGGCTTAATCCGGATTTCCGTGACGAGGAATTTTTTGACTGCAATTTGTACAGTGTATATCGTAAGGACAGAGATGCGGCGAAAACTGGATGTATGAGAGGTGGTGGAGTTCTTATCGCAGTTCAACGAAAGATATGTGCTTATTTTGTCGAATTAGCTAATAATGATTCTGTTATCGATCAACTCTGTATTTGTGTTCGTGGGTCCTCTCCTAAGGGCTCTCTTTTTTTATTGGTATCTTATATCCCTCCAAATGGCAATGATGACCTTTATCGTGCGCATGCTGATAATATAATATCTTCAGTTTTAAATAAGCTAGGCGATAACCATTTGTGTGTGTTAGGCGACTTTAACTTATCCAACGTGACATGGTGCGGTTCATTTTCAAATTTTGGCCTTACGCCAATAAATGTTACTGCCTCTTTTGAGACGTATCTGCTTGACAATCTCTTAAGTCTTAATTTATTGCAAATTAATAATTTTGTTAATCAACTGAATAGAGTTCTTGATCTCATATTTATAAGTGATAATATAAGTTGCAATGTGGAGGAATGTTACTTTCCAATATCGGTTTGTGATAAACATCATGTACCTTTGGTTCTAAAATTTGAGTTTTACGAATTTTCAGTTAATCAGTCCGCTGAAATAGTTGGCTTTAACTACTCAGCCTGTGATTACTCTAAATTTAATGATTTAATATCCGACATTGATTGGGAAGAAGTTTTCGATGGCACTGACGTTGCAAAATCTTTCTTAATTTTTAAAACGCTTTTAATCGATTTATGTATTAACAATATTCCAGTCTTAAAAAAAAGACCTTATAAGCAACCTTGGTACAATCGGGAGTTAAAAAAACTAAAAAACCTCAGAAATAAATTCTTTAAGAAATTTAAGTCAACTAGGAACCAGTTCTTTCGTCTTAAATATGAAGCCTATCAGAAGCAATTTAATTGCTTAGACAAATTTCTTTACAGAAACTACATTCTTGATGTAGAGTCTAAATTAAAATCAAATCCGAAGACCTTTTGGCAGTTTATAAAGTCTAAGAATTTAAGTGCCAATATACCTTCATCAGTTTTCTTTCAAGGTAAATTTGCACGTTGCCCAGCTGACGTTTCCAATATGTTTGCTACATTTTTCAGTTCGAACTTCACCAGCGATGTGGGCGCTTCGCCACTTGATTATGACTTCATGGTGAATTCCTCTTTTAGTTTTGGATCCTTAAATTTGTCCCTCGAAGACGTTGCTAATGGTATCTCCAAATTGAAACCGTCTTTTAAGGCCGATGTTGATGGTTTGTCAGGCATTCAGGGGTTTTTATCGACGATTGGAAATTGACCTCTATTACTCCGCTTTTTAAAAGCGGGAATAAAAGTGATGTGTGCAATTATAGGCCAATTTCAAAGTTATCTTCAGTATCAAAAGTATTTGAGAGTATTATTGTAGAAAAAATTTATTTTGTATCTAAGAGCTTAATTTCGCCAAATCAACATAGCTTCGTCTCCAATCGGTCGACTGCTTCTAATCTAGCGGTCTTTAGTGAGTACTGTATTAATTCCTTTTTGGATGGTTTTCAAGTTGATTGTGTCTATACTGATTTCTCCAAGGCTTTTGATAAAGTTTCTCATTGGATCTTAGTTAGCAAGTTATCTTGCATGGGCTTCCATTCTAATTTTTTGCAGTGGATTAAATCTTATTTGCTGAATAGACGCTGTATAGTCATGGTAAAAGGTGCAACATCTAATCCTTTTATAGCGTCTTCTGGGGTTCCTCAGGGAAGTATTTTAGGACCTTTACTCTTTGTGCTATTTATAATTGACATTACCAATTGCTCTACATTTGCTAATTTTCTGCTGTACGCTGATGATTTAAAAGTATTTTCGGTTATAAAAAGCTCAGCTGATGCAATTAAGCTTCAGGCTGATTTAGACAAGCTGCAATGCTGGTGCATTAAATCCCGCCTTCCTTTGAATATCAGCAAATGCTTTAAAGTCACTTTTGCTAAAATTCACAATATTGTGCCTACGTGTTATAGTATTGCTTCATCAGTCTTAGAATCTCTCAATGAAATCAAGGATCTTGGCGTAATTTTTTCTTCTAATTTTACTTTTAACAGTCATATTTCTCATATTCTTGCAAAGTCTTATGCGATGTTAGGTTTTGTGAGACGTAATAGCACGAAATTTTCTGATCCCTACACTCTTAAATTATTATATACGTCTTTTGTACGCTCTAACTTAGAATATGCAACGATCATTTGGAGACCATACCATGCCAATTTAATAAACAGAATTGAACGTGTCCAAAAAGTATTCCTTAAGTTTGCTTTACGCTCTTTAAATTTTTCGGAACCAGTACCTTCGTATAGTTCACGCCTACTTTTAATAAATTTGAAATCGTTGGATTCTAGAAGATCCATACTCTCTTTGTCTTTTATTTTTAATTTGGTTAATGGCGCTATTGATTGCCCCATTCTATTAGTAAAACTTAATTTTAAAATTCCTCAGCGAAGTTTACGCAATTTTTTGCCGTTTTATGGTGTTAATTACAAAACTGAATATTGTAGAGTAATTTTAAATAAGTTTCAACAAACGATGTAAAGAGATTTTATGTTTTATTCAATGCCACGAGACCAGTAAAATACCTGGTCTAGGCGTTCTCACTTGACGTTACAAACTGTCTTAATCATATTTTTCTTAATGTATTTATAGCTAAACTAAGTCAGCCCAGCGATCGCATTTGGTGGGAAAATGTCTAATCATGCGATCGCTGTGCTTGAGGCGTTGATGGAAAACGGTACGAACCCACAGGTCTCAAATGTCATTGGCATATTATTTTGGTGTAAAGAAATGCATTTAATTCAGTCTGGGTTTTAAATAACCGAGACAGTTGCACACTTGAATGTTAGCGCTTAGTGCGTATCAAGTGCCTTGATATTCTTAGTTATGGTTTATGTTATGTGATCGACATTGGCCTTAAGCGTTGAATAATCAACGTCGGTCTCAAAAGTGTGGGAAAGTAATGTATAAGAATATGTATGTTTGCATGCATGTCAATATGTATGCATTTATACTGACCGTTTGCATTAATATCAATATGTATGCATTTACGTCGACCGTTTTCCGTAACACCTCCCTTTTTGGGAAAAAAAAAAAAAAAAAATCTTCAAGTATAATTAGTAAATTTTTTTTTTTTTTTTTTTTTTTTTTTTTTTTTTATATATATATATGTATGAAGTAATTTTCTTATAGTTATATGTATTTAAAATCTATCTGATATATTTATTTCTTATGATTTTATCGGTACCGGATAAATCTAGTTAATTATGTTATTATGAAGTTATGGAATTAATAATAAATTTTTTTTTTTGACATATTTCATAGTTATAATATTAAAGATTGAATGGTTTCTTATAAAAAGATTAAATTATACTAAATTTAGTTAAGCTAATTTTAATCGATTTTTGTGTACAATCATTTCTTTTGAATTTTTCTTTATTTTACAATTTCCTAAATAATCTGTTTCGATTACTTTGTATGGGCCTTCGTATATGCTATCAAGTTTATGGCTAGCTTCATTTTTTAGGTAGACCATATCATTTATTAGAATTGTTTGAGGATTTGATTTCTTGTCATAATTCTGTTTCGCAATTCCTTTTGATTTTTCTATTAATTCTGCTGCTCGTTTTTGAGCTGTTTGTAATTTGAATTTCAGTTCTGTGTGATAATCATCTATATTATAAACTGGGTCTATTGTATTTTTTAACATAAAGTCGTAAGATTCTGGGATTTTTCCATATACAAGTTCGAATGGGGTGTAACCATGGGTTGTTGATGGTGTCGTATTATAACAATACGTGAAGTATTTTAACCAGTGATCCCAATCTAATTTGTTTGTTGCTATATATGATCTAATGTATTCATTAAAAGTTCTGTGACTACGTTCTATTGATCCTACTGTTTGATGGTGATATGGTGTTGACGTTTTATTTTCAATTTTTAGCAGTTTGCATATTTCATTGAAAATTTGGTTTTTATATTCTGTACCCATATCTGTTATAATTGTTTTTATGGGGCCATAAATTAAAATACAGTTTTCAACTATAGCTTTGGCTACTTGATTAGCTGATTTGTTTGGAATAGCTACAGTTATTAAGTATTTTGTCAAATCGCAAATTATCGTTAGTGCATATTCATTTCCATTAAATGACTTAGGTAATGGACCTACTGTGTCGATTTGTACAATTTCAAAGGATTTCGCTGGCGTTTGTGTAGTAATTAATGGTTCTACATGGTTTATACCAGATTTATTTTGTTTACATTTTTCGCAATTTTTTATATATAATTTCACGTCTGAAATCATATTTTTCCAATAGTATTTTCGTCTTAGCTTGGATAATAATCTTGTGACACCTGGGTGGCCTCCAAATACAGGGTCATCATGATATTTAGTCAAAATTTCCAGTTTTTTAGCTGGTGAAGTGATTGTTGTTATTTTTGGCGTTATCGCTATTGTTACCTTCTCTAGAGTTTTATTACCTATTCTTTTAAAGTCCTCAATGTCGACATACTCAAATAATTTATCATTAATCGCGATTTTTATATTGCTGAAGTTTTTATTGCCAACTACTTTTTCAAGTTTGAGAAACAATTGAGCTAGTTCAATCTTCCCATAAGCAATAAAATCTTTAGCGTTGAATTCAACTATCTTTCTTTTTCCATGGAATAAAATTAAGTTAGAGGATTCATTTAATTTTTCATTCTTCTCATTATATTCATTTGAGGTGCACCTTATCATAAGTTTTAGGCTTGGTAACTTTTTCACTTCGTGTGTCGTAATTGTTTCGTACACTTTTAATGTCATATTTTTTATATTAGTTGCTTTTTTAGTTGGTGTTATTGTATTTTTCGATTTAGATCGAGTAATAACTTGTATAATTGCAGTGTTTTCTTCTTTAAGTCTTTTAATTTGCCCGAAATCAATTCGAGATAAAGCGTCAGCTCCGCAATTGTCTTTCCCTTTAATATATTCAACTTCGAAGTCGAATTCTTCAAGATCTAATCTCATACGTGTTAATTTAGATGAAGGATTTTTCATGGCAAATAGGTATGTAAGAGGTTTGTGATCACTTTGTATTAAGAACTTTCGTCCATAAATGTATGGTTTAAAGAAGTTGATTGACCAATGTATTGCTGTAAGTTCTTGTTCTATTACTGATTTATTACTTTCTCCTTTTGTAAAAGTTCTAGATGCGAAAGCTATTGGTAACTGTATACCATTATGATCTTGGCTAAGTACGGCGCCGCATGCAATTTTACTTGCGTCCGTAGTTATGCAAAAGGGTTGATCGAAATTAGGATATTTTAGTATTTGTGGAGATAATAGGGAATTCTTTAAATAGTGAAATGCTTTTTCACATTCTGGTGTCCATATGAATTGTGCTTTTTTTCTTGTTAGTCTAGTGATATGTATTGCATGATGAGCGAAATTAGGTATAAATCGTCTGTAGTAATTTACAAAGGCTATGAATCGTTTAGATTCATCAGCGTTTGTTGGTTTTGGATAATATAAGATTTTGTCATATTCTGAGTTATCTGGTAAAATTCCTTGATCAGTACACCTATGTCCTAAAAATGTTACTTCTGAATTGAAAAATTGACATTTATCTGGTTGTAATTTTAAGTTGGTTTTTCTACTGATTTTAAATTGTTTAGCATATGCGTTTCCGAACATCCGATGACTATGAGGTCATCCATGTATACGAATGTTTTGTTTGGGCCTAGACCTGAGAATGCGATGTTCATCATTCTTTGGAATTAGTTGGGTGCTATTTTTAAACCAAAAGGTAATCTTTTAAATCGGAATGAACCTTGGTCGGACGAGAATGATGTAATATTTCGTGATTTTTCTTCTAGTTCTATTTGGTGAAATCCTGATAATAAGTCTAAACATGAAAAATATTTTGCACGTCCTAGTTGGTCTAAAATATCATCTATTCTCGGTAATGGGTATTTATCTGATGCTAAACGCTTATTGACTTGCCTATAATCTATTACAAGTCTCCATTTTTTCTCTGATGTATTTGACTTTTTGGGAACTAATAAGATTGGACTATTATATTCTGAAACAGAAGGTTCAATGATATCGTCATTGATTAATTTTTCTATGTGTTTATTTATTTCCTCTTTATGATTGTGTGGAGTTCTGTAATTTTTTATATATACTGGTGTTTTGTCGTTTAAGTGGAGTTTCTGTTTGTAAAAGTTGTTGCACGTACATGGGTCTGTTTCTAAAGCGAAAACGTCTGTAAAATTTGAACAAAGGCTAAGCAATTTCTTTTTGTGTTGTAATGGACAATTTTGAGAAATTTTATTTAAAATTATGTTTTTTCTTTCACTAGTGTCATTTTGTATTTCGCTTATTTTAACTACGTTGTAGCCATTAAGGTTTTCTGTTCTAATTGTGAAATTTTCCAGTAATAAATTTTCTTCTGTTGTATTAATTATACGTACAAAGGCGTTTTTTATTGTTACTATTGTATTTCCTATATATACTCCAGATGATAGTTCTTGGTTTGGAATAAGAACTTCATCTTCATTTGAATTGATTGAAATTCTTCTTATTACTTCTGCTCTAGCTGGTAATGATATTGTGTTATCTTTTGGTGAATCTAATATTTCTACTTTTTGTTTTTGATTGTTATAATGAGATCTAATCATAATAAAACTTTGGCCATTATTTCGGTATTCTAAAGTGCAATTATTTTGCTTAATAAAATCAATACCTATTATTCCATCGCATGGGATTGGAAAGTTTTCGTCTACTACTTGAAAATTGTGATTCACTATTATATTGTCAAAATAAATATCTGCATTTATACTACCTAAAGTGTTTGTTGTACCTTTACCTATGCCAGTTAATTTATATATTGCGTTTTTGTTAAAAGTGTTAGTATTGGTAATTGATGTATTTTTAATGATCGAAATTTCTGATCCCGTGTCAAGCAAAAAAGTGTTTGGTATTTCATTAAATGAAGATTCAATAATAAGGTAATTACTGAAATTTAGGTTAATGTTAAGAATTTTCGATGTTAATTGTTGCGAGCATTCCCCAGTTGGGCATTCTGGGGAGCTGATCCGTTTTCCGGATGGGCTTCAACTGCTCTTAAGTTACGGTTGTTATTGCTGTTACGATTAGTTTGGTTCCTATTTTGATTGTTGGTATAATTTCTATTTTGGTTGGTTCTAAAGTTTGGCCTTGAATTATTGTTATTGTAATATCTATTTCTTCCTCTATAGCTGTTTTGATTTCTGTTACCAGAAAAAGATGGAAATCTTTTGAAATTGTTTCTTCTATTCAGCTGCATTACTAATCTACTATCAGTAGCTTCTGTGCAGCTGTTCACGAATTTTGCTACAGCATCATTCATATTAGTGAATGTACCTGCTTCCATTATAAGTTTAACTTTTTCATTTGAGGAATTCTTTACCAGAGCTTTTATAGCTGTTTTTGTCGAATAAGAACTAGCTAAATCTGGATTAAGTCCGTCATTAATGTACGCGTTTTGCAGTGATTTAGTGAGATCTTCTATCTCGTTACAAAATGTTGTTGCTGTTTTGCTAAACTGTTTGGTATTCAAAATTTTTGCAGTCAATACTTCGACTGATTCACCTTTGACTGCTGATTTTAATTTTGCTATAATTGCAGCTACTGTACTCTCATTACTGATTAGATTTCTTGCTGTACCTTTTAATCTTGATTTAATTAAGGTTACTGCTGCTTCTTCATGATCTCCTTTGACTAGATCAACTAACTGAAGTGCGTCAAGAAAACTTTGTAGATTTTCAGGTTTTCCATCGAATGGTGGTATTAGTTTTGCAGTATTGCAAAGGAAATCGTTTAATGATTGTGGCATGTTGGATTCTGGTATATCTAAAGTACTGTCGTGGTCAGAAATGTTTAGCCTATCTAAATTTACATCAATCTGATTGATTGTTGTTTCAGGAATATCTTGTTCAATTTCGAATTTGCATAGAACTTTAATAAATTTTTCCATGAGTTCTTTAAACAATTTTCCTACTATTGCTTTGTGTTCTCTATTAAATTTTGTTTGGTAAACATTTGATATGGCTCTAATGTAGTTTAAATTGTCTTGTAAAATATTTATATGTCTAACCACTATTTCCTTTTTTATAGCTCTATTCTGACTCAGACATTTGAAAGATTTTAAAAAATTTATTTTATGTTTTGTTAAATCTGTACTGATAGCTTCCCATTTCATGGCAAAATTTTAACTCTTAAACTTTATCAAGGCCGTCGGAGCGACTCTTATATTTTTTTTTTTAATATTTTATTATGGGGAGAATAAAGTCTTAGAAATAATCCTATGCAACTACATATGGTAATTAGTAATAGCATAATCCTAATTGAATCTAAATCAACTGTATGATCGGCAACTTCTATGGAATTTACCACATTAGCTTTTGGGTCGGCTATTTTTGTATTTTGTCCGCCCATACTTAAATTTCTAAAACGGCAACAATTGTTGCCCTTCAATAGGCAGCCGTTAGGTTGCCAAAATATTATGTTAAAATGTTTTTTATATATATATATATTTTATTTTTTATTTTTATAAATATTAACTACTGTTACATCTATAGATTCCTTATACTGCTTATCTCCTGCTTCAGCTGAATTTTTGCTTCTGTCGATGTCTCCATATTTATTTGCTTGTATAGTTCAGCAATTTTCCTTCGTTGGGCGTACTTTTTTCCGCCTCGCTTCCTTTTAAATTTAATCGGAACTGGGATTTTTACTGCCCCTTGTGCCTTTTTGTAGCTGTTACGCCGCTGGTATTCCTCGATTGTTATTGGTAGAGGGCCAATATTTATAGGTGTGTTTGATTGTTGTTGGGATGTTGTTTCCTGCGTTTGCTTATCGAAGGATTTGTAGTAGTGACTCCAGTATTCTAGTATCTTCTCGAATTCGTCCATTAATTCGTGGTGCCGCAAGTTATATACCCTTTTGTTTGCCTTGTATTCCTTTGTAAAATTTTTTTTTCGAGTTTTTTGGAACTTTCACTGGATCTGATGGTGATTATCAAAGTCAGGTGTTCGCTTCGTAATTTCATCCAAATCTTTTGAGGTTGGTTGCTCGGGAACGTTTAAAAATTACTTTTTTTAAAAAAAAATTTTTTTTTTATTTATTTAAAGACATTTCAGCAATATATTTGCTATTTATAGTCCTTTAATTTATTTTATATGTGGCTTTCTCAGCAATTTTACTTGCTATTTTTAGCCTTTTTTTATTTTAATGCTCCTGGCAGGATCGTCATGTAGAGTAATTTTAAATAAGTTTCAACAAACGATGTAAAGAGATTTTATGTTTTATTCAATGCCACGAGACCAGTAAAATACCTGGTCTAGGCGTTCTCACTTGACGTTACAAACTGTCTTAATCATATTTTTCTTAATGTATTTATAGCTAAACTAAGTCAGCCCAGCGATCGCATTTGGTGGGAAAATGTCTAATCATGCGATCGCTGTGCTTGAGGCGTTGATGGAAAACGGTACGAACCCACAGGTCTCAAATGTCATTGGCATATTATTTTGGTGTAAAGAAATGCATTTAATTCAGTCTGGGTTTTAAATAACCGAGACAGTTGCACACTTGAATGTTAGCGCTTAGTGCGTATCAAGTGCCTTGATATTCTTAGTTATGGTTTATGTTATGTGATCGACATTGGCCTTAAGCGTTGAATAATCAACGTCGGTCTCAAAAGTGTGGGAAAGTAATGTATAAGAATATGTATGTTTGCATGCATGTCAATATGTATGCATTTATACTGACCGTTTGCATTAGTATCTGTATGTATGTGCTTATGTCGACCGTTTGCATTAATATCAATATGTATGCATTTACGTCGACCGTTTTCCGTAACAATATGCTCGTAATGCCCCTATTGCCCGTGCCATTGGTGAATTTAATATGATATCGAACAAGGTATTATTAGATTTTTCTTATGCAAAAAATGTTTTTAAAAATCTTTTGGATTCAACTTTTTAGATTTTGAAATTTTCTTTTCTTAGTTATTAAGCATAATATTGTTAATAGTCTGTAAGGAAATTATTGTTCAATAGACACAATAAATAAATAAATAAATAAAATTAAAATACTGGAGTACTTGAACAAACAACATGGATGTATAATGTTTACGATGGAAATGGAAAAGAGGGGAACAATAACTTACCCGGATCTGACGATTAAGATAGACAAAATTGCCCAAAAACTTGATTACGAAATTTACAGAAAACCGACAGCTACAGACACCATAATACATAACTCATCAAATCACCCTCAATAACACAATTACGCCGCTATAAGGCAACTAACAAACAGACTTGAACGAATACCTCTATCACGAGAGGCATACGGAAAGGAACTAAACACAGTATACAACATAGCAACAAACAACGAATATAAATTCAGAAAAATGTATGCAATCCAAAAAAGAAGCGACAGAGAGCTAGACAAACAACGTGGACAGTAATGACTTTTACAGGAAAAATGACATACAAACTTGCAAAGTTTTTCAGAAAGTATAATATCCACACGGCGTTCAAAACTGAAAACAACCTGGGAAGGGTTCCTAATAGCAGCACGAATGAAGAAGACATAAAGAAAACAATTTTTATGTTTTCCAAGTTTTCTTTAAGTTTGAACGCATTCGTAATGTTGTGTTTTTCTGACGCTAAATTCCCGAAGATATTGTCAATGTGGTTGCATAGTCCATAGCAAGGAACATGAACGATAAATTTGGCCGTAAAGGCAAGTCTGGTTTGTGGACTTTCGGTAACCCATATAATCTCGGCGCAGTCGTTGCGGTGCATATTAGTCGATGTTTTTCTTTGAAGGTTATGATTTGGCTTTTAAATAGTTCGTCAACTATTGTTTTTTTGTAGCATATTTGTTGGTTAATTTCTTATTGTTTTGTATGTGTTTTTGTCTTCGAGTAATTTATTTATTTTGTCATTTTGGTCAGTTTTGTAAATAATCACAGTTTTGTTTCCCTTATACGCGTCTGCTTCAATTATGTGATCTTCTTAATTTTTTAAAAAGGCTTTAACTCGTTTAAATGTGACCAATATGAATTTATTCGATATATTGTGTCTTATTTTGCTTTTGAGTTCGATTATGCGATTGCTGAGTTTGTTTCTCGCTATTTTTTAATCCTGTTATCATTTTCCTCTTGTATTATTTGGTCTATTTCAGCAATCATACGTATAGGTATGAGAGTAACCATTGTACTTCGTCGGGAAATTCTATATTGTTTTTGTCTTACAAACCAATCGCTATTAAGGTTTATTCCTAATTACGTAGTTGTTTCTCGTTTCGATGTGTGTATTGGTTTCCTCTCTCTTTTTATTTTCTCGCTTTTTCTGGTTGCGGATGAATTTCGAATTCCATTGTGCTTTAATTTGCTTTCCGCGTGATTTATGTAATATTTAGTGATTTTTATGTTCATGTTAGTATGTTTAATATTTTGCTGAGAAATAGTCGCTTTGATCTCACTTCTTGTTGTTGGAATTTTTTGGGACGTGCTGTTTATTGTCACATTCTTTCTTGTGTTAGTCAAATGGTTTGGTATTGAATTATACCTTCTACATACCAACAAAAACTTTTTGTTTGTGTCGTTTGTTTTGCTAGTTTAAATCTTTGTTTACTGAAGTGTTTTATTGTGATACATGTGTGTTCACAGTATTTATATTTAATGTGTTTATATGTTTGTCTTTCATGTTTATGTTTTGTTCATTTTTTTGATGTGAAAATTAAAAAAGTTTAATCTATTTTGTAGTTGATAAATTTTGATAAAATTTGTTACGATTCGTAGGCTTTGTTGATCTAGTGTTTAAAATAAGTGCAAGTCTTGCTTCACACTTGCGGTCCAACGTTTCGCTAAACACCTTAGCATCTTCAGGAGCGAATCTTTATTTTCCACAAATAAATACAAAACAAACATATATCAAGAAAATATACATTTTAATTAAAATTTGCAACGATTTCCGTCATCCCTTGTCAAGTTTGGTTTTAAGACAAATCGGTTTCGGCGTTGTGCCATCTTCAGTGTCGTATTTAATTCTGGAGATGGCACTAGATCCCTACCCTGTCGGAAACTTCAACAACAACAAAAAATAAAATACATTTTAACGTACCAACAATTAACACATATACAAATCAGACATACTTACATTCTCTCAATAAGTTATATACATACTTGGTTTTGGAACGAATTTTCGTCATCCCTTATAATATATGTATATACCGACAAACAAACGGACTCGGAATGGGAAACCCGACCTCGGCCATCCTCATTGAGGTATTTGTGCCAGAACTGGAGGGACAGAATATGGAAGAACTAAAATTCGAAAGAGGCATAGTATTCTAGCAAGGTACGTGGATGACATTATCTGCGTGATCACCAAGGACAATGATCTGCTCTTCATTGTACCTGAACAAACAACATGCATGTATAATGTTTACGATGGAAATAGAACAGAAGGTGTTGAGAACATGAGCACAAATCTCATAGATTTGTAGACGCTCTTTGACGTAGTCGTGTATTTGCCAAATGTAAATCTGAATTTTTGAATTTTCAACTCCCTTTTCAACCATGTGTATGCTAGTTTTTATATCGTAAATTGGGGTGGCGTGTAATCTAAATTTGCATTGTTACGCGACGGTGCGGGGAGACCCGATCGCGCCAGCCTAACTTAAATAGCAGGTCACTAATGACCGCCACCGCCAACGCACCTAATTTATTTCCTCTAATACGCCCCTACGGCATTTTGAAATATTAGAATTTGTAAAGTAAATAAATTAAATAAAAAAAAAAAATAATTAAATTGACCCATTAATTAAAAAAAAAAAAAAAAACTCACAGCTCAATACCTTTTTATTTATGTTTTTTTTTTTTCCACCACCCAGTGATAATATTTGATGAGTCGCCGAAGGGTTAAACTCATGATTGAATGCAAGTGGTCAATCACTCGCTACATTTTTGACGTTTGTCATTGCAAATACTTGCCGACGACTATTCGTTGATAGTTTTTCTTACCGCACGCGCCTAACTCTCGTACAATTGAAAGCTAATAAATTAAATGAAAGCAGTTGTTGCATATTAGAATAAAAAGGCAACGTGTTATATTTGTTCGAATTGGAAAACCCGCATACAGTCCACATCCTCAAAGGATCAACCCGCATCAAGTTTCACCCGCATCGCACAGAAGTAATCCGCCACATCATTTAATGGTCCTTCGAGCCGGATCGCTCCACCGCACATACATACAAAACACATCAAACCGCAAGTATAACCTAAAATTTCTTGCGTTAACTATCACCGCATGGTCCTGCGCCAAATACATTCATACAAAAATTGCATTTGAAGTACAATTCAGCCACAATTGCTGCTTTATATTATAAATAAAGGTTTCTAATAAATATCTGCGTTGTTAATTAACCCTCCGCAAAACTATTTAATTTTTTGGTCATTTAATCTATACATCAAAATGTCAGCGTTTGTCAAGACACGCGACTCCGCATTAGGTGCTATAAAAAGGTACATGACCAAAAGCAACGACGCAACATTTATTTTAGACATTGATAATGTCGAAAGCTACCTCCAACTGTTAAACGAACAGTGGATACGCTTTAATGAAGCACAGGATGCAGTCGAGACTTCTTGTGGTGCAGAGAACTTCGACGTAGAACAGAACGCGCGCATCCAGGCTGAGTCTTGGTACACTACAGCTCTATCCGTATTCAATCGCGTACGGAAGTGTAGGGCTGAATCAGTCTCCAGTCCCGCACAATCCCAAGCCACTGTGTCCGCAGCAATTAAACTGCCGAGAATGGATCTACCATCATTTTCGGGCGATTCCACTGAGTGGGTCACTTTTTACGACGCTTTTTGTACCCTCGTCGATACTAATGCTTCGTTGTCTGGTGGGCAAAAGCTACACTACTTGCGTAGCTGTTTAAAGGGTGAAGCTCTTAGCATTATCAGCGGCTTTAAAATTTGCGATGCCAACTATACGGAGGCATGGGAGTTGCTTCAGTCGCGTTATCAAGTTATGCGAGTCATTGTCGAAGCTCACCTTCGGGCAATAGCAGATATTCGAAAGGCGACGAACGACTCGGCTGATTCCATCAAGAACGTGCTGAATGCTTTTCAGCAACACATTAGGGAGCTGAAGGCTTAGGGCGCCCAGTCGAGTTTTGGGACGACTGGCTTGTCCACGAAATTGTAGCAAAGCTTGCCTTCGAAACACGTAAACAGTGGGAGTTGTCGCTCGTCAACGACCAACCCCCGACCTTCGAACAACTTTCTTCGTTCCTGGAAATAAGATGCCGCTCATTAGCAATGTTGTCAACGCCGGTAAATCAATCATCGACGAGCAAGCCAGTCACGCATAAGCCAGTCGGAAAATCAGCAAAGGTTTTTCATGCCACCTCTGATCAAACGCGTTGTACGTATTGTAACGCAACTCATAAGATTTATTCTTGTGAAAAATTTCGTAGCTTAGATTTAAATGCAAGATCGAAATTTGTCAAAGAGTCTAGGGCTTGCATAAATTGTTTAAGTACCGGACATTTTAAGGACCGATGCAATAGTGCATCTTCCTGCCGAATGTGTCGACAGCACCACCACACGTTGCTGCACGGCGCACCAGACTCATTTTCTCAATACACCGTTTCTCATTATGTCGCCGACTCACCGTTTACCGCCGCAATTGCAGGACCCCCCGCTACCGCCAGCGCTCCACCGCAAACCGCTGTCCCGTCTACCTCCGCTTGCCTAAACTCAAAGGTCAATTCAATGTCTACAACGCAAAAAGCAGTGCTGCTATCAACCGCTCTTGTTAAGGTTCGTGACTCTTCTGATCGATGGCAGACTGCTCGCTTATTATTTGACTCAGGCTCCCACGCCACGTTCATAACTGAGGCGTGCGTGCAACGTCTGGGTTTGCCTCGCATATCCTCATCTACATCTGTGTCAGGAATTGGTTCGTCTCAGGGTGGTCGTTGCAAGGGCGAAACATCGTTACTACTTTCATCGCGGCATTTGGGTGAATGCTACGCCATTGATGCATTAAATCTGCATAAGATCACGGGAGATTTGCCTTCACAGAAGTTAAATGTGCCTGAGTGGTCTCACATCAAGGGGCTATTCTTAGCTGATCCTTATTTTATGGAACCCGGTCGTGTCGACATCCTGGTGGGCATGGACTTCATGGATCGTCTAATTTTCGCTGATCTACGTAAGGGACCACCTGGTTCACCAATGATTCAGAGGACCGTTTTCGGCTGGACGTTGTGTGGTAATATAGACTTCTCTGCCTCATCCGCTTTTAAAATACAATCGCTGCACTGTGACGTGCAACTAGACAGAGCATTGGCAAAACTGTGGGAACTTGAAGAAGCAAACACGATATCTTACCCACGAAGAACGCTACTGTGAGGAACATTTTGAAGCAACGCATACTAGAAAGTCTGACGGACGCTTTGTAGTGGAGTTACCACTCAAAGTCGATGTGTCGTTAGGTGAGTCAAGGAATCTCGCCATACGAAATCTCTTACGCATGGAGCGCAGATTTGCCAATGATCACGATCTGTTTAATCGCTATAACGAGTTCATGCAGGAACTGCTTGAAATGGGCCATATGGAGGTTGCGCCCCACGCGAATAAAGATGCTTATTACATGCCACACCACGCAGTTGTAAAGGAGTCGAGTGTCACGACGAAATTGAGAGTTGTGTTCAACGCGTCTGCAAAAACCACGACGGGAGCGTCGCTCAACGATGCTCTATGTGTGGGTCCTCAATTGCAACAAGACTTGTACTCAATACTGTTGCGCTTCCGCACACATAAATACGCTGTAACTGCTGACGTTGCAAAAATGTATCGGCAAGTTTGTGTTTCTGACAAACACGTCGATCTACAACGCATCGTTTGGCGTTCTAACACATCTCTACCTATAACCGACTATCGAATGTTGCGCGTAACCTACGGTGTTGCGTCCGCATCGCATTTGGCAGTAAAATCTATGCAACAAACCGCGAAACAATCCCCCAATCATTGCCAGAAATCGGTAAATGTAATACTTACGGAATTTTGTATGGACGACCTTCTCACCGGCGCGTCTAGCGAGTCTGAAATCAAAACGTTGCAGCGAAATGTGTCCGATATTCTGCGGGAAGGTGGGTTCGAGTTATGGAAATGGGCGTCAAACTGCGTAGAGCTAAATGAGGCTATAGCTAGCGAATCCGAGGACATAGCGCACTATACCGTAGACAGCAATAATGTACACACTCTGGGATTGATTTGGAATATGGAAAGGGACTGTTTCACATTCGCTATAAATCTAGAAGAACCTCCTCGCGTCTTAACTAAGAGATCCTTTTTGGCCGATGCAAGCAGACTTTTTGACCCGTTAAGTTTACTTTCCCCCGCAACAATAAAATCAAAAATGTGGTTTCAGGACATCTGGCGCGCCAGCATCGGGTGGGATGATCTGGTGCCAGATACCATCGCTAAAATGTGGCTTGATCATCGCTCGCAATTACAACATTTATCGGAAATTAAGGTTAGCCGTTGGGTCGGAACTGGGACGGTTGGCTCATTTACAGAGTTGCACGTTTTCGCCGACGCTTCTGAGTGCGCCTACGCTGCAGTCATATATGCACGCACTGTGCATAAGGATGGTCGCATCACGATCGGCTTAGTTTCATCTAAGGCTAAAGTCGCTCCCATAAAAACAACCACATTACCGCGTCTCGAGTTGTGCGCTGCACATACTGCTGCAAAGCTAGTCAAAAGCGTGATGCAAAGTTGGAATGATTTTCGACATCCACTGGTTGCATGGACAGATTCTACGATTACGCTGGCGTGGTTGCAGGCACATCCTAACAAATGGGAAACCTTCGTCGCAAATCGTGTCGCTTATATCCACGAAGTCCTGCCTCCCGAGTGCTGGAATCACGTACGGTCTGAAAGAAATCCTGCGGACTGCGCGTCCAGAGGTATATCTCCAGGTCAACTTTTACACCATGAGCTTTTATGGTCTGGACCGGATTTTCTGCGCGGAGAAGACCAGTTCTGGAAGCAACAAACAGAAATGACGCATAGCACCGAAATAGGCTTACGTAAAAAAGTTACCACATGTATCGCGGCTCCCGACGTTCATTGGTCGGTCATGACGAAATACTCGTCCTACTCTAAATTACGAAGAATCATCGCTTATGTTTTAAGATTTATACACAACACCCGCTCTAGCTCGCTTGACACTAATAGCAAGCAAATCGGCATTCCTAACTATCAGGAACTGGTCGACGCAGAACGCAGATTAATTAAGTACACGCAAAATTTCTATTTTGTTAATGAAATACGTCATTGCAAAGAAAAAAGGCAGATTCCATTGCGCAGTAGCTTACTACGCATACAACCTATTCTCGATTCGTTTGGGATACTTCGTGTTGGAGGTCGTTTGAAATCCGCTGACGTGGCTATTGATGTGAGACACCCTATTATATTGCCAAAAGACTCGCCACTCTCGAAGCTGATTGTATCCGACATACATCACTACACGTTACACGCCGGCCCTCGTATCATGCAAGTAGTCTTGCAACGCCGCTATTGGGTTATTGGTGCCCGCAACTTAATTCGTAACGTCTATCGAAAATGTGTTAAATGTACCGCCTTGAATAGAAGGTTCGCAACGCAATCAATGGGTGACCTCCCTTCGTCTCGGGCATACCGCTGCTTCACTCATACCGCCGTAGACTTCGCTGGTCCGTATATGTTCAAGTTTACACACGGAAGAGGAGCAAAATCCGTAAAGGGCTATATATCTTCATTTATCTGCATGTGCACAGGCGCAATGCATCTCGAATTCGTTGGCGATCTTTCAAGCTCTTCGTTTTTAAATGCCTTTAAAAGATTTATCAACCGCAGAGGCTATTGCAAGGTCATGTTTTCGGACAACGGAACGAATTTCGTTGGGGCAGAAAAAGTATTTCGTAAAAAATATGAAGAGTGCATGCAACATCCCGAGCTTCAGTTTTTTTTCGCAGATTCCGCCATTGAGTGGCGATTCAACCCACCGTCTGCACCTCACATGGGAGGGTACTGGGAGATTGGAATAAAACGCATTAAATATCACCTGAAACGCTCCCTTGGTGAAACTCTTTTAAGCTACGAGGAATTTAGTACGTTGCTAACGGAGGTGGAGGCTTGTGTTAATTCCCGCCCACTATGCGATATTTCGACTGATGCAAACGACTTATCTATTTTAACGCCTGGCCACTTTCTTGTGGGCGAACCGTTGAGGGCAATTCCAGAACCTGAGGGTCAAGGGTTTTCTGGAACCCTACAACAAAGGTGGCAATTGGTCTCTACTATACGACAACATTTTTGGCAACGTTGGAGAGACGAATACCTCGTTAGTTTGCAACGACGTGCTAAGTGGTTTCGTCCATCCAAAAATTTCCAAGAAGGTGACGTGGTAGCTGTGTACCATGAGTCGTCTCCGCCCACTAAGTGGACGCTCGCGAAAATAATTAAATGTCATCCTGGCGCAGATGGACGCGTAAGAGTCGTTACGCTAAAAACAACAAACGGAGAACTCACTCGACCAATATCAAAGCTGTGTCTTCTACCAACAAAAGGGGACGTATTTTCCGAAGAAAACTGATGTACATAATTTAAGATATTTATGTATTTTTTTTTATTTAACTTTGTACATAATTTAAGATATTTATGTACGTTGAAATATCTATTTTTCTATTTAACTTTGTACTTAACTTCAAAATTTTTTGTAATTTAATTGAACATATCAAGATAGTTCAAGGGTGGCGGTATGATGAGTCGCCGAAGGGTTAAACTCATGATTGAATGCAAGTGGTCAATCACTCGCTACATTTTTGACGTTTGTCATTGCAAACACTTGCCGACGACTATTCGTTGATAGTTTTTCTTACCGCACGCGCCTAACTCTCGTACAATTGAAAGCTAATAAATTAAATGAAAGCAGTTGTTGCATATTAGAATAAAAAGGCAACGTGTTATATTTGTTCGAATTGGAAAACCCGCATACAGTCCACATCCTCAAAGGATCAACCCGCATCAAGTTTCACCCGAATCGCACAGAAGTAATCCGCCACATCAATATTATTAAACTCCATCTATCATTATGGAAAAGAAAAGCGCAGCTCATACAACTATAATGGATTCAAATACATGTCTTCAAGCTTTCATCTTCGAAAGCGATATATTGGAGGCATTCTACTCGACTTGGTCAGGAACACTGGTATCTGACCACACAGAATCCCTACTCAAAGTAAAGATCCAACAGCTCGAAAGACTATGGGAATCACTCGTTGAAAGCTACAGAGGAGTTTCTCTATCTGGCGATCACGATGATTCAATTACCTCTATTGAGAAAATGTTTGTTCATTTTTCTGTTGGCCTAGTAAAATGTTCATATTTTTTATAATTTTATTGAGCTCAAGGCCAGTTTATGAAAGATTTGTTTGTGAAAAAACAACAACAGTTTTTAATGGTTGAAGTTATAGTACTATTTCGGAAATCACCACATTTCCTCATCAGACTTCTTTTTGATTATTAAATTAAATTATTTTTAATTTAATTTTTCATAACCACTTCTCTCAGGCTTTGAACCCGGGAGCTCGGAGTTGCAGAGCCAATACGCTACCTATTATGCTAAGCTAGCACAATTTTTCATAACCACTTCTCTCAGGCTTTGAACCCGGGAGCTCGGAGTTGCAGAGCCAATACGCTACCTATTGTGCTAAGCTAGCCGAGTTGGCTGTTGTGTTTATTCCATCTTCCTTAAACAAACCAACTACAAACAAGAGCAACTGATCTGCCGCTATTTAACTTGTTTGTGTGGTTGTTGTTTGTGTTTTTATTTTTGCAAATTCTATATTATATGCATTTTTAAGGCGTGCTCATCCTTGTCTACAATGATTGTTCATTTTTCTGTTGGCCTAGTAAAATGTTAATATTTTTTATAATTTTATTGAGCTCAAGGCCAGTTTATGAAAGATTTGTTTGTGAAAAAACAACAACAGTTTTTAATGGTTGAAGTTATAGTACTATTTCGGAAATCACCACATTTCCTCATCAGACTTCTTTTTGATTATTAAATTAAATTATTTTTAATTTAATTTTTCATAACCACTTCTCTCAGGCTTTGGCGTGCTCATCCTTGTCTACAATGTTTGTTCATTTTTCTGTTGGCCTAGTAAAATGTTAATATTTTTTATAATTTTATTGAGCTCAAGGCCATTTTATGGAAGATTTGTTTGTGAAAAAACAACAACAGTTTTTAATGGTTGAAGTTATAGTACTATTTCGGAAATCACCACATTTCCTCATCAGACTTCTTTTTGATTATTAAATTAAATTTTTTTAAATTTAATTTTTCATAACCACTTCTCTCAGGCTTTGAACCCGGGAGCTCGGAGTTGCAGAGCCAATACGCTACCTATTGTGCTACGCTAGCCAAGAAAAAATATACGAAATGCTCAGAGAGTTATGAAAATGGCTTAGCTCAGACTCACGCTCAGCAACTTTTACAACTCACATCGTACTCCCGTAACCCCGCAAATTCTTCAACCAGCTCTGAAGGTTATCTCAAGGTACCACCGAGTGACACCGAAGTCTTTCACGGTGGGTACTAAGACTGATATATTCACGGCAGTCTACGGTAACCATCCAAAGCTCACACCAGCTCAGAAGCTATACAACCTGCGTCAAAAAACCAGAGGCCAAGCTGGGCAATTGGTGAAGCAATACCCGCTCACAGACGCAAGCTTCAACCTGGCATGGGATGCTCTGAAGGCGCGTTATGAAAACCGCAGAATCTTGGTTGATAATCAGTTGAAAACCCTTTTTAACCTACCCCCAATATGTTCCGAGAATGGTGAGCAGAATCAGAAAATGCAAACCACAATAAATAACTTCCTATCCACTCTGGCAGCACAAGGCATCCCAACCTCCGACTGGGACCCCATCCTTGTGTATATATGCTATTCAAAAATTCCCAGCGAAACCCTCTCTCTATGGGAACAATCGCTCACCTCTCGGAAAGAGCTTCCACTCTGGGAAGACATGAACAAATTCTTAACATCTCGATATGAAGTTGTGGAGAAACTGAGCACTTACCGCCCAGGTAAACCAAGAGCGCCCCGTAACTCGACTTTTCTAAATAGAAATAAAACAAATAATTTTCACGCTGAACTCAATCAGCAAGTCTCATGCAAATTATGTAACTCCAATCGCCCGATGAAAAATTGCGTGAAATTCAAAGCGCTTTCCATTAAACGAGCGCCTCAAGTTCGTACGAGAGAATAATTACTGTGAAAATTGTCTCTCATACTCTCACCTCAAAAATGCAAATTCAAAGTAGTTTTCTGTGCGTCTACTGTCAAAGGAGACATCACTCTCTCCTTCACTTTCAACCCCAATCCCAAGCCACAAAAACAATCTCAAGACCCCAAAAAATAGTCAGTCAAGCGGCTCAAATTCGGACAGACAACGAAAAGCACTCGACATCCAAACAGGCTGCTATAAATACATTATCAAAAAACATACCTGAAAGGACCTCATCCCATTTCTCCAATAGCAGTGCAATTACCTTACTCCCCACAGCGATAGTCCCCCATATACTTCGCTGGCGAATATCACAATGTTCGAGCTCTTGTCGACCAAGGGTCACAAAAAACCATTTTGGCGTCGAGAGTACAAAAACTATTAGGCTTACCCACTAGAGAAATGCGCTATGAAATCTCTGGAATGGGAGGAATGGTGATACAGAAGTCGAACAAAATTTGCGAAATAACGATATGTTCACACGATTTTAGGAAAAAAATCACGACAAATGCAATCATCCTCCCCCAGTTCACTCATTTCCTTCCCACATTTAAAGTGCCAAATGTGGAGATGAAAAAATTCCGCTCTCTTCAACTTGCTGACGATATGGTGAGAACTTGAGCACAACGTCCAAGGCGATTTATTGGCACAGAGTACAATATTCGGATGGATACTCAGCGGTCCAGTCAGAGGGTAAATCTCAACCTTCTCCACCCTAGTCATTGATGCAACAGAACCCGAACTAAGCAAATTGCTCCAAAGATTTTGAGAACAGGAGGAAAAAGAAACTGTTCGACCCAAATCAAAGGAAGACGAAATATTCGAGGAGCTCTACAAGACGACGACTACCAGACAAGAACGATACGTGGTAAAACTCCCCTTCACCACAGAATTCCCGGACACAATTGCCTTAGGCCACTCCCGCCCAGCTGCTCAGCAACAACACATAAGTATAGAGAGAAGTCTGGAGAGAAAGGCTGAATTACGTGAAGAGTATTCTTCTTCTGAATAGAAGTCCTTAAAAAATATTTACAAATGAATCACATGGAACATACCGCCCTTGAAATAATTAAGGACGGAAAATATTTTTCATACAGTAAAACGAAAAAAGTGCGGAAATTCTTTGAACGATGTACTTTACACTTAACGTCCATAATCCTCAAATGGCGTCTTTATAAATTCGTTTTCAATGGCGATATAGAGAAAATGTATCGCCAAATATTGGTTCTCAAAGGTGATCAAAAATTTCAAAAGATTCTCTTTAGGAAAGCCTCTCAACTGTCAGTCGAAGATTTTAAGTTAAAAACCGTCACCTTTGGGATTAACTGCGCCCCATATCTAGCAGTTAGCTTACGATGGCCAACAAAAACACCCTCTCGCCAAAGACATTTTACTACATGAAACATATGTTGATGATGTACTCTCTGGCGGACACGATATACAGTCCACTCTCGACGCAATGACCCAAACAATCGAAGCTCTAAAATCGGCAAGCTTTCCATTAGATAAACTAACATCTAATCACCCCAAACTCCTTGAACCAATCCCCTACATCGATGTCTTAGATACCGAGTTTCTCAAATTTCCGTAGCGAAACTTTTTGACCCGGCAGGATAGCTATCGCCAATAATGATTGTGGCCAAAATTCTCCTCCAACAACTCTGGTTGGAAGGAACTGACTGGGACGAACACGTTAAGCCTCTTGCTTTCCATAAGTGGTGCACTTTTCGTGAAAACCTCGAAGACATAAACACCATCAACATACCCCGTTGGGTGAACTTCTCCCCAGGTAAACGAATACAGATACACGGTATCTCGGACTCTTCTGAAAAGGCGTTTTGTGGCTGCGTTTATATTCAAGTGCAACATGAAGTGAACTCATTTACAACCCATCTTTATGTTGCAAAAACTAAAGTTGCACCCTTGTCAGCCTACCACGTTTAGAACTCAGCGGCGCCGTGTTGTTATCCAAACTTATCTCCCATACCCGATCCCAGCTGAATCTGCCAACGCACTAAGTAAATCTCTGGGTAGACTCCTCAATTGTCTTAGATTGGCTAGAAAAACCCCCACATACGTGAAAAACATATGTCCAACCGAATTACTCAAATTCACCAAAATGTCAGCGAGTGGTGACAACCCAGCAGACTTAGGCACCCGTGGATGCAAACCACAAGACCTATCTTGGTGTTCATTATGGTGGACCGCAATGGCTCTCCAAGCCATCTACTTCCTGGCCCGAACCAATTTTCTCCAACCCGGCTCCTCCTGAATAGAGACAGGTAGAATCTATCCTGACATTAGAAGGCACAGATATTCTTGAACGGTTCTCTTCATTTCCACGCGCCTTAAGAGTTGTTGCTTATATGTATCGCTTTATTCTTAGTTCTCAAAAGTCTCTAATTCTCTCCTCATTAGCTCCTACACAAGAAGAGATAAACCTCGTAAAAAGAAAACTGATAGCAGCAACTCAGCGCAACCTCTTTGCCGAAGAATTTAATGCCTTATCAACTTCAAAACCCTTTAACAAGAAAACTCCACTACTAACTCTAAATCCAATGCTGGATAAAAATGGTGTCATGTGGGTGAATGGTCGTTTAGCTCACGCCGCTTTAAGTTACAATGAACGACACCCCATTATCATCCCAGATGGATCACAGTACTGCTCCTTGCTGCTAGATATTCTCCATAAAACGTTGCTTCACGCTGAAAATCAAATAATGATTCGCATGGTACAGCAAGAGTAATACATACCCCGACTCAAGCAATAGGTGAAAAAGTGCGTCTTTCAATGCAAAACTTGAACCATTCACAAACAAATAATGACCGCACTGCCCCCCGAACCTGTAACTTACTCAGTGCCATTCCACACTATGGGAATCGATTTCGCTGGACCATTCATGGTAAAAACGTCGCTCCTTAGACAAGCCTCTCATAAAAAGGCATATGTTTATGTTTTCGCCTGCTTCTCCACCAAAGCGGTGCACTTAGAGTCCTGCCCAGACTTAACCACTGAAGCTTTCAGAGCCGCATTCACTCGATTCGTCGGCCGACGCGGACTACCTCACAAAATAATGTCCGATAATGGGAAGACGTTTATTGGAGCCTAGCGAGCGATCCAGCGAGGCTTTGCCCTATTTCTCAAGGAAGCGGCGTCCGATGTTGCCGAGGAATGTGCGATACACGGATTTTCGTGGCAATTTATACCGCCATATGCTCTTCATATGGGCGGTCTGTGGGAAGCCGCTGTAAAAACCTTCAAAATCCACTTTACTAAATTCGCTGGAAACCATAAGTTTACCTTTGAGGAATTTACTACTCTCCTTATTCGGATGAAAGCAGTACTTAACTCTCGACCACTCTCCCCTATGTCACAAGACCCAAACGACTTACTTGCCCTAAAACCAGGCCATTTCATTCGCGGATCCCCCTTCGTTTCGCTACCCGAACAAAATGCTGAAAACATATCTCCCACTACGAAATGGCAAAAACTGAAAGTTCTTCATCGTCAGTTCAGCTTCCGTTGGAAAACTGAATACCTACAAGAACTCAACATCCGCGAAGGAGACTTGGTAGTCATCAAAGATGATATCTTGCCTCCAAATGACTGGCGCCTTGGCCGAGTCACCAAACTCCATCTTGGCCCAGACCAAAACATACGAGTGGTAGATGTTCGTACACAAGCCGGCATAGTTACCCGAAACGTTACTAAATTTGGCATATTAACCCCCCATTATAGTACATCACTTTCGATAGTCCCTTATATGCTGAATACATCACTAACCACAACCACACACACAATCTATACACGTATCTCCTTCCTATAACAGCTCATAGCACTAATCCTGTCCTTTGAAATTTTCTTTAACAGATACATCCGTGCATCATGGAGTACAGTAAGTGCCGTTTGTGCTGCTTCTTTCATAGTTTGCGTTACTAACATGCCTTTAAGGCGATGACATCGGAGGATAGGTACGAGTCGGCCAAGGTTCCTCGGTACTGTCAAAACTGTTTAGCCACGTCTCACACCGCCGGATCCTGCGACTCGCCCGATAGTTGCCATCAGTGCGGCAAAGCACACCACACGATGCTGCACCGTTCTGTAACGTCAACCACACCACGCCGTCGGCGAGAAGAACCTCGCGGGAGCAGCGGTCGCCGTGAGGTTTCGGCTAAAAGCAAATCCGTGTTGAAGCCAAGTAAGCAATCCAACGGTCGGTCGGCCGTCCAGATGCGTATACAAGCCCTATGCAGCCAGGCGGCCCTGACGCTCGAGAAACTAAAGGAACTGCTTCACCCTGCTCCGGCACAGGCGGGCCGGCATGTTGAGAACATGAGCTCAAATCTCATAGATTTGTAGACGCTCTTTGACGTAGTCGTAAATGTAAATCTGTATTTTTGAAATTTCCACTCCCTTTGCAACTAGGCTAGTTTTTATATCGTAAATTGGGGTGGCGTGTAATCTTAACTTGCATTGTTACGCGACGGTGCGGGGAGACCCGATGGCGCCATCCTAACATAAATGGCAGTCCACTAATGACCGCCACTGCCAATGCACATAATTTATTTCCTCTAATACGCCCCTCCGGCATTTTGAAATATTTGAAGTTGTAAAGTAAATGAAATTGATAAATCATACCTTTACATATGTATATTTAAAAACGAAACCACTTCCTCTCTTTTTTTGAATATCGGATTTTTTTCCCAAAAGCACAGTGAGTAGTGAACAGAAGGGAACAATAAATTACCCGGATCTGACGATTAAGATAGACAAAATTGCCCAAAAACCTAACAACGAAATTTATAGAAAACTGACAGCTACAGACACCATAATACATAACACATCAAATCACCCTCAAGAACACAAATACGTCGCTATAAGACAACTAACAAACAGACTTGAACGAATACCTCCATCACGAGAGCCATAAGGAAAGGAACTAAACACAGTATACAACATACCAACAGACAACGGCTATAAAAAGAGCTTGTGGATAAATTCTGAAAAAAGTATGCAATCCAAAAAAGAAGCGACAGAGAGCTAGACGAAAATGTAATGACTTTTACAGGAAAAAATTTACACACAGACTTGCAAATTTTTTCAGAAAGTATAATATCCACACGGCGTTCAAAACTGAAAACAACCTGGGAATGATACTTAATAGCAGCACGAATGAAGAAGACCCATTGAACAAACAAGCCGTGTATAAACTGACCTGTGGGTGTCAATATAGCTATATAGGACAAACAGGACGTAAAGTAAGAACAAGGTTTCGTGAACACATAAGTGACTACAACAAAAGGATTCGAAAACCCACGGCAACCCCTGAATCTAATTTTGCAAACCATTTGGTAAACTTAAAATGTTCACCCGCAAAGATAAAGAAAACCGTTAGGGTACTGCACGTACAACAAAAAAGGACGGCGCCTAAATGCTCTTGAAAATATGGAAATATATAAACAAAATACATTTGATTGGAGGAAATAAACGAACAAATAAACAGCAACTCTGATGCGATATTTGCACCATTAAGGTTTGTTTCCAAAAAACAAAACAAAGACGTAGGTAAAATGACAGATACCAACATAGAAAACAAACCTGCAATACCCAAACGGACTAAAAATTACTGACTATCTACCTGTTCTTACTGCGAAGGCAGATTCGAGATAAAATACAGGTACCTATACTCAGGACACTTAACATTTGTTAACATTTACGATTATGCACCAATACCTGCTTGACCAAAAAAATGAAATAAATATGGAACAACAGACATAAATTGAACAGAACGAAAATTGACACTGAATATGGCACAACGCCGAAACCGATTTGTCTCCAAACCAAAATTGACAAGGGATGACAGAAAATCGTTTCAACCATTATCAACATTGCACCCTGTCGGACAAGAAAAGGCATAGTCTCGTCGCTACTCTGGTACTGTGGAGAAGACGAACAAACGTTGAAATAAATGAATCTAATCCCATTTCCATTCTATCTCTCTCTTCGCTTGACTTGTGACCGATAATGGTCTGCCTACTACTAATAACTCTTGTCATTCAAATTATCTTCAATCACTCAATTAACCGCTGATGGCAATTTTTTGGCAAGATCTCGCGATCGATTGGAGTCGTCTAATAAGGGTGTGAATACCACTGCAGCTACACAGTCTAATGCTCAGAAATACGATTGGGTCAAAGTTGCCGATAAAAAAGGCAATATGAAGAGAGATTTACGTGTTGATGGTTCTAATTAAAATGCTTGTCTAAAAGTTGCTGTTCAGACTAGGTGGACACATATATCCTCTTTTATGCCGTCTGTAACTACTGATGACGTGAAAGGGTATATTTAAAAGTGTACTGTAATTAATAAGAGCTCTTTGTGCTACAAACTAATTAAAAAGGGTGTGATTTGGGCCGTTAATGTCACTGTGCGTCCTTTTCGGTTTTTTCAGCGGAAAGAAGTCCCGGAAACTCAAATATAATCTAAATCAGTATTCTGCACAGGCGAACATTAATCCTAAATGCATATTTTATCAGAATATCTCTGGTATGAGAACGAAGACCGAAGCGATTGAGATTGAGCTCACAACTTCAATTCTATATATCCAAACCTGGCTGAACACGAACTTTTTTGATAACGAATTCGAATTCCAAATTATTTTCAAGTTTTTCGCAAAACGGTGATGTGCTAATTACCGTTTGCCGTAGTCTACGGCCGTCTTTAGTTAAGCTTGCTTGTTGTGATAGTGTACTGGACCAAATTTGCGTATAGTTAAATGGTTCATCAGGAAAGTTTCATTTTGTAGTTTCCTATGTACCGCCTAACAACAATGAATACATGCATATATAAATCGCATGTAAAGAATGTACTTTTTCTACAATCTAAAAGCAGAAGTGTTCAGTGTAAGCTAAGTGAATGTCTTTCACCACTTTCGCCGGCTAGTTGTCACCATTTTCCGTTGAGTATTAATATTGGAGTTTCTCGCCCGTAGTCACAGTCAAGTTAAAGTCAACTCTAAAGTTAGCATAAGCTCTTTTGACAGATATCTCATCGAAAAGTATATGATATCAGAGACCAATGTATTTTACGTGCACTACAACTTATGTGTCTGAATATGTTTACATTTGGTTATATTGCGCATCTTCATAAGATATAAAAAACCGTATGTGCATCTAATGCACATCTAATGCACATGCTAAGGATATTGATAATCGACTTGTTGCTTGCGTGCATTGGCATATTTTGTATGTATGTATGTACATATACATTTATAGCATATTCTTATGTTTACTCATGCACTGTTATGTATGTGTGTTTTTTAAGATAAGCAACGATTTTTACATATTCATATGCTACTCGATAGCAGTAAAATTATTTCTGAGCTTATCATGATACTTAACATTTAGTGGACTGTATATTTTTCTGTTTATTTTATGTGTCGCTAATCTCCTATCTCTTTCGAGGCAAGGTTTTATATTCGTTTTATGAACAGTATAGGGAGAATTTTAGTTTAGCACCCCCCGAATTGAAAATCAAGGGGGTGATGGGGGGGTAGAGGGGGATCTCCTGATTACAAATATAAAGTTTTTAGCTGCCGGAGCCTTATAGTTTACGAGATATTAACACTTAAAGTTTATAAAATGCACACTATTATATTGGTTATTTCACTGAAAATTACACTATAAACACTTATCTACCGTTTGTAAAATGCAAATTATTAACATTCCCGAACCCGCACAATTAAGAAAATTAATATTTAAACGTTTTATTAATAAATATTAAATAAATAAAATTAAACTAATCGCGCCCTTGCATACACGCAAAATGGTTGACAATAACATAAGTTGAGTGTGTTGCCATATCGGTGATGTGCATAAAAGAATAAGCAAAAAATAGTCATAGTCGCCTTTGATTGTACTCATTATATATTTTTTGTGAAAATTTTTAATAAAAAATCGCTCGATTGCAGAATTTGATATGGCAACACACTCATCTAATGTTTGTGCCGACCATTTTGCGTGTATGCAATTAGGTGATTTTTATTTATTTAATATTTATTAATAAAACGATTAAATATTCATTTTCTTAATAGTGCCTTTTACAGACGATTGATAAGTGGTTTTAGTGTAATTTTCAGTAAAATAACCAATATAATAGTGTGCATTTTATAAACTTTAAGTGTTAATATCTCGAAAACTATAAGGCTCCGGCAGCTAAAAACTATATATTTGTAATCAGGAGGTCCTCCTCTACCCCCCCATTACCCCATTGATTTTCAATTCGGGGGGTGCTAAACTAAAATTCTCCCGATACATACAAACCTATGCGAGCGGATCCAACACAGAAACTAGAAAAACAACACAACTGTTAATGATATTTACAAACAAGGTAATATGGGTATTCAATAGAAACACAAATTGATATGCAATGCAGCAACAGCACCTAGACTAAATGGACTATTAAAGATACATACAACTAATATGCCGCTTAGACCAATGTCTGCCTCGACCAATGTTCCTTGCTATCATCTTTCAAAATTTATAGGAAAAACCCTTAACAACTTTATCTCGGAAAAATACAATGTCAAGAATTCGTTGCAAATAAAATAAAAGCTGAAAAATTGTTATTATTGAGGAAGACGAAGTCCTGATTTCCTTCGATGTGATATCCCTTTTTACAAACATACCAGTACAACTAGCTATCCGTACAATTATGCAACAATGGATTTCACTACAAAACCACACAACACTTACAAAGAAGCAATTTCTAAACACTTTAGAATTCCGCCTACGAGACAATAATTATTTTATGTACAACGGGACATACTACCAACAGGTACACGGAATGCCGATGGGAAATCCATTATCGCCCACTGTTGCTGACATTGTACTTGACAAAATACTGGATGAAAGCATCGGCCAAAATATCGCTTGCACCGAATTCGCTGACGGCGCGTCTGCAGCTTTACACGTTAATAAGAACTCAATACCGCATTAATTATGCATCCAGCCATTATGCTGATCGAACACTTTTAGCCTTGCGCGTGACAACAACAAAATAAACGCAAGACAGCAAAGAATTGGGTAAACAGTTGCTGGTGTAAGCAACTAAGAAGTCACGCGGCCAATAACGTGCAGCGACTAAAGTTAGGGCAAAGTAGTGTAGGTATTTAGACGCTAGCGTCGCTCTTATGTCTTCAGCTATTTCAACTCTTCCGCTGAGACCTGCTGCCCTTGTAAATTACAAGGGAAATAAAAGTTTTTAAACAAATTCTAAAGGAATTGTTTTACTGGCGCCCAACGTGAGGCCAAACAAAAAATCCTTATAAAAGACACGCGAGTTCAGCCGTGGGTTCGGACCCACCTCCTTATTATTTTAAAGAAAACCATCAGTGCCACCATAGAAGTGCCACCAAATATTACGAACTAAAAATTTGAAACCTTCAGTGCCACCATAGAAGTGCCACCAAGTATTATTTTAAAACCATCAGTGCCATCATAGAAGTGCCACCAAATATTATGAACTAAAAATTTTAAGTAAAACCATCAGTGTCGCCATAGAAGTGCCACCAAATATTATGAACTAAAAATTTTAAATAAAACCATCAGTGCCACCATAAAAGTACTACAGTAAAAGCTACCAAACATTGCAAAAAATTGTTTGGCGAAACCTGTAGATAAGAACATTAAGCACCACAATAAAATCATCAATAAATCATCAAGCCACGCAGAGGCGTTACCTTCGAGGGTCAATAATCAGGAATCAATCATCCACTAGAGACCGAGAGCAACTTAACATGGGAATATTTATGTAAGTAGAAAGTTCAGCAGCTACTATTATAAAATTCTGAGAATCCCATTCGAGAGTAATATAGTATTCGAATCAGATAATTTGATAAATTGTTCAAATAAATACAATTACAAATACAAAACCAGAGATTTCTTAAATTCTAAACGATGGACTCCCAAACCCTCCAGACCCTTCTTAATACCGCAATCCGTACGGCAACGGAACATTCCAGGCAGGAATTCCAGACCCGCATAGATGAGTTGACAAACAGGCTAGCCAGAATTGAAACTCCAACCCAGGTCGTTCAATATGAACCAGTCACAATCCAACCAAACGTAGTGTGTGACGAATCTTTGGATCTGGTAAAAACCATGCCTGAATTCAAGGGCGACCCTACCCGCTATGTATCTTGGAGGCAAGCCGCGCACACTGCCTATAAGGTTTTTGAGAATTTCCAGGGTAGCTCTAGGCACTACCAAGCCGTGGGCATCATCAGGAATAAGGTGGTAGGCGCAGCAGATGGTGTTCTATCGTCCTTCAACACCGTTTTAAATTTTCATGCAATTATTTCACGGCTAGACTTCGCCTACGCCGATAAGAGGCCTATCCATTTGATAGAGCAGGAACTCTCCACTTTGAGGCAGGGTAAACTTTCGGTGATAGGATTCTACGATGAGGTTGAAATGAAGCTGACCCTAATAATTAACAAAACCATTATGACCCATGGTGGAAATGCCACCCTAATAGAATCACTCAATAATAAGTATCGCGAAGTATCGTCCTTTGTGCGACATATTGTTTCCCTCCAGGCCTAGCGATCTCCCCTCTGCATTAGCTTTAGCACAGGAGCTTGAATCAAATCAAGCTAGGTCAATGTTTGCCCAGTCCTTTAACAGGCAAACAATTCAGGCTCCCAACCAATTTCCATATTTACCACAATACCGAACGATTCAGCCTGACCAACAGCGACAAACTCAGGCACAAAGGGTCGTACCAATGGATGTAGATCCATCGCTCTCAAGGTTCAGACAAAATGGACCTACACCAATAAACAGGAATAACGAGAGGTTCCATCAAGGAGCCTATCCAATGGCTCCTCGTCCGGGTATTGGCAACCCCAGTGGCTTGTCCAACCGAAACACCAAAACCTTCGGAAAACAGGTACCAGATTTTTTGAGTAGGGAAAGGCCAGAGAAAAGACCACACGGGAGTGGCCAGCAGGCACTACCAAAGGTACAAAGGATAAACAACCTTACTCATGAGCAGGACGAGTCTGAAGTAGAATATTGGAATAATGACAATAATGACAATTACCACCAGAGCGAGGTTTATGAAGAATTTAAACCAGTCGAATACCAAAACGAAGCAAATGACGAGGTGAATTTTTTAGGGCAAAATCCCTCTTACCCTACATCGAGCGGACAATCGGGGGAAGAGGTATAAAATTCCTTATCGACACTGTTGATGCGAAGAGTTACATAAAACATCTCAACGATCTAAAGGGAATCAAACCCGCAAATCGCACCTTTACAGCCAAACCCATCCACGGCACCACTGAAATTGACAAATATTGTACCATCAACATTTTTAACAAAAATACTAGATTTTTTATCCTACCCAGCTTGGACACTTTCGACGGTATCATAGGTTTTGACCTATTAACCGAAGTGAAGGGTTAAATTAAATTGTAAAAACGGCCTTCTTAGTTATAATGGTGGACAGGAAAGGCTCTTTTATCACTATTGCCCGGACGTGAATAAATTAATAGAAACAAACGTGAGCGAGTTGGATATTCCTCCATTATTGCAACAACATGCTAAAGTTTTCGCGGACCCCAATGAAGCTATACCCTATAACACCAATATCATAGGAACAATAAGGACCACCGATGACCTTCCTACCCATACCCCATAGCTTCAGCCGAGTTTGTCAACAAGGAGATTTCGAACCTCTTGCGTGATGGTATAATAAGACCATCCCGCTCTCCTTATAATAATCCGATTTGGGTTGTAAGTAAAAAGGGCGTCGATGAAGATGGCAATAGGAAGTCCAGACTCGTGATAGACTTTAGAAAACTGAACAACAAAACAGTTAGTGACAAGTATCCAATCCCGGATACTTCTGTAATTTTGGCTAACATTGGAAATGCCAGGTTTTTTTCAACAATAGACCTCAAGTCCGGCTTCCACCAAATTAAGTTAGCTGAAAAAGATCGGGAAAAAACAGCATTCTCAGTCAATAACGGCAAGTACGAGTTCTGTAGGCTCCCTTTTGGCTTAAAAAATGCGCCCTGCATCTTCCAGAGGGCTATCGATGACGTATTAAGAGAAGAAATCGGTAAAATATGCCATGTCTACGTGGACGATGTGATAATTTTTTCAGAAAGTGCTGAGCAACATTTAAAGGACATAGACCAGGTACTACACAAACTTCATGCCGCTAACATGCGAGTGTCCGCCGACAAACCCAAATTTTTTCGGGAAAGCGTCGAATTTCTGGGCTTTACAGTGTCTAAAGAAGGTATAAAGACATGCCCCGATAAAGTCAGGGACATTTTGGACTTCGCTGTCCCCAAATCCTTGAGAGCCTTACGCTCATTCTTGGGATTGGCCGGCTATTACAGACGATTCGTAAAGGACTACGCTGCGATTACAAAACCCCTAACAAAATGCTTACGTGGGGAAAATGGAAATATCGGTGCTAACCTATCCCGGAAAATCGAAATAACATTAGATGAGAAGCACTTAACGCCTTTGGTAGAATTAAAAAGATTCTTGCATCAGAGGATGTACTGCTCCTTTACCCAGACTATAATCAGCCCTTTGATCTAACAACGGACGCCTCTTCACATGCCATAGGCGCTGTTTTATCACAAAACAAATGCAAAGATGAAAAGGTGGCGCGCTTTTGTTGAGGAGTTTTCATCCAAGTTTCACTACAAACCCGGTAAAGAAAACTTTGTCGCCGATGCACTTTCCCGGCAATACATAAATGCCTTGGATCACGAGGTAGACACAGAAAGTATGGCCACCAACAGCGAGTTGTCACTCACTCAAGCAATACCTACAGTAAAGAACCCCATTAATTGTTTCCAAACTCAGATTATTCTGGAAGAGGGAGCCAAATTACCGGTTAGCCTCTTTAGGACACGAGTGAGGCATCGAATATCGTTTAGTAACCTACAAGATTTACTAAAATCCATTATAACGTCGGTAGCTCTAGGGAAAGTAAATGTTATTAACCCCATTCTGCTTAATGGCATGGAAATAAACAATATATTAGCTGCTGAGCTCTCTACAAATACCAGTATAACTGACATACTTTCTGTTTCTAAACTTAAGATATTTCAGAATACACAGTTTATTTATTTCATTATTAAATACCCAAAAATAGCTAGAATTTGTAATAATGTAAAGTTGCTGCCCGTAATCCAGGAAGGAAATATTATTTCCTTAGAAACAAATCTTATGGCCGAATGCAACAGAGAATACATCCCACTTTATAATTGCAAGGAAGCCATAATAGCAAACTTCTGCCAACCCTTGAAAGAAAGTCCCTGTGTACGACAACTATTGAACCAGCACTTCGCAGAATGCAAATCCAAATCCGCCGATCACGTTCCCGCTCTTAAGGAGATCGATAACGGCGTAATTCTAATTAATGATCAACCCGCTGTAATAAAAAATGAAAATTTGACAAGATTGGCTAGAGGAACCTTTTTGATAACATTCAAAGGCGAAATTACGATAAACTCCACCGTTTATAGCAATTGGAATGAGGTAATACTTTCGCATCCTGAAGCAGTACCCGCGCAGCACGTTAACTTTACAGAACATATCGAGTTGTTATCACTCCCACACCTACAAAGAGTTAATATAAAAAACCTCAGGCACATAGCGCACCTGCAGAATCTTATTGAAACCCGCTCCATAAAATCGGGAACCGCCTTGCTCCTAATCCTAATTGCCACAGCTGTGAGCATAGCAATATTTCTGCGAAAACGACAGAGAAATATGGTAGTACTGAAGAACATTATGAAGGAAACCGGGGACGCTTTCACTTAAAGAGGGGGAGTAGTTAACACAGGTAACCAAACATCCGGCCAAAATATCGCTTGCACCGAATTCGCTGACTGCGCGTCTGCAGCTTTACACGTTAATAAGAACTCAATACCGCATTAATTATGCATCCAGCCATTATGCTGATCGAACACTTTTAGCCTTGCGCGTGACAACAACAAAATAAACGCAAGACAGCAAAGAATTGGGTAAACAGTTTCTGGTGTAAGCAACTAAGAAGTCACGCGGCCAATAACGTGCAGCGACTAAAGTTAGGGCAAAGTAGTGTAGGTATTTAGACGCTAGCGTCGCTCTTATGTCTTCAGTTATTTCAACTCTTCCGCTGAGACCGGTGCCCTTGTAAATTACCAGAGAAATAAAATTTTTTAAACAAATTCTAAAGGAATTGTTTTACTGGCGCCCAACGTGAGGCCAAACAAAAAATCCTTATAAAAGACACGCGAGTTCAGCCGTGGGTTCGGACCCACCTCCTTATTATTTTAAAGAAAACCATCAGTGCCACCATAGAAGTGCCACCAAATATTACGAACTAAAAATTTGAAACCTTCAGTGCCACCATAGAAGTGCCACCAAGTATTATTTTAAAACCATCAGTGCCATCATAGAAGTGCCACCAAATATTATGAACTAAAAATTTTAAGTAAAACCATCAGTGTCGCCATAGAAGTGCCACCAAATATTATGAACTAAAAATTTTAAATAAAACCATCAGTGCCACCATAAAAGTACTACAGTAAAAGCTACCAAACATTGCAAAAAATTGTTTGGCGAAACCTGTAGATAAGAACATTAAGCACCACAATAAAATCATCAATAAATCATCAAGCCACGCAGAGGCGTTACCTTCGAGGGTCAATAATCAGGAATCAATCATCCACTAGAGACCGAGAGCAACTTAACATGGGAATATTTATGTAAGTAGAAAGTTCAGCAGCTACTATTATAAAATTCTGAGAATCCCATTCGAGAGTAATATAGTATTCGAATCAGATAATTTGATAAATTGTTCAAATAAATACAATTACAAATACAAAACCAGAGATTTCTTAAATTCTAAACGATGGACTCCCAAACCCTCCAGACCCTTCTTAATACCGCAATCCGTACGGCAACGGAATATTCCAGGCAGGAATTCCAGACCCGCATAGATGAGTTGACAAACAGGCTAGCCAGAATTGAAACTCCAACCCAGGTCGTTCAATATGAACCAGTCACAATCCAACCAAACGTAGTGTGTGACGAATCTTTGGATCTGGTAAAAACCATGCCTGAATTCAAGGGCGACCCTACCCGCTATGTATCTTGGAGGCAAGCCGCGCACACTGCCTATAAGGTTTTTGAGAATTTCCAGGGTAGCTCTAGGCACTACCAAGCCGTGGGCATCATCAGGAATAAGGTGGTAGGCGCAGCAGATGGTGTTCTATCGTCCTTCAACACCGTTTTAAATTTTCATGCAATTATTTCACGGCTAGACTTCGCCTACGCCGATAAGAGGCCTATCCATTTGATAGAGCAGGAACTCTCCACTTTGAGGCAGGGTAAACTTTCGGTGATAGGATTCTACGATGAGGTTGAAATGAAGCTGACCCTAATAATTAACAAAACCATTATGACCCATGGTGGAAATGCCACCCTAATAGAATCACTCAATAATAAGTATCGCGAAGACGCTCTTCGTGTTTTTATCTCAGGACTCAATCGTCCTTTGTGCGACATATTGTTTCCCTCCAGGCCTAGCGATCTCCCCTCTACATTAGCTTTAGCACAGGAGCTTGAATCAAATCAAGCTAGGTCAATGTTTGCCCAGTCCTTTAACAGGCAAACAATTCAGGCTCCCAACCAATTTCCATATTTACCACAATACCGAACGATTCGTACCAATGGATGTAGATCCATCGCTCTCAAGGTTCAGACAAAATGGACCTACACCAATAAACAGGAATAACGAGAGGTTCCATCAAGGAGCCTATCCAATGGCTCCTCGTCCGGGTATTAGCAACCCCAGTGGCTTGTCCAACCGAAACACCACTCAAACCTTCGGAAAACAGGTACCAGATTTTTTGAGTAGGGAAAGGCCAGAGAAAAGACCACACAGGAGTGGCCAGCAGGCACTACCAAAGGTACAAAGGATAAACAACCTTACTCATGAGCAGGACGAGTCTGAAGTAGAATATTGGAATAATGACAATAATGACAATTACCACCAGAGCGAGGTTTATGAAGAATTTAAACCAGTCGAATACCAAAACGAAGCAAATGACGAGGTGAATTTTTTAGGGCAAAATCCCTCTTACCCTACATCGAGCGGACAATCGGGGGAAGAGGTATAAAATTCCTTATCGACACTGTTGCTGCGAAGAGTTACATGAAACATCTCAACGATCTTAAGGGAATCAAACCCGCAAATCGCACCTTTACAGCCAAACCCATCCACGGCACCACTGAAATTGACAAATATTGTACCATCAACATTTTTAACAAAAATACTAGATTTTTTATCCTACCCAGCTTGGACACTTTCGACGGTATCATAGGTTTTGACCTATTAACCGAAGTGAACGGTAAAATAGATTGTAAAAACGGCCTTCTTAGTTATAATGGTGGACAGAAAAGGCTCTTTTATCACTATTGCCCGGACGTGAATAAATTAATAGAAACAAACGTGAGCGAGTTGGATATTCCTCCATTATTGCAACAACATGCTAAAGTTTTCGCGGACCCCAATCAAGCTCTACCCTATAACACCAATATCATAGGAACAATAAGGACCACCGATGACCTTCTTGTTTACTCAAAAAGCTACCCATACCCCATAGCTTCAGCCGAGTTTGTCAACAAGGAGATTTCGAACCTCTTGCGTGATGGTATAATAAGACCATCCCGCTCTCCTTATAATAATCCGATTTGGGTTGTAAGTAAAAAGGGCGTCGATGAAGATGGCAATAGGAAGTCCAGACTCGTGATAGACTTTAGAAAACTGAACAACAAAACAGTTAGTGACAAGTATCCAATCCCGGATACTTCTGTAATTTTGGCTAACATTGGAAACGCCAGGTTTTTTTCAACAATAGACCTCAAGTCCGGCTTCCACCAAATTAAGTTAGCTGAAAAAGATCGGGAAAAAACAGCATTCTCAGTCAATAACGGCAAGTACGAGTTCTGTAGGCTCCCTTTTGGCTTAAAAAATGCGCCCTGCATCTTCCAGAGGGCTATCGATGACGTATTAAGAGAAGAAATCGGTAAAATATGCCATGTCTACGTGGACGATGTGATAATTTTTTCAGAAAGTGCTGAGCAACATTTAAAGGACATAGACCAGGTACTACACAAACTTCATGCCGCTAACATGCGAGTGTCCGCCGACAAATCCAAATTTTTTCAGGAAAGCGTCGAATTTCTGGGCTTTACAGTGTCTAAAGAAGGTATAAAGACATGCCCCGCTAAAGTCAGGGACATTTTGGACTTCGCTGTCCCCAAATCCTTGAGAGCCTTACGCTCATTCTTGGGATTGGCCGGCTATTACAGACGATTCGTAAAGGACTACGCTGCGATTACAAAACCCCTAACAAAATGCTTACGTGGGGAAAATGGAAATATCGGTGCTAACCTATCCCGGAAAATCGAAATAACATTAGATGAGAAGCACTTAACGCCTTTGGTAGAATTAAAAAGATTCTTGCATCAGAGGATGTACTGCTCCTTTACCCAGACTACAATCAGCCCTTTGATCTGACAACGGACGCCTCTTCACATGCCATAGGCGCTGTTTTATCACAAAAGAAATGCAAAGATGAAAAGGTGGCGCGCTTTTGTTGAGGAGTTTTCATCCAAGTTTCACTACAAACCCGGTAAAGAAAACTTTCTCGCCGATGCACTTTCCCGGCAATACATAAATGCCTTGGATCACGAGGTAGACACAGAAAGTATGGCCACCAACAGCGAGTTGTCACTCACTCAAGCAATACCTACAGTAAAGAACCCCATTAATTGTTTCCAAACTCAGATTATTCTGGAAGAGTGAGCCAAATTACCGGTTAGCACGTCAATCCTCTTTAGGACACGAGTGAGGCATCGAATATCGTTTAGTAACCTACAAGATTTACTGAAATCCATTATACCGTCGGTAGCTCTAGGGAAAGTAAATGTTATTAACCCCATTCTGCTTAATGGCATGGAAATAAACAATATATTAGCTGCTGAGCTCTCTACAAATACCAGTATAACTGACATACTCTCTGTTTCTAAACTTAAGATATTTCAGAATACACAGTTTATTTATTTCATTATTAAATACCCAAAAATAGCTAGAATTTGTAATAATGTAAAGTTGCTGCCCGTAATCCAGGAAGGAAAGATTATTTCCTTAGAAACAAATCTTATGGCCGAATGCAACAGAGAATACATCCCACTTTATAATTGCAAGGAAGCCATAATAGCAAACTTCTGCCAACCCTTGAAAGAAAGTCCCTGTGTACGACAACTATTGAACCAGCACTTCGCAGAATGCAAATCCAAATCCGCCGTTCACGTTCCCGCTCTTGAGGAGATCGATAACGGCGTAATTCTAATTAATGATCAACCCGCTGTAATAAAAAATGAAAATTTGACAAGATTGGCTAGAGGAACCTTTTTGATAACATTCAAAGGCGAAATTACGATAAACTCCACCGTTTATAGCAATTTGAATGAGGTAATACTTTCGCATCCTGAAGCAGTACCCGCGCAGCACGTTAACTTTACAGAACATATCGAGTTGTTATCACTCCCACACCTACAAAGAGTTAATATAAAAAACCTCAGGCACATAGCGCACCTGCAGAATCTTATTGAAACCCGCTCCATACAATCGGGAACCGCCTTGCTCCTAATCCTAATTGCCACAGCTGTGAGCATAGCAATATTTCTGCGAAAACGACAGAGAAATATGGTAGTACTGAAAAACATTATGAAGGATACCGGGGACGCTTTCACTTCAAGAGGGGGAGTAGTTAACACAGGTAACCAAACATCCGGCCAAAATATCGCTTGCACCGAATTCGCTGACGGCGCGTCTGCAGCTTTACACGTTAATAAGAACTCAATACCGCATTAATTATGCATTCAGCCATTATGCTGATCGAACACTTTTAGCCTTGCGCGTGACAACAACAAAATAAACGCAAGACAGCAAAGAATTGGGTAAACAGTTGCTGGTGTAAGCAACTAAGAAGTCACGCGGCCAATAACGTGCAGCGACTAAAGTTAGGGCAAAGTAGTGTAGGTATTTAGACGCCAGCGTCGCTCTTATGTCTTCAGTTATTTCAACTCTTCCGCTGAGACCGGCTGCCCTTGTAAATTACAAGGGAAAAAAAATTTTTTAAACAAATTCTAAAGGATCTGTTTTACTTATATCCAATACATAAATAAATATGTAGATGATATATTCGCAATAGTTAAGAAAAATGACGGGGAAGTCATATTAAAAGTATTGAACTCGCAACATCGAAAAATCCAATTCACCACTGAGCTTGAAAGTATGCAAAAGTTAGCCTTCCTAGATATGGAAATTCATAAATCCGACAAGAGAATTACAAACAACGAATTGGTATGCTAAATCTATAGCATCGTCTAGAATTATAAATTTTCATTCTAATCACACATGGACACAAAAAAAAAATACAGCAATTAACTTTATTAACAAAGTCTACGAGCTGAGCGACCAGGCGTTCATGAGAAACAACAAGGAAAAAATAAAAAACATATTAATAAAAAACGAGTACCCAGTCAAAACAATAGAAAATGTATAAGCAATAGCAAAACAAAAACGACAATCGAAAGAAGTGAACATTGAACGCGAACCAAGAAATGAAAACAAAATATTTGCAGGAGTCACATACATACAAGGACTAACGGTAAGTAATATTCGCACATAAACCAAACATCACTGTCAATAAAATATTTACCAAAACAAAAGACGAAATAAACAAGGAACAACAACATAATGTTGTCTATAAAATAAAATGCAAAGAGGAAACTGACGAGCCTTGCAATAAAATTTACATAGGCACAACTAAGCGCGCTCGGCGTCAGACTAGGCGAACATAAAGCAGATGTAAGAAACAAAAAAAAAACTGCAACTGCGTTAGCTCAACACTTGACAAACAGTGGACATACAGCAGACATCGACAACACTAAAATATTAGACGTAGAGAGACGAGAGAGAACGAGACTTACACTAGAAGGCCTACGCATTCAAGAGGAAATACAAGACGCGATGAATTTTAAAGAAGACGTGGACAACATAAATTGCGTATACAGAACAGCAATAATGCGAAGTAGAGCTCCTTATTACAACGTTTAATTGAATAAAGTCTGGCCCAAAGAAATATCATTTAGAAAAATGTTGTAGAGTTGGACGTAGGCATAGCACGGCAAAGTAAAGATCAAAAATCGTATTAATGTTTTAAATCGTTGCGCAATCATTTGTATTTTCGAAAAAAAGTTCATATTGAATTAGAAAAATTCTAAAGTCTGACTCACGACTAACACTGCAAGGCACCGCCGAAAAGTTTTTATCGAGAAAATATTTTTAAATTGTTGCAAAAAATGAATATTTGTAAAAATAGTACTAAGCGTTTGCACACTTCTGTATGTAAAGCTGAAATTTCGTTGAAAGAACAGTAAGACAAATGTATACATATATGTACATACGTATTAAAGCATGTATTGGTTGGTGCAGTGCAGAAAACAGGTATTGTATGTATATAATGAAAAGATACGAGTATGTAAAAAGTACAGTTGTTGTAAAAGTAAAAAGTTACGGTATATAATGCAAATTGTACAGTTGCTTAGGTGCTGTTGCTATGTACCGCGTCACGGCTTGGCACAACAAAATGGCTGTTATGTGGCGTGATTTCGCCTAGCGGATTTCTGCTGCTGCTTACATGTGCAGAACTGTACACCTTTGTTGTTTTTTGTTTTTCAAAATTTGGTTTTCGCTTTTCCTTTCGATTCAGTTTGTTTTAAAAAATGTGGTTTTCGATTTGGTTTGTTTTTAAAAAAATGTGGTTTTCGTTTTTCCTTTCGATTTTGTTTGTTTAAAAAAAAGGATTATTTTTTAAATAGTATTTACAATTTTGTAATTGTTAAAGAAATTTATAGTTTTTGAAAATTTGTTTGAAAATCAAAAGTTTTTGTTAATTTCATTGTTTTTTTTAACCACCACCTCTTAGGTAACAGCCACTGTGCACTTTGTGCGTATGAATATATGTACATATGTATGTACATGTATATATTTTAGAGTTTTTATATTATTTTTGTTTTTGGGTTTTTAAATTGGGGTTTTTTTTTGTTCTTTTTGTTTGAAAAAATTTTGAAAAAAATGAAAAGCTTTTAATTTAGTTAATTGGTTTTCTTTTGAAATTCAAAAACCATTTCAGTTCTTTTTTTTTTTTTTAACCACTACCACTAACCACTAGATTTGTAATTCTTATACTATTTTTTTTTTTTTTTGTTGTTTTATATGTTTATGTTTTTCTCGCGCTGGTCGTCGGAGGTCGTCCTGCAATCTTCGGATGTCCTGTCACGGTCGCCATGTGGCGTTACTTCGCAGGTAACGCTGCTTCGCCGGAGCACCATCGCTTCCACACGTTTGTGCAGTTGTGCACGTCGATGCGCGTGAGAACTTGGCAGACGCGTTCTATCTCCCCGATTCTTCGCTCATCTGGGGAGGTCACTCCTTACCGCAAATTAAAAATGACTTTTTATTTTAATTTTATATATACTATTTTTTTTATTAATGCGGGCACGTCTGTCCGGATTTACTGATGAAAAATGAATGCTGTTTTACGGCGCGATGGCCGCTAAGCACCATTGCCAACCTGCTAACAGTACGGCAGTGGTGAATATTTAATTGGTGCTGCCGTACTGTTAGTAGTGCCATTACAATGGAACGATGATATGTACCAGCTTTATAACGACAAAGATATAGTGCAGCGAATTAAGAACAAGCGGCTCCGCTGGCTAGGTCACGTCGTACGAATGGATGGAATAGCTTCAGCCCTAAATGTTTTTGACGCAGTACCCGCGGGTGGTAGCAGAGGAAAAGAAAGACCTCCTCTGCGTTGGAAAGACAAGGCGGTAAGGGACTTGAGTGCGATTGGTATTTCCAACTGCCGCCAGTTAGCGAAAGAGAGATATAAGCTCGGCCAAAATCGCATAGGCGGTTATCGAGCCAATAAAAAAAAAAAAAAAAAAATGTATTAGCGTCAACAAACTTCCATAAATGGTCAACAGGAAATGGACGTAAATCCGAGCGTGATGTAGAATCTGTTAAAAAATGCATTTCTGTCTTAAAAGTGTCATGAGATATAAAACAATACGCTGTGCAACAATACGTACGAACTGCAGGCTTTTGAAACGGATTGAAACATATTTTTTTCTTGGCTTTCGAATTAATGTTGTGTTTAGCTCGATTATAAAAAAGCCCAACAGATTTATAATTAATCAAAAGCACTTTATAATTTTTATCAATTACAGTTGAGGTAATAGACAGTTTGTTCCAAACAAATTAATAAGAAAAGTTCTAAATAGACAGCTGATAAATAGTGTAATATCTGGTTACTACAAAGTAACGCCAGAAATCAATATGCAATTTGAACGAATTTTGCGAAAACTGTTCTGTCGGAGAGTTTTGAGACAGTAACTGAAAGAGTATTCTAAATTTTAAGACTCGAAATTCTTATATCACAACTTAAAATGAAACAGAGGTATATTTTGTGTAAAGCACTGCGGATCCCATTAAGAGCACCTAATTATGAAAAATGTTTCTATTACAAAAAAAATTACGAGGAATTTAATACAAATTTCAAACTTGCAAAAAAAAAGTTGGGGTACGACAAAAAAAAAAAATTTTGCAAAAAATTGCAATTATGCACTTTGCCAATTTTTCGCAGTTCTGAAAATATTTTTGTTAAAAAGCTGAGAATTTTCCAAAAAGGATAATGTTTTTTGTTGATTTTTGTCGTTCGATTAAAAGTTCGACAAGAAATTAATAAAAATTTAATTTTTTGATGTTCTTAAAATTTTAAAAGCGCGCCAAAAACCGATAATGCGAATGCTCCAAATGATATCTGACAGTACGGAAGCACCCAATTTTATTGAAATCTCGTTTAGCTTCATATTTCGCGGTGACGAATTGTTTTCTGTGAGAGTCGCGTTGCTTAGTGGTGAACTTCAATCCGAAATAACGGTAATTACGTAAGTTTTGAGAGTGGTTAGTGTAACTGAATTTTTTTTACTTACCTAATTAAGGACGAGTTTATTTAAGTGGGTTTCCGTTGGGTTATAATTTAGATTTCCATAATGGTTTTATTTTATTTGGATCAGAGGGGAAATTTTCAGAATATACTCTACTTCCCGAAATAGAATTTGATCAATTGGAAGCGACATGAACAGTGTTCAAAAATAGCGCGTATGGCGGATTGGGGTTATTTTTTTATATTATGCTTAATATTGTTTGCATCAATTCTTGCGATATTTATAATCATAATTGGCAAAGGAATGGCGTACAACGAGTAAACAGAATGCAATGTAGGATACGATTTCATGAAGAATAGGTAAAACCTTGGCTTGAGTATCGGTTTCAATTGCCACCTTTGCAGGGCCGATTCCAACAAATGATCGCCAATAATTTCGATTTGAAAATGGATGATCACCAAGTGGTACCTATTGTTTAAAAGATGACAATCTTTAACATGTGTCCGTCTCAGAAACGCGAGAATTCACCTAATCGAGCTTTTTGCATAGAAGATCGTGCACGTTGCTCAATACCGTGGGACAATAACAACTTATTAGATCTTAATTATTGAATTGTTTTATTATTTTATGTTTTTTTTCGGTTTTCAAACCATTTTATGTTCATACTTACATATATCGAAGTAGGTGTTATGTTTTTGTTATGAATAAAAAAATCGAAATGTTAATGTTAATATTAAATAACTTCAGTTGATGGTTAGTATTCTAAAGTTCAAAAAAGCGATCGCCATTTAAAACAGTGATTTAAGCGAAAATTAACCCTGTGAATGCAATGTACTCGTACATACATACATATATAAAAAAAAGTACAGTCGTTAAGCATCATCGATTTCAAAAACATACCCGCTTCTACCTCCAAACTTTATTTAAAGCTTTGGATATTTGTATCTCCGATGCTTCTCCAAATGTTCATTAAGTATTTAGAATCATAGCAGTTTTTCCTGTTACTACTTCTGCGAATGAAAAACTGTTTTCAATTTTGCGCCCCTAAAAACTTTGTTTAAATGAATTATGAAAGAAGATCGTCTCTTTGTTACTTGCCAAAATACATTATCGAAAGCAGAATAAATTAGTAAATAACGCAACATGTGACTTTTCTTTGAGTTGTGCCGAACTATATCCACAAAGAAGAGCTGTTCAAATATTCCCACATCGGTTCAACTTAATGGAGTATCAGCCAACTCCATCTCTGAAGCGGCTAATCTTTTCGCTGAATTCTTTTCTTCTAATTTTGTTTCTGGCAACAATTGTAATAATTTTGTTCACGAAGGCAAATTTCCAAATTTAGAGAATCCCATCAATTTCGGGAAATTAAGATTGACAGACGAAGATGTAGCTAACGGTATCAATCAGCTTAAGCCATCCATTCACACTGATGAAGATGGCTTCTCGGTAATTTTATTCAAACATTGTCCCGCACTGATTGCGCCATGAAATCGTTTAGGATTTATGGCGCCGGCTTAACTGTTGATTTTGCAATTGTGAGGGAAGTGAGAACAGAAGTGTGCACATGTCGATATGTCTCAATATGTACGTATAATTGCATGTATGCGGACGTCATTTGTCCTTGAACATATAATAGTACATGTTAGCTGTTTTGTATATAAATTATTTATATACATATTTACATGCAGACATATGTATATATATATGTACGTACTTAGTTATTAATGTGTAGATAAATTATTGATTTACATTATGCTGAGGAGGAATCTGTTATATATGATATCTAATATCATTTATTGACATATATATATATATATTTGTAGTAATTTTCCAAATTTAAACCGATATACAAATACAAACATAGTTTAAACTCACAACTCGTATAAAAGCATAAAAAATACTTGTCAGCAAATGTAAAATGCCGCCGGCAACCCAATATTTGCGTTTGCGCACTGCTATTATAATATTAAGTACAAAACACAAAAAGGAGACTCTTCATTAATTTATAAAACAAATGTTTTTATAATTTGACAAATGAAATTCGGCATTTTACTTACTTTTTCAAATATCTATCGAAATTGATAAATTTTTTAATTCGAAATGCCGTCGGCAAAACAACAAGTGGGTTAGACTCACATTTGTGCATTACTTCAAATCATATTCATAAAACAAAAAAGGGGCCACTTCTGTCATGGATTTCACAAATGCACATAAGTATAAATATAAAATTTGACATAATTATTTTGGCTTTTTATTAATTTGTCCAAAATAAGTATATTTTTCCTACATTTATGAAATTACACAAACTGTTAAATTTATTTCGGCCACACTCAGCTCTGTTAATTTGCCACTCTCGCTATTTCCCCTGTTAGCACTGGCGCGGTGAATTAAGACAAGACATATTGTGGGGTTTTCACAATTCAGACTGAAATTCGCGTGAAAATCTTCTCTGTCAAATATAAGTTCTCTGATTAAAGTGTTATATTTTAACCTTTTTGTTTAACTTACACTTAAGAATTCATAGTTTCTTTGAATGTTTTTGACATTATATGCATCTACGTACATGCACATGTGTACATAAATATTTTTATTAGCATAACATAAAATAGATTCGTTTATGTTTTTATTTATTGTAGGTGGATACAAAACCATGTCGGCTAATGAAAGAATAACCCATATACAGAATTTCACATAGAAAGAACAATCAATTATCGTTCACTTCATCATATATTTTTTATTTAATAAATATTTTTTATGCAATTTTCGATCGTTTGAAAATTACCTTATTGTACATGCACAGTATCTGTACGGCATTTCACATACTTGAAAGTCAAGTAAAAATATTTTTAAAATTTCAAATAAAAATGGATGCTATTAGAAATAATAATAAATTATATTTCTGACCATGTGATTTTCTTTTAAAATAATAAATTTTTTGCAGAAAAACTCTCAACTTATGATTTATAACTTTTTTCTCTTTTTATATTTTAAGCAAAATTCCGGATCGGTATGGAATTGACTTGGTAGGATGACATTCCTTGGGACACCAACTCTTATCTTATATATGAGGACTTTTGTATAGATAAATATAGGTTATATACATATATATGTAGATATGTAAAAAAATTACAGTTAAGTAAAAAGTAAAAATGAATTGTTTTGTATATGTATGATATTTCTTAAAACTGAAAAAGTAAATGTTGCCGCCGTTCCTAGTGGATAGCTATGCGTGCGACTCTGTAGTAGGTACATAAACATAAGCGGTATATTTCCAAACATATTCATGTATGTATTTATTCCAAACATACTCAAGTATGTATGTATCTTCTCCGCTATTTTATACAAGACACTTGCTGTAAAAAAGTGGCGTTATAAAATGTTATAAAAGACCAATGACGTTCGTTGTAGGACAGTTCGCCTGCACACGCCAAAAGAAACAAATGTTTTTTAAAGTAGAATTAAAGTTATTATATGAAGTTCTACTGTAAAATATTGTTTCAATAAAAGGCGAGCTCATCTTGCCGCATGGGTTCTTATATGAATAACCCTACTCTAGTTAATGATCTGCTAGACAACCAGCCAAATAATCACATGCTCTCTTGGGCGATGTACCCGAAAGGTCAACACGAGCCAATAGTAAAGATATTTAGTGATTGGCTCTATGCACTCGAATGTCGTTCCCCTACTTTCGAACCTTACCGGTTCGTATGTATGGTAAAAACAACTTTATTGACACATCTGCATTTTTAGACGAAGGTTCGTCGGTAACCCTCATCGAATAAGAAATCTTTAAGCAGCATAAATCGCTAAGGAATTCCCATATATGAGCGGCCTTCTAATACAATCTTACGTTAAAGCGAAGCCGACACTTCTTATTGGTTCCGACAATTGGCAAGTGGCCGTACCTCTTAAGATTCGAGCAGGCAGTTGGTGCCATCTAAAAAAAATAGATTGGGCTGGGCCATACAAGCTGGCCACGTTACTCCGTCGCCAGACGCGCGCCTGAAAGTGCATACGTGTGCGTGTGAATACGAAAGCTGCATGAAATGGTTAAAGACCACTTAAAATTGGACGATCCCGAACCAAAGATGTTGCAGTCAGCCGATGACCAAAATGCACTGGCCATACTCGGGTTATTATGGCGACACAAAGAAATCAGTTTACCCGACAGCTATGAAATAGCTTTTAAAACCCCTTGTGTGCCTTAAAAACAAATTTTGAAAGGACACTTCACTAAAACTAACCATGCAAAAGCAAGTCGACAACCTTTTCGCAAAGGGCTACGCCAAGAAGCTGAGCACAGTCGAGTTAACGGCACACAAAATACGCGTGTGGTACTTGCCCATATTCGTGACGCACAACCCAAATAAACCCGGTAAAGTGCGCCTTGTCTGGGACGCAACAGCCAAGAGTAAAGGCGTAGCGCTTAACGACGTCATTCTAAGCAGACCCGACCTTCTGATTCCTTAAGTTGGTATTTTACTGAAATTTCGAGTTGGAAAGGTGGCGATCTGCGGCGATATCGCCGAAATGTTCCACCAAATTAATGTCACCGATAACGACATGCACGTACAAATTTTTTTTTGGCTGGACCAGAAAGATGACATTAGCAAACACAGCGTTTACGCCATGCGCGCCCTCACGTTCGGAATCAGTTGCGCCCCGTGGCTCATTCAGGTAGCATCTTTCAAATGATCTCACTGGTCGTAAATATCGGCTATTTGAATATTGTTTCAATCACATTTTTGTAGGTCAAATTTCCCTTATCTCAATGACACCGAATTTATTGTCCCGAGATTATGTTAGTCTTAGTTGTAACGAAATCATCAACTAACTGAGCAGAGCCACCTTGCCAATAAAAGTTTCGTGCATTCCAAGTGTTTTCAAACCATACAATTTTGCTGATCAACGAAGTGAGTCCTAACTAACGGCGACCACCTTCGTACAAAAGCTTCCAGAAGCCGCCGACGCTATAAAATGTTACCACTACGTTGACGACTTCATATATAAGGGGGTAGCGAAAAAGCCGTCATTGAACTGGCAAAAGCAGTGAAGTACATACATGCATCTGCCGGGTTGCATATTCGCAACTGAGCATCAAACTCTTCAGCGGTCCTAAAACATATGAAAGGAAGCTGTAATATAGCTCAAAAACCACTGGAGCTGAGTGGCACCGAAAAAAATACTCGGGGTGTACTGGGACCCTAATAAAGACGTACTCTAATACACGCTCCGGTTTTCTAAACGAAAGCGAAATGTTGCAGCAGACAACACCACACCTACAAAGCTTGAGATCCTTCAAGTCTTAATTTCAATTTTCGATCCGCTCGGCCTGTTATTTCAATATGTAATGACATTAAAAATTTTACTTCAAGAGATATGGCGGTCAGAGTTAGGATGGGATGAAGAGATTGACGCCAGGATGAATTCAAAATGGTGCCAGTGGAAGACCACCCTATCATCCATATCCAAAGTGGAAATACCTAGGGGCTACTTACTCTACCTTGACGCTGGTGAAGAGGTTCAACTGCACACCTTCATGGACGCTGGTGAATTTGGATACGCGGCAGTATGCTACCTGCGCGTCAAAAGCGGCTCTCATACCGACGTCTCTATCGTAGCTGCTAAATCAAATGTAGCTCCACTAAGCCCGATCTCAATTCCCCGCCTGGAACTTCAGGCAGCAGTGCTTGGCGCGAGACTATCTTCAAAGACACAAACCATATCACGGCTAGAAATAAAAAGGAAAATATACTGGACGGATTCAACCACAGTGCTGAAATGGCTCCGTTCCGCCAATTCGTCATGTTTCGAGTCGCCGACATTCTAGAACGTACGAATGTAAAGCGGTGGAAATGGGTGCCATCGCTCCTTAACCCTTCGGACCTAGCAACTAAGGTCGAGTCTAAAATTTACACAAACCTTTGGTTTAACGGACCCGCTTTCCTGCAAGACGACGAAAGCAAATGGCCCTACAACAGCGAAATATTGTACATTCACAGTATATGTACGGCGTTTCACATACTTGAAAGTCAAGTAAAAATATTTTGAAAATTTCAAATAAAATAGGATGCTATTAGAAATAATAATAAATTATCTTTCTGACCATGTTATTTTCTTTTAAAATAATAAATTTTTTGCAGAAAAACTCTCAACTTATGATTTATAACTTTTTTCTCTTTTTATATTTTAAGCAAAATTCCGGATCGGTATGGAATTGACTTGGTAGGATGACGTTCCTTGAGACACCAACGCTTATCCTATAAATGAGGACTTTTGTATAGATAAATATAAGTTATATACATATATAGATACATATGTAAAAAAATTAGAGTTAAGTGAAAAGTAAAACTGAATTGTTTTGTATATGTATGATGTTTCTTAAAACTGGCAATGTAAATATTTTAAGTTTTTTATTTTCAACTGTTATTAGTTAGTTTTTAACCTATTATCTTTGGTATTTTAAGTTGAAAAATTGTACTTTATATTAAGAAATTATCAATAATTACTATAAGTTTAAATAATTAAATGTAATTTGATAAATATTGTAAAATAAAATACTTAAATTAAAAATAATATTTTTTACTTAAAAAAATTGAGTAAATTATAGGTAGCCGTTACCTTACGGTTTGCGGTAACCAGTAGGTAACAAATAGAAGTGGTTAGAGGTAACAAATTAATTTAAATTATTACCAAATAGGATAATTATAAAACAGTATCCAATAACAAGATGCTAACAATAAGAGTAACAAGAAGTGGTTAGAGGTAACAAATGAATTTAAATGATTAACAAATGGGATAATTATAAAACAGTATCCAATAACAAGATGCTAACAATAAGAGTAACAAGTACGGAAGACTAGTAGATAACACAGCCGGTAACTAATAAAACTGGTACTGCCAACAAACAACTACCAGGCTAGGTAACCGACAATGTTAGAGGGAGAGTAGAAAGAGATATATGTAAATTCCATGAGTAAGAGCGAGTAGGATGATCACACCTTTAAAAAACAGGAAGGGGAAATGGGTATTTTTTTTCCACGGCTAGAACAAATGTGACTAATTTGGTAACAATTGAACAAGTGAACGCAAACGCTTGGCAACTTTATTTGCTAACCATTACCTTTCTTGTACGGTTACACTGGTACACAAAAAATATTTTTTGAATGTTTCCTTCACTTTATGAGTGAAATAATACTAATTTTGGGGTGAGAAAAACGAATATGACAATGAAAAATTTTTATTAGCTCTTGTTTATGTGATACACAATGGGTCAAAACATGTGATATTAACCAACCGAGGCAAAACTATACGTTTTTAAGTATCAGTTAACAATTGTGAAAGGTCATTTAGATTTAAAAAACTTCATTTACAGTCTTCTAAAAGTTTCAAATTGATGTTTGAATACCTGGCAGGTTGGATTTCAAGAACATTATGTGGTTACTTCGTGACTTTGCTGTCTTTTGACTTGTCTCTTGTAAGTGAGTTCTGGAGCATCCTTACACACAGTCCAACAGTAATCTGCAAGCATTGCTTCATTCCAACGACTCTGATATCGTCTCTCCATTTGAGAAATATCCTGATGGAATTGTTCTCCATGTTCATCACTGACAGCTCCACAACTAGGAGGGAAAAAGTCTAGATGGGAGTGAAGAAAATGGATTTTAAGTGACATGTTGCATCCAAGCTGACGGTATTTTGTAGAAGTTTTGTCACCAACTGAACATAGTTTTCATCTCTTTTGTTCCCCAAAAACCCATGAAGAACTGCTTTGAAAGCATCCCAAGCTTCCGTTTCTTTCCCCTCCAAAACCTGGTCAAACGTAGGATCCTTTACAAGTAGTCGAATTTGTGGCCCAACAAATACTCCTTCCTTAACTTTTGCGTCACTTAATGTAGAAAATGTTTCTCTTAAATATCTGAATGCCTCTCCCTCTTTGTTCATGCCTTTCACAAAGTTTTTCATCAAACCAAGTTTTATATGTAGTGGGGGAAGAAAAATGTCTTTCGTATTAACAAGAGGATTTGCAACAACATTTTTTTTGTTGGGGTTAAGATTTCTTGCAGGCCAGTCTGCTTGAATGTAGTGTGACTTTCTATCCCTACTGTCCCACATACATAAAAAGCAGCAGTACTTTGTGTACCCTAGTTGCATTCCCATGAGTATAGCGATGACCTTTAGATCACCACAGATCTTCCACTTGTGTTCAGCGTATTTGATTGATTCGAGGAGGGCTTTCATGTTTTCATAAGTCTCTTTCATATAAACTGCATGGCCAATAGGAATAGAAGGAAGGCGGCTACCGTTGTGCAGTAATACAGCTTTCAAACTAAGCTTAGATGAGTCTATGAAAAGCCTCCATTCAGTAGGATCATGGTTCAAATTCAAACATTTCATCAAGCCATTAACATTGCAACAAACAACAAGATTGTCCTTCTTCACAAAAAAAAAGGAATCAGATCCTTCTGACACTGTCTGTAATGTGACACCCTGACATCACGTTGTAGAAGGTTCCATTGCTGTAGTCTGGACCCTAGGAGTTCTGCCTTATCCTTTGACAAATCAAGGTATCGAATGAGATCACTTAATTCCGCTTGATTCAGTCTGTGCGGTTTATCATCTGTTTCCTCAAAATCAGGATCATGAGATGTGCAAGGCTCACTAAGTTCTTCTTCACTATTATCTTCATTTTCTTCGTCAATTTCATAACTGTAGGGTGGAATAGGTACTGGTAAACTATTCGAATGAAGAATAGGTCGAATAGCAGAAGGTATATTTGGGTATTGAATTTTTCCTCTTTTCTTCATTGACAATCCAGACTTAATAGTTGGAGTCAAGCAGAAGTAGCAGTCATTTATATGGTTTGTAGGCTCCCGCCAAACCATAGGTACAGCAAAAGCCATGGATCGTTTTTGTTTTTCAACCATTCTCGTAAAGTAACCGAACAAGAGTTACAACATATGTGTGGAGCCCACGACTTATCTTGATCACCTACCTTCATACCAAAATAATGGTGATAGGCAGTCCTAACAATAGGCGTCAGATTGCGTTTTTGTGAAGAAAATGTTATTTCACCACAAATGTAACAAAAGTTATTCACTGGGTTCACACAATTTCGAGGCATTTTTAGTAAAAAACGTTTACTCTTTAAAATCACTTCAAATCAATAAATCCTATAAACAAAACAACGGGAATCACAGAAGCTCACAGCACTTACAGTAGAAGTTAGGTTATAACCTCTAAAACTCTGTTTTGACAGTTGACAGGTGTGTTCGGAAAACAAAATTTCTCAATTAGTGTAAATATACACTATATAAAATGACGTGCCTCTGTATCTCAAAAATAAGATCTAATATGTGGTTTTTATGTTGATTTTTGAACTCAGCTCGTAAAAATACATAAGCGTTGACTATTTTTAAGCCCGAAACAATTTCATTGTTGACCAGTGTTATTAATGGCTGTGGGGCATAAATTTAAATTTATTTTTCAACAGGTCAAGACCATCTATTAACCAGAGTTTGTATGAGACTAGTGAATATGATGGAGGAGCGGGCATACATTGCCCAAAGTTTTCCAAAAACCCCTAAAGAAGCTGAAAACCCTTTGGCTTCCAGTTAAGGATGCGACGTTCATAGTCGGCTTATTGAATACGTATATGCACAAGGAAGTGATGTTTATTTTAATTGAATGTTTTCTATTTAACACAAGTACATTCAACTATGATATAACATAAAACTTCAACAGCAACCACCTAGAAAAAAAGTAAATAGGCAAAAATATAATTATAATTTCTGTGGTCACAAGCCCTTATACATAGTGGTGCCACAAGTCATTCGCATCCACCGTTATGCGGGATTCGAGCTCCGTAACATTATTTCTAACTCCGAAAAATTAAAAACCGAATGTGTAGAAAGAGAAGCAGAGCGAATACTAGGAATGCATTGGCTGTCAAAAACAGATGTTTTTGTTTACTTATTAAACTTACATAAAGTACCAGAAGAAATAATTATGTGTTCCAGGAGGCCTACTAAAAGACAAATGTTCAGCCTAAATATGTCGATCTTCGACCCTTTCGGTTTCCTGGCGAATTTTATCATCAGTTCAAAGTTGTTAATGCAAGAAGTGTGGAAAGTAGGCATGGAATATGATCAGCCGAATTGCCTAAGTGGGAACAATTTCATATTCAACGTGGTTATCTTCATGAATTCGAGAGTATTTCTGTCGACTTGCATATCTTCTCGGACGCAAGCGAAGATGCGATGGCAGCTGTTGCTTATTGGCGCATTGTGAGCGATGGCAAAGTTACGCTTAGCTTTGTTATGGCGAAATCAAGTTGCGCTCTTACGCGCTATCACATCGTTCCGAAGCTTGAGATGCAAGCAGCGGTCATGGCATTACGGCAAAATCATAGTAAAATGATCGATAATTTTTATTTTTGGACTGACTCGCATACGGTCATAAGGTGGATAAGAGCAGATCATCGGCGATATAAGCAGTTTGTGGCCAACAGGGTTGCAGAAATTTAGGAGAACAGCAACATTGCAGATTGGCGGTGGTTGCCAGGTACTCTTAATCCGGCGGATGGTTCTACTCGCGCCAGGTTCCCAGCGAAATATACAGCAGACGGGCGATGGAAAAACGGACCATTTTTTCTATTAAAAGATAAAATTGCATGGCCCAATGAATTATTACTAGGCAATGTCGAAGATAGCAGCGGTGAAGAACTTCGCAGCAAACACACCGTGTTGATTACTCGTCAGATTTGTAGCGTGATTCCGAAATATGATCGTTTTTAAAATTATTCAAGGCTAAAGCGGACTTTAGCTTGGGTACATCGTTATGTTCACAACTTGTTGCTGACAGCGCGCCGCGAACCTTTGGTTAACGGTGAGCTGACTATTGACGAAGAGCGCCAATCAGAAAAACGTCTTTGAAGTTTTTTACAAGAAGATGCGTATGCGGATGAACTCAGCGGTATATAGCAAAATGGAACAGTATCAGCAAGTAGTACAGAGAAGATGTGGAGCCCCTTTATTGACGCGAATGGGCAGCTGCAAGAAGGCGGAAGGATTACTGAAGCTACGTACCTACCGATTGAAGCTAGACAGCCAATTCTGTTGCCCCATACGCATACAATTACACGTTTACTTGTCGAAAGTTACCACTCAAAACTCTTGCACATTAACGTTGCAACGGTGATGAGCGCAGTTCGACAAAGATTTTGGATTCCAGCAATGCGAAGGCTATTTAATAACATACAGTCACGATGTGAGGTATGCCGCATTAGACGTACAAAGCCCTTGCAGCCGTAGATGGGCATTTTACCTGCCGATCGGCTAACACCTTACGTTAGGCCCTTTACTTATTACGGTCTTGATTATTTCGGACCAATTTATGTAACCATTCGACAACAACGACAGAAAAGGTGGGTAGCACTATTCACATGCCTCACTGTGCGCGCTATCCATCTAGAATTGGCGACTGACTTGTCCAGCGATGCGTGTCTGGTCTGTATAAGGAATTTCGTGAATAGAAGAGGAGTGCCTGTGTTGATAAGAAACGACAATGGCACCAACTTTGTGGGCATCGAGAAAGAGCTGAAGGGTGAGAGTAGCTTTCTGGATAATTCTTTTCTCACTTCAGGTGGCGAGGGTGGCGCATGGGGGCCAGAGCCACTGACTCCTATCCATTTTTTACTTGGATGTTCCAATTAGACGCAGACGCCTGCTCCCTTTGAGCCACGTCTGATGTGTCTACGAAAGCGGTGCAGAACATTAAGACTGGCATGTGGCATCGGTGGATACGGGATTATTTACCCGACTTAACGCGACGGACAAAATGGTGTTTGCAGTAAATCCGCTCCAATTAGGAAGCTCGGTTTTAACTTTTGAGGCCTAAATTCCAAGGTCGTGGCCGCTGTGGTCGAGTTGGTAGCGGTGCGTGCTATAACTTGATATGCCGGTGAGTTCGAGGTTCGAATCTCAGTCAGGGCAAGCAAAATCTTTATAATAGAAAAAGTTTTTTCTTATAACGGTCACCCCTCGGCAGGCAATGGCAAACCCCCGAGGGTATTTCTGCCATGAAAAAGCTTCTCATTAAATACATTTGCCGTTCGGAGTCGGCACAAAACTGTAGGTCCCTCTATTTGTGGTATAATATAAAGACGCACACCACAAATGGTAGGAGAAGCTCGGCCAAACACTGAGCTATGTAGTGTACAACCCAAAATTATATATATATATATAAATTCCAAGGTCGCAGTGGAAGAGAGGAAGAGATTTGGATATACTTCGAAATTGGCCGTTCTCGATGTCGCGGCGCATACGATAGTGGTGAAGCCCAGCTGGGTCAGTTCACGGGAGCGTGGATGTCGTTGATGGCAAGCCAATAAATGTTGCTAAACATAATTATAGTAACTTATGTTAGTAGTTGTAAAGCGCATTCATGTATTTGGAAACAGTTGTTTTAGATAATTTATATACTTTGTTTTGTATAAGCTATATATACTGGTCCCCCCGACAATTTATTTCTTCTTTACATTGTTCACGGAGCGAAAGCAGTGTGAGTAGAAACCATCTATTTAAGTCTTACTTGAAATTTAATTTGTTATTATTTTTTTAGAGAATAAACCACTTAATCAACTAACTAACAATATGTAAACTTCATCATGCAACTGAATTTGAATAAATAGAAATCTAGTATTAAACTTAAACCTCAGTTGACATTAAATTGCTGCCGCGCTGTTTTCTAGTTGGTACAAGTTTATTCACATATCCGTCGTAAAGAACAACCGTACTTAAACTCAGCTTATGGGAATTCCTCCTAAGGAACGCGGCTCATTTTTGCTGGCATTCACAAATAGCGATGTAGATTTCGCCTGACCTATTAACATAGAGAGCTATCGCGCTAAAGAGCTAAAGGTTATGCTTGCCTTTTTGTTTGCTTGAAGCTACCACTGCCCTTAGTACCTCGTGTTTCTAGGCAGCATTTGCTCATTTACTGCTAGACGAGGTTGCCGCAAAATGTTTATTCCAACAATGGTACTAACTTCGTCGAAGCTTCCCGATCTTTACGATATGAAGCACATAAATAGTAACACCCTATCCAAGTATTCGCACCAATAACCAATCACCAAAGATTTAAAATTCATTTCAAGAAAATAGCTTCTAATTATAGATATACGTTCGAAGAGTTTATGGCCCGTAGTCATAGGCAAGTTAAAGTCGACTCTAAAGTTAGCAGCAGCTTTTTGACATGCTTTTCGATGAGATATCTGTCAAAAAAGCTGATGCTAACTTTAGTGCCGACTTTAACACGACTATGACTAGGAGCCTATGATTCTTATATGTCGAGTTGAATTATTTCCTTACTCATGCCCCATAAATCGAACTTTGAATAACCCATCAGACATGGAGCTGCTTGTCCCAGGTCACTTTTTAGTAGGGGGAAACTTATTGACTACACCAGATATCAACGAAATCCCAGCCTCTATAATAAATAAATGGGAAAATCTCAAATATACATATAATGGCACTATAAAAATTTATAAATAACTTATTTTTCCAAAAACAATTTATTATTTTTCAAGCAACAGAAATTATGAATGTTATTTCTTGTGAATTTTTTTCAGATTTGTATTCAAGCCCTCAAAGGAGGGTGGAGCTATGAAAGCAAATTGAGGAGTTTATTTGTATGTCAGAAATCAAAACGGACTTCCAATTATAGTTATAGCCGCTACAACAACAACCAAATATAGTTACATCAACCTCGGAACAAGCATATATACATACTCATTCATATATACATACAATAAACATAGGTGTTGATTTATGACAGAAGCAAAAAAAAAAGAAAAACTCACCCCAAATTTAAATGTAAGATATGCGCCTACCAATTGCCATCAGTTAACAAGGTTTCGTCGATTAAAGTTAAGAATAGTGACCCACGAATAAGAGTGTAAGATAAGTGTTAGAGGAAAGAGGGAAATTGCCCCTTTCTAGAAATACCACTCCCAAGGTGCGAGTCCTCGTACTTTTTAAATTATTTGCGTTTAAACTTAAAAGAAGAGCATGTTTGTCAAGTGGATTTGATCACTTTCCCACTATGAAATACACTCAAGTTATACTGAACACACATTATTTAAGTATGCTGCACTTTATTTTCACATTTTTTAACTAATTTTTAACTAAAAATGTTTGAGCACACACACACTTTTATGCGAATTTGCAACAACACAAGGTATGGCCAGATAGCAAATATGATATCATACGAAACTGCATTTTTTTTTACCAATTTTCAATAGCGCTACTATGAAATATATGAAGCTTAGAAGTTATCATTGCATTTTGCGGGGATCTTGCACTTTTCACACCACCATTTAAGTAAGCAAAAGATTAAATACAAATGCAATATATACAAGAAAAACTTTGCAATGGACTCTTTTCCGCGTGATTGCTTTCGGCTTCATTTCAATAATATCTTAATATATTTATTGTATTTACATTTACATACATTTACAGCGTGTTATATAGAAAATATTTCCATTTCATTTCTTCAGCTCTTCTGGAACTAAAGTGCATGCATTTATTTATTTATTTATGTCTAACAACAAGTATAGTAATAACAGACATTTGGCGAATAGTTAATTTAACAAGACACATTAGTTCTTAACACTTAATTGCCTAATTAAAAATTATTTGAAGGAATTTGAGCAAATTACAAATAAATTCGAAACGAGTGTAATATATTATTGACTAGACATAAGGTATCTATCCAATTCTAACTTAGTTGCACTAGGATTAGTAAAATCAACATCTAAAATATTTGAAAAATAATTGTAATCCGATAAAGTTCTGTTGATTGGCGCATTCACATGGTAAACCGTTCTACTTGGCCTAACCCAAAAAGCAACAAACCGACGCAAATTACTTCTGGGAACATAGTAATGGATTTTTGCAAGTAGGGACTGACAGTAAATTTTTCCCGAAGTAATACACCTTTTGTACCTTTTCTAGACGATTAATATGAACACTATGACTTGGCCTCCAGATAAAGGCAACGTATTCGAGTTTAGAACGTACAAACACGGTATAAAGCATCTTGATAGTACAAGGATCGGTGAACTCAGAAGAGTGCCGTCTAACAAATGCAAGCATAGCAAAGGTGTCGGCGATAGTTTTATTTAAGTGCGTAGTAAAAGTGAGTTTTGAGTCGAAAAGACAAAGATAATATGATACGAAACTCTTTGTTTCGAGAGAGCGCTTTCAAAAGGCGCATTTTTTAAAACATTTTCCAAAAGAGCCACTCTGTAGAAATAGTATCTAGGGCTTTTTATTTCATTTTTTGGAGATTTTGCAGTTGCTTCGCCACAGTTGAGGTTTGCTAACAGAATGAATGAATATGCAATAAAAATAAGAGTAAACAAGAGATTTTATTTACCTTAATGCTAGAAGATAATATAAGTATATAAAATTAAAACAATAAAAACAATTAAAATATCGCAGAAATTCATATTTCGCAAAAACTGCTTTTATATATGCATTAAACATAAATTTAAGATTTAGCGTGTTTTTTCATAAACATACATGTTTATTCATGTATATTAAAATGCAATATTTACCCAGTTCGCTTTGAAAAAATAGTTTTAGTATATATTTTTAAAATAAAATACAATATTTGTATGTAAATCAAAACCTTCATATTTTGCTTAAACTTATATATTAAATTTAACTCTTAATTTAGAGATTTCAAGACACATCTATAAACATATACTCGCTTTTTTTATCCAAATAAAAATTACAGCTATTTCCACGCATTTGCCTCTGGTAACCCACCTTTTTGCGTGCCAGCTGTTCAGTAGTCCATGATTCGGCTTTGTTGTCAGCCCAAAATTTGAGATCATGGGCTCTCGCAGCAAGCAAAAGAGAGAAGTCTCATATCATATTATCTATGCTCCAAGATCTTTAGTTTCACTTTTAGAGTCAAGGCAAATGTTCGCAATTGAATAAGATGGTGCTAGTGATATTTGTTAATTTAGAAAATCTTACTTTATGGCATTTCTTGATGTTAAGTAATAACCGATTCTCAATACACCAAATGTGAAGCTTATTGAGGTGCGATTGAAGCTCCTCAGCGTCATTTGCGCATCTAATCTCAGAATACATTTTTAAATCATCGGCAAACAGAAGAAACTTACCTTTAGAAAAACCAGAACTAATTTATAAAAAGTAAGAAAAATAGTGATCCCAAAATACTTCCCTGTCGAACCCCTGAAAGAGCAATAAATGACTTAGACGAAGAACCATCAATAACCACTTTACTAGTTCTAAAACTGAGGTAGGACCTAATCCACTCCAAGAAACACGAATGTATTCCCATACATTTTAATTTGGTCAATAAAATATAATGGGAGATCTTGTCGAAAGCTTTCGAAAAATCAGTGTATATCACATCGCTTCCAATCGCCAATAAACAGTCCTTCAGAAAGAGATATATTGAAGGTAGATGTGCTATTAGTGAAATTTTTACGAATATCTGAGAGTTCGTCAGATGCGAAGATAGACGAAAAGAAACTAGCGAAGAGGAAGCCGCATTTTCTCATTTATAAAAAACAGTATTGGGTACACTTGAGCCAGTTTTCCTAGATTTGATGTACGACCAAAAACACTTCGGACATACTTTAATATTAGACTCGAAACTATGAATATAGTTTTTGTAACAAGTCTTATTCAACTTGCAGAACTCTTTTTGATATAAACGATATTTATAGTGAAAGCATTGCTTTTAGTTGACTTACATTTTTTATAAAACTTGTTTTTCAATTTTTTTAGATGATTTAAATCCTTCGAGAACCAAGGAAGTTTATACATTTTTGGTTTGATAGTTGGCGCATAATTAGAACATTGATCAAATAGATAGGTTTTGAATAAATTAAAATAACCTTCAACTTTAATATCCTGAAATAGGTTATCCCAGTTTATTCCACCCAACGCAATGTCCAATGCATCAAAATCGCAGCGACTGTAATTTAATGGAACAGTTGTATTTACTGGGGAATCATCAAAAAATTCAAAAACTAGTTCTAGAGGTAGATGATAAGAGTTGGGTGGAGATATAGAAGAGGAAGATTTTGATATAAAACAGTTAATATTGTGCGTTACAAAGACTAAATCTAAAATGCGATTCATATCGTTACTGAGGGCATTTATCTGAGTTAGCCCAATACTTAAAAGGTTATCAATAACATATGACTCATTATTGACGGAATTAAGAGTATTTTTTAGAAAAAACATACGTCAAAATCTTTCCCACATTGTTGAAATCATTGTCATTTTATTAAAACATATACGAGTAAGTGTGTTCGTGCTTTACCATTTACTTACGTGTTTTTTTGGTCATCTTCACACTAAATATTACCAGCCCAATCACAGTTTCCGAATGGACTCCCGTCACGAATTCGGGAAAAAGGCTATCAGAAATACCGACGTTTTCGTAGTTTGCGATGCCAATTGTTACGCTAAGTTCAAATGAGTGTTACCAACTCATTACACGAAATTCAGCGGTTATTTGTTGACTTTTTTGACAGCAGTTAAAAGAAAATGCATATATTTTCACAGGCAAAGTTTGATATAGTTTTTTAAATACAAAAAATAATTAAATTAGTTCGTTTTATAAAAGAGCAAGCGCGAAAACCGAAATCCAACCCGCAAATCTTTCTTACCGTTTCCTCTAAATTATTGAATATGCTTATGTGGTTGCTTTCTTTTCTCGTTGCTCTGGGTTCAATTTTGTTTCGATATGGCTGGCGTTGTACATAGCAAACAAAATATCGTTCTACTTTTTATAATAATTCAACAAATTAGCAAAAATGTTTGCCTATCTACTTTTTTCCAGGTGGTTGCAGTTGAAGTTTTATGTTTTATTATAGTTGATTATACATTGGCACTTTATACTTGTGTTAAATACGAAACATTCAATGCGAATAAACAGCACTTCCTGTGCATATATGTATCGAAATTGGTATTCTTAACTGCAGGCCCAAGGCTTTTCAGCTCCACGGGGTGTTTGGAAAACCTTGCGCAATGTCTTCCCGTTTATCATATTCACTAGTCTCACACAAGAACAATATAATACAAGATTGTGCCTTCCGGACGAAAAATGATGTGAAGCAAAATGCGTGCAACCTTATTAACCTGAATTGACTGAGAATCAGTAGAAATTGCAAGTAAAATGTGAGGTTAGGTTCTCCAATGATTTGTAAATTTTAAAGTTTTCACCAATTTCGGCACTTTATGCAACAAATTTATATTCAAATAACATCATTTATGCTCTGTCTTTGATTGGATGCATTGAAAAAAACTGCAGTGCAGCATTAGGAGACACAAGAAGCTTAACGGGCGGTCTTCACCTGCTTTCAATGCTAGGTTGCTTTCTGCTTCTTGTCGTCGCAAGCGAGAGAGAAATTTGTTCACTGGGCATTTTGAAAGCATACTTTTTCATTTGCAACATGTCGTAGAGCATGAAGGTTCGTGCCCTGCGTGCTATTCAAACTCCAAACCCACTCATATTGTCGGTATAAATTAATTAATTTACAAAGATCAGTAACGCGACACTCGATTTTATCAATATATCTTATTAAAAGGCTTTTTTGTGCTCGAAGAGCCTATGATAAACGATGTTGCCACAATGAAAGATGCTACGAAATGCGAAAATGGCTGTCAAACTACAAAAATGACAGTTGAAAGCAAGCTAGCGCTCGCTTACCGATCGGTTTGCTAGACGAAGCATACTTTCAACTTTTTGCGGTCTTCACGTGCGACATGTCGCTTGCTTTCAGAAGTAAGCGAGCGTTGAAAGCAGGTGAAGACCGCAAGTAACTTGCAAACGACTGCGCAGCTACACCTTCAGTTAATTTTTAGTTTTATAGCCCCGTTAATTTAGTTTTATAGCCCCGTATCATTGATAGACTTTGCGACTTAACACTTAACACTGCGCACTTCATGTTTAATAACTTTATTTTAAATAAAATCACTTTAAACATTGAATTTAAGCACAAACAATTGTATGCTTACAAACATACAAACAAAACCAACCGCGTTTTGTGACGTAGCATACACAGCTGATTCTGTCAAATTTGCTGAGAGCGAATAGCGGTTTGCGGAAGGCGCAACCGCTGTATTTTCTAAATCGTGAGTCTCATTCTAACTCCGGTTAGTGGATGGTCTTGACCTGTTGAAAAATAAATTTTTAATTACTTTGGTAAAAAATATCCACTTAGGTTCTAGTTCACTTGTATTTTTTTTGTTCATTTTAATTATTATAATTTGACTTCTCCCGAAAAAGGAAAGCATTCGCAGGTTATTCTCATAAATAAATGTTAAAATTACCTTTCACTCGGAATCCGTGATGGCAATCGCCCGTATTTCAAAATTTCGTAAGAATTTCGTGATCACGTCGGTAGCTCCGACGAAATTTATGATAGGCCTGTAAATTTTCGTATATCAATACAGCAAAGTAAAAGCGCCGGTTAAGGCCATCCGTCAGAAAGTAAGTGCTGAATAGTAAGCTGAGTTGTAGCTAACCGCAGGTAGTTTTAATCAGAGATTAAGTGTGTTAATTGTGTGTGTTTTTCGATCGGCTCTTTCTGTTTCTGTTTAGAAAAGGCATTCATTGGATTGCAGTGTACCACCTTTTATGAAACCCCCTTATACAGGTCGAATGAAAAACTTGGAATTCCTTTCCTATCCCGGCAAACTATTAGAAATCGGTACCGGATAAAAATTGCCTGCTGTGAACGCAGTCTAATAAAATTTGTGTTCCAGAAAAGATATTGACTATGTACCTGAACTAAATAGTATCGTTTCATCTCTAATCAAAGCTGATCGATATGTTTGTTGAATGAAGTTTTCTCTACGTGTTTTCAAATCGAGTAATTATTAGTAGGTCTTTCTTTAAGTTACGTGTAGTTAGTTAATAGTATGGCGGATTTCATTGATTCGGAAGCAGAAGAGTCTGAGGTATTTCCTAAACAAAATATATGCACTTATTATAATTGCCATTCCATATTTTAGGAAGAAGAGGATTTGGATACAAATGAAAGGAAAAAGTTGAAAAAACTCAAAGCTTTGTCTGATAGCAGCGAAGAAGACGATGAAGGTATGAACTTTAAAACACTTTAAATGATCTAGCTACTAATGAATGGTATTAATGTGTTTATATCGGAGGTATATGCTGTTATAACCCTATTCTAAAAGAAGGTGTCAAGTACGGCACAACAGATGTGATTTCAGCGCAATTTCATTGGACATTCTTCTAGAAAATCACGCCCCATTTAGGTGTCTATGGCTGTCTTTAGCATAAAGACGCGCGTTGTCTACGTGCATCTGAAATGCGTTTTTTGTTTGAAAGAGGTGGTTGGTGCGCGGATCTGAAAAATATTGGCCCTTCAATAGATCCTTTCTCGTTCCTCTTGACCTACAAAGCTTTTAGTAGTCCTTTAGTTTAGTTCATAATATTAAAATAGGGAATATATGGAACCAGGCTTTTAAAAATATGCTTATAATAAGGGGGCGGGAGGAAGATTATGTTTTTATTCGCATTCGACAGAGTAAGTCACTATTTACTGATCCATAAACTCGATCTCCTTGGTTTTCAACCTAATCTCCTTCGTTGGATGTCTTCTTACCTCATTGACAGAACACAACGAGTTCTTTTTAAAAATAGTTCCTCAAACATTATTCATGTTTCTTCAGGGGTCCCGCAAGGAAGTCACCTTGGTCCGATTCTGTTTTTACTTTTTATAAATGACTTACCTTCTGTAATAAATGATTCAAAAATTTTATTGTATGCTGATGATGTAAAGCTTTTTAGATCGTATCATTCTGTTGAGGAAAGGTCCTTACTACAAGCGGATTTAAATAGCATGACTAACTGGTGTGAAGTAAATTACATGCCACTAAACCTTAAAGAAATGTAAAGTAATCTGCTTTTCTCGCAGAGAAGTTCAACCGGCTTCTTATGACATATGTATGTAACCATAACCACGAACAAGTGTTTAACTTTGTTGATCTTGGAATTACAATGGACCTGAAATTTAATTTTAATCTTCACATAAATGTTACAGTTAACAAAGCCAAGGGTGTTTTTGCATTTGTAAAACGGTGGTCAAAAGAATTCAATGACACTTACATCACGAAGGCTCTGTTCGCAACGTTAGTGAGGCCCATACTGGAACATGGATCTGTTGTTTGGAACCCGCGCTATCAAGTTCATTCCGACCGAATAGAGTCAATTCTAAAACAATTTTTGCTTTTTGCTTAAGGGATTTTCATTGGGATTCTCAGTACAACCTGCCGCCATATATAAGTCGTTTAAAACTCATTAATCTTCCTACACTTGCTAGTCGCAGAGAAATGCTAGGCATTGTATTTTTGGTCAAGTTACTGACAGGCTTGATCTCTAGCCCATCAATTCTTAGCGAAATAAAACTAAACGTTCCCTCCAGAATTTCAAGAAATTTCCGGCCTATCTTTATGAAGCCATGTAAAAGTAATTTTGAGTTAAATGAGCCACTCCGTAGGTTGTTTTAGGATTTTATCACTCACTCCGTTCTTATGATATTTCACACTCACTTTTTTACATAAAGAAAACTATACTCAATCCTCTCAATAATTAATACATACATACATATACATATATTACTATTCGATCAGCTGATGAGCATTTGTTCTGTAGCTGAACAGTTTTAGATCTCGACACTTAACAAACCTCTGCCTTTCATGACTCGGCGCAACATATGTATATGAAAAAAAAAAAAAATTTTTTTTATATATCCCTGCGTCATGCGGATGCGCCCCTCGCGTCGGTCGGGCGGGTACGGAGGGATAAAACCGTTGGGATTATTATTATTATTATAACAAATTCCTTTTCCGAATGAGGAGCCTGCAGCCGCGCATTAAAAAATTACCATGGCCGAGAAAACTTCGTCGTTGTTGTTGTTGTTGTTGTTGTTGTTGTTGTTGTTGTTGTTGTAGCAGCAGAAATTATGCAGGTCGTCGCTATCAACAGTATATTTGCGCGTAACAACTTTCCGAGTAAAAGCTTTTGGGACGCGCTTAAAAAAAATAACTTTGGCCGGACAAACTTCGGCTATTCCAACAAAAGTATTTTTATTTTTTTCTGTTTTGTTGCTGATCAGTTTTGTATATTTTCGTTGTGGTTAATGGGTTTTGATCTAATTTTAAAATAAGTTCAAGTAATACCTCACTTTTCCGGTCCAACCTTTCGCTAAACACCTTAGCTTCCTCAGGGGCGAATATATATTTCCAAACAACAACAAAACAAAATAGTAGTTTCAATGTGGCAATACTTATTAGAGTAAAAAATATTAATGCAAACGAGTAATTTGAGTGTTAAAGTTTGCTATTTACGTGGTCAAAATAGTACATTGCTTATTATTCACGTGTTCTCAGTACATTCGTCAATATTTTTGAAAGGTTTGTTATTTTATCTATGTAAAAGAAAAGAAAATCGTCTCAAACCTAAGGAAAGTAGGCACAAGTTTTCGTTCTATTGCGAAATCTCTGGGTCATTCATAATTTTTTTGTACGAAATGCCCTAAATTCTAAAAAACGCAGCTGAAAATCGCGGAAGACAAAAAAAAACTGATAGTTGCATCGTCACTCTCGCGAAAAAGAATCCATTCATTTCTTCATAAATCATTTCTGCAGATATCGGCAATGTGATTTAATTAAATTAATTTGTTAGGCAATGTTGCTCGCCGAAATGTTCGCCGATCTGGATATTGTAGCAGGTTAAAGTCCTACCTATCCAGGATCAACCCCGACACCCCAAACACTAGCCCGGCATGTGGAGAGTCTCCGCACGATACCAACCACTTATTCACATGCCCGGCCAAACCCACTAAACTAACACCCCTCTCGCTGTGGTCCGACCCTGTTGAAACGGCACGTTTCCGGGAACTCTTCTTAGCTGAGCTTGGCGATAATGATTGAGGGAGCCCGCTAGCCCAGTGGGGCGTAGCTAGCCGCTACAACAACAACAACGTCCTATTCTAAGAACGCTTTTCAAAAAAAGACTTTAAGCACGGCGGCGGTAACATTATGGTCTGTGGCTGCTTTTCGTGTTTTGGTGTTGGACTAATCTATAGAGATATCTGGAAAACACGACGTTACGGAAATTTCAACAGGATAACGATCATATACATGCCTTAAAGTTGGCAATGGAATGGTTTCAGGATAACAAAATGGTTTGCCTTAGCTGGTCTAGTCAATACACCGATTGAAAACCTTTGGGGAGAGTTAAAACAAAGAATTGGGAAACAATATTTTCAAAGCAAAGACCAAATATAGAATTTTGTGCAAAAAACACCTGGAACGAAATACCAGTTAACAACTAAAACTTATTTCCAATATGCCGAAAAGAATTACAAAAGTACTCCAAAATAAGAGCGGATATACCAGATATTGACGAAATATATTAAAAAGATACCAAACACTTATGTAATGTACTTATTATTTGGTCACTAGTTTTTAAGTTTATTTCCAAAAAATTTAATTAGTTTAATGGTTTCAATCGCTAAATCTTTTGTTTATGTTATTAGAGTTGACGTAACTTTTACAATCAGTCATTATAAAAAGAATTTTATTAATGTACTTATTATTTTGACCATATGTGTAACTCTCCACAAAGAGGAGTGCATGCCTTAACTTTTAAGAAATCAATACAAAAAGAAGCCACAGGTACAGAGCCTTTATAAGCATATTCAAAATATATCTATACATACATATGTATGTACAAACAATTATCCACAAAAATATAGAACAAATTTCAAAATCATGTTTCTTATTTCATATTTATTTATTTTTCATAATTTTCATTTAAAATTCAGTAGAAACTTTAACCGATAATTAAACATATGTATATGTACATATCTAAAAATTATCATCAGAATTTCAAACTTTTGATTCAGAATTTTTAGAAAAATTCTGGGTTTGCAGTTTTGTAGCCCAATCAGTTTCTGGGTATGCATTTTTTCATCATTTTACATCAACGGCATATAATAAAAAGTAAGAAAAAGAAAAGACCGAACTTACATATGTCATTTATAAATAGAAACAAGTAAGAATAGCTAAATTCGGGCAAAACCGATTTTTATATACCCTCGCGATATATTTTTGTATGGTCGGCGACCATGATTTCATAAAATTCCCGTTTCTTCGTTTCTAGTATTAAACTTTTTTCAATTTCTTCCGTGGTAACGCCCATTTTTAAAAATTTCATAAACATCAAGTTTCTTAATTAGCTATCTCTCTAAATATCACATTTTAATTAATATGTTTCAATAGATAAATAAAAAACGAAAATTTTGAATTTTTCAAAATTTCCGTTATATGGGAGGTGGGCGAGGTTATGGTCCGATTTTAACGATGATAATAGTGTTATGAAGGAAAATTTGATCACCAAATTTTGTGACGATACCTTACACCGTTATTGAGATTCAGAAATGAGTTCCTAAGTGGGCTTGGCAACGCCCAATTTTCAAAATATCATAAATACCTAATTTTTCGCTCCAAATACCAAATTTCACTCAATTGGCTGTAATAGATACCGAAAAAGCGGAGTTTTTGCCTTTTTCAAAAACTTCCGTTATATGGGACAATTGATAATTTTTAATACTAACCTACCCTGTCCAAAGAGCAATCTATGTACTAAATTTCATTGAGATATCTCAATTTTTACTCAAGTTATTATAACCACGGACAGACGGACGGACGGACGCACAGACAGTCAGGGCTTAATCGATTTCTCTTTTCATTCTGATCATTTTAGTATATATAAGTCTATATCTATCTTGACGCTGAGGTGCATATGTACATGTGGGCTCAATGCTTAAATGGTCAACTCACCACACTTTCGTATACGTAGGATAGCACGCAGGCAACTCTACGGACTAGCGAATACACAAAAGCACAGCAATAAGAACAAAGAAATAACTAACGGACAACAAGTCAAATTAGAGGACAGCAGGCAGTAAAATGTAAAACGGACAGTTAGTCACCAAACTTCCTCCAACCGACACGGACGTAAATCAGTTCTTGCTATAAGCTAAAAGCCATACTTACTATCCATAAATTTGTATTTAAAATATTAATAAACTGTTTAAAATAGAACCGTGCGTGTATTTATTTCGCGTTGAGGACGAGCCATCCTACAAATGGTGTCAGATGTGACGATTTTCACTTTAATTAACTCGCTTTGGTGCACTAAAAACGATTTCATTTAATCAAAACTTAGCAAAAATTTCTAATCCTAATCCGGAGTCAAAAAACTGATAAAAACTAAACTTGATATATATTACCAAAATGTTAGAGGCTTGAATACAAAACTAACTGACTTGCTTTTGAAGAGTTATCACTGTAATTTTAACATTATAGCTTTCACTGAAACTTGGCTTAAACCTCACGTTTTTGATTCGGAGATTCTTTGCAGTGAATATCATATTTACAGAAATGATCGAGTGATCATATTTCTTTACTTGGGATTGTGGACTCAATGCTTAGGCCTCCCGACTCATTGATTGTGTTGGGTGATTTTAATCTCCCAAACATTTCTTGGAATATAATTGATGGTCATATCGTGCCTTCCATTAACAACGCCTTTCTGGAGGGGATGACTGAACTTTGTCTGAACCAAGTTAATACCCTACAAAACAAGTTGGGGAGGGTCTTGGATTTGGTTTTTGTTGACAACATGTACAGGGCCTCCTTAAATCGATGTGATCCATTGGTTTTACCTAAGGATGTATATCATCCTGCGATTGAATTGTCATACGAGATCATAGACTGAGAGCGGGTTTCTGGATCGAAAGTTTTTAATTCTAATGATAGCTTCGATTTTAGAAAAGCTAATTTTAAAAAATTAAATTGTAACTTATCTAAAATAACTTGGCCTTACTACAATGGCGATATTGAGCGTAATGTTTTGGACTTCAACAATACTTTATACAACTTATTTCTTAAACATGTACCTAAAGGTGCTTGTATTCGTGGTGAATCAGCCCCTTTATGGTTCACTAAAGACTTGAGAACTTTAAAAAATAAAAAATCGCGTTCTTTTAAAATATATAAAAGTACTGGTAGTCATGTGGATTATCTTAATTATTCAGTCTTGCGACATAAATATCTAGAATTAAATAAAATCTGTTATGAAAAATACTTGAATAAAATGAAAATGAACATTATCCACGACCCGAAAGCTTTCTATGGTTTTGTTAATTCTAAGCGCAGAGTAAATGCATTCCCTTCCGCAATGAAATATCAAAATAATGTGTCATGTGATAACGAGATTATTGCCAATCTATTTGCCCAGTTCTTTAAATCTAACTACACCACTCAATTTAAATATAACTCTATTTCCTATCCATATAAGCTGAGCCCCAATAACTCCTGATATGATCCCGACATGTTTCCTAAAAAAATGTGCAAAGCAGCTGTACCTGCCATTATCGAACTTGTTTAATTTGTCCCTCCAGCAAGGAGTTTTTCCGTCAATATGGAAACAGTCTTACATAATCCCCCTTCATAAATCTGGAAGCAGGTCTTCTATTGAAAACTATCGTGGTATAGCTAAACTCTCTTCTATCCCGAAGTTGTTTGAAGCTATTGTTACCAATCAAATGACTTATCCGATTTCCTCAATAATAGCAAATTGCCAACATGGCTTCTGTAAAGGTAAATCAACCATTACAAATTTACTTGAATTTGCCACCCATGTTTCAAATGGGTTTAGGGAATGCATTGATACTGATGTTATATATACCGATTTTAGTAAAGCATTTGACAAAGTATGTCACTCTTTACTCATCCGTAAACTAGATCTGCTTGGTTTTCAACCTGGTATCCTCTGTTGGATGTCTTCTTATCTCTCCGGTAGGACGCAAAAGGTAGTTTTTAAAAATTTTCATTCTGGGATCATCGATGTTTCCTCGGGAGTTCCTCAGGGCAGCCACCTCGGACCGATTATGTTCCTGCTATTCAACACGACATTTCTACAGTAGTAAAGTATTCTAAAATATTGATGTACGCGGATGATGTTAAACTTTTTTAGACTTATGCCTCGGCTGAAGAAAGATCCTTGCTACATCAAGATTTGGACAGCATAGTCAATTGGTGCAGCATTAATTATATGCCGCTTAACCTTAACAAATGTAAATTCATGTGCTTTTCTCGACGAACCATTCAGCCGGCCTCCTACAAAATATATAACTACGTCCTAGAACATATAAACAGTTTTGTTGACCTGGGTGTTGGTATGGATTGTAAACTCAATTTTAATTCTCATATTAGTTCCACAGTTAATAAAGCAAGGGGTGTACTGGCTTTTGTAAAGCGTTGGTCAAAGGAATTCCGCGACCCGTATATAACTAAAACACTTTTTACTTCATTGGTAAGACCAATACTGGAGTATGGTTCCATAGTTTGGAATCCTCGTTATCAGGTCCACTCAGACCAAGTAGAGTCAATACAAAAACAATTCTTACTTTTTGCTTTGAGAAATCTTCGATGGGATTCGCCATACAATCTTCCCCCTTACACTAGTCGTTTAAAACTTATTAATCTTCCTACTCTTTCGAGTCGCAGATAAATGTTAGGTATAATATTTCTGGTAAAATTAGTCAATGGATGGATCTCAAGTCCATTTCTTCTAGAGCAAATTAATTTTAATGTACCCTCCCGTGCAACGAGAAACTTTAAACCACTTTTCTTGAAACTATGCAGAACTAACTTTGAATTGAATGAACCGTTTCGGGGTTTATGCCAAGACTTTAACAATCATTCCAGTACCTTTGATGTATCGGACTCACTTTTTATAATTAAAAGAACTATTCTATCCTCTCTTAATAACAGCTAACGATCCAATTTTCTTACTTTGCATTTCTCTAACTTTGTATTCGGCTGATGAATTCTTATTCTTTAGCTGAGCAGCTTGGGATCTCGACGCTTAACAAACTTTCTTCTGTCACGACTCGGCACCTAAGATTTGTACATATATTTAAAAAACATCCGTACGTTATGCGGATTGAGCCCCTCGTGCCGGTTGGGCGGGAAAGTGGGTTTCCGTTGGGTTATAACAAAAAAACAAATCGTGAAAGTGCGGTCAGAATAAAAAACTAAAAACGTTTAAGAAAACTGCAATAAAAGAGTTTTAAAAAACTGTGCCAAAAAGCCTCATTAGCTACACTTGAAAATTTTGCGTACACCGTTATGCAAAAGAAGCGCATATATATGTAAAAGCTGTGAACCTTGTTTTTGTGACCAAGCGTTTAAAACTATATGTTATGTACAAGAGGCTGTGAACTTTGTTGTTGTAGTCAAGTCGACAAACATAGTAGTTTCTTTACAGTTTTAGACTGGGAGATATTTTCCGTTGTATTCAGCCACATCATTGGTTTCCCAAGAGAGTATCTTCTTGACATGTACCAAAGGCAATAACTTTACATAGTTAAAAATTTTGCTATTTTTGGAAATTTTATAATGAATTAAATACATTGTATGCCTTGAAATATTTTAATTTTAGAGAATTTTAATATATCGCTTATGCTAACGTTGACAGCGTGTTCAGCTGTTAAAATGTCGTTAATTTCTAACCCGTTCAACAATATTGGGTTGATAACATTTATTTTGCCTAAAGTGACGGATGTTAGAATGCTCTCCAACTCCATTATTTTTACCCTATTTCTATCGGAAGCCAAAGGGTCAATTCATTTATTCTTGTCTGCATTTTGAAATTAATTGATATTTGTTGTTCATGAGATTCTATCAAGGATTCAGTTTTGATCTTAATTTCTTGGAAGTCATCGAAATCCGGTGTCCCAGCTATGTATTTTAATGCTGTCCCCAATACGTTAATACTACGAGATTGTCGGTGATGCAGTCTTACCGCATCCAGTAGCTCGGTTATGTGTTCCGCATCATTTAATAAGAGTCGTTTTATGTGCGTTTGTGGGTATTGCTCTAAAAGACCGTTCGTATCATCTCATTCAAACATTAATCCTTTTTTCGAAAAATGGTATGACCAGGTAATAGTTACGGTAACATACTTAATTGAGAATTTTCTTATACTTAACTAAAGCGTACAGGGTAACCATATGAATGATATACAAGTCATCATCACTAGAGGTTCCATTACACCTTCCTTCCTGAGACAAGACTAAGATAGCAGGTTGATCAGACCCGTTAATCTTTGACTTCCTTTCGGGAATTTTTTTTTTTAAATGTCGCGACTAAAATAAGTTCTTACATACCTATGTATGTACATACTTAGTTGCAATATTATACAAAAAATATTGTGCTGGGTACCCATTAGACGTCTGCATGAATGTAGTCGCATTCAAAAACAGATACATTCGTTGTACAAAGAGATGCAAATATGTTGTACAACTACTAATGCGCATTCTGATGTATGAAACCACATCCGGCTGTATAAGACAACATTCGACTGAAAGATTTTAAGACGGCGCCAATTTTTGTAAATGAAGCGGCTACATTATGAAAGCAATTAAATAGAAAAATCCAAAAAATGCATTTCTCTTCATATTTACGTACATACATGCATAATCTACTTTGAATTTTACTGAAATTAATAAATAACTATAAAATAAATGCATACACATATGATAAAGTCAATACACATTTGTATGAAAATATGTTCATATCTAGGCGCAAACGTAAATGGAAAGAAAACAGATTTAGAAAAAATTTTCACAATGCTTTTTATATACAGAATTTCTTAAGACTCTCAATTTTTCAATGCGATATTATTTTATAAAGAATTAACGGAAAGGATTTGTGTTAAAAAATATTGTAAGTGTTGCATACAACTGTAATGTATGGTAGTAAAACCCTTTTATAAATATTCGCTAGCTTCTTCACATCCGAAAATATGCATGTATGTATGTATGTATGTATGTATGTATGTATGTATGTACATATAAGCAGCCTACTTACTGAGTGCCAGGCCATTTGCTCAACTTGGTGATTATCCCCTTATGTATTTATGTACACACATACTGCATATATGTATATGTATGTACATACATACATGTGTATTGTACGTATGCATAGAGTGTGCGTCTGCGCTTGTGAACACATATGTATGTATGTATGTACATATGTATGCATGTACATGTATGTTTTTTTTTTTTTTTTTTGGGTTGACGCCCGGGGAGAGGTAACTCTCATGAGTACTGCTATGCCGCCATAGCAGCATGCCCGACTTGTAGCCTCTAAGCTACACCTACGATACTAAACCCTCTCCACCACGACCATTCTCCCCGCGGAACTGCCAAAAAAGGTATTACCTCACGGGGCTGGTTAGCTTATTTGCTCCTTACGTGTTTCGTTGGCGACGTCTTGCTATCTCTGCGTTTCTCAGGTCTATGTGAATGCGCGTTACATGAGCGCATATTTCATTCCACTTTTCATTTGACTGAAGCATGGAGTCAATGAAGGTTTCACCGTTCAAAATTGCCCGGATTTGAGGAGCATAGCGTGGGCATTGGAACATAATATGTTCTAGGTCTTCGTCGCTGACTCTGCATGTTGGGCAGCAAGGGGAGTTATCGTGTCCAAATTTGTTTAAATATTTTCGATACACCCCATGGCCCGAGAGAAACTGTGTTAAATGAAAGTTTGTGTCACCGTGGTTTCTCTCAACCCATTTGCTGATATTTGGTATCAGCTCGTAGGTCCACCTGCCCTTTGGGGAGCTATTCCAACGAGCCTGCCAAATGTTCATTGAGTTTTCCCTTTCTTCTGCCTTTACTACTTTTGGGTTTAATCTTCCATTGCTTTCGGAAAGCTTATCATAAATTCGTTTCATTTCATGGGCCATAATATCTACTGGCATCAGTCCAGCTATGACAAAGGAGGCTTCGTCTGAAATTGTGCGGAAGCCGCAGACTGCTCGTAAGGCGCTTAGCCGATGGACAGTTGTTATCTTTTTCGCGTTGCTTTTTACGATCAGAGCGTCTGCCCAGATTGGGGCCGCATATAGGAGGATTGAGCTAATAACCCTACTATAAAGAACTCGTTTGTTGTGCCTTGGTCCTCCGTTGTTTGACATAATACGCGACAAGCTTGACTGCACTGTTGAGGCTTTCTTTGAAACGAACCCTAAATGGGACTTGAAGCTAAGTCGTGAGTCAATCATTACACCTAGGTATTTGATAGCGGGCTTTGACGTAATGATCTCTGTCCCCACGCGAATATTCAGAAACTCCACTGTCTTTCTGCTGCTTATCAAAAGTGCCTCGGTCTTGTGGTCGGCCAACGTTAGGTGCATTAAGTTAAGCCACGTTTTGATTTTTAAAACAGCTGCTCCGGCTGCAGCTTCAATTTGATGTAGATGTTTTGCCACAACTACTACCGCAACATCGTCTGCGAAAGCCACCACTTTTGTACGTCGAGGCATTTCCAGGCTCAAGACACCATCGTACATAAGGTTCCGCAGGAGTGGTCCAAGGACAGATCCTTGTGGGACCCCTGCTGTCACGTTATACATCTCCGGCCCATTATCGCTTCTGTACAGAAGCTTGCGGTTCGAAAAATAGCTCGCTATTATTTTTATGATATAGCTTGGAGTGCCTATTCTTATAAGTGTATCTATAATGCATCGCCAGCGTGCGGTATTAAAAGCATTTTTGACGTCTAGTGTTACTATGGCGCAGTATTCCTTTTTCCCGCCAAGCCATCTCTTGCCCTTTATGGCGTCCGATGCAACGTCGACAACGGTCTTAATTGCGTCTATCGTGGAACGGGATTTTCTAAAACCGAACTGGTTCATCGAGAGAGACCCATTTTCTTCGGCAAACGACGTTAGCCTGTTGCATATAATCCTTTCCAGAACTTTTCCCAGCGTGTCCAGTAAGCAGATCGGACGATAAGACGACGGCTCATCTGGGGGTTTGTTGCCTTTGGGTAATAGCACCAGGGTTTGCTTCTTCCACCTTACTGGGAAATAACCTTCTATAAGGCATGAGTTGAAAGCATGCACAAATATGTCTGGCCGCGCTATAATAGCGGCCTTCAGGGCCTTATTTGGAATGCCGTCGGGCCCTGGAGCTTTGCGGTTTTGAATCTTCCTGCATGCAATTAGCAACTCTTCTTCGGTTACCCTTGGGATTTCACTTTTCTCATAACATGGGAAGACTGATGGTATGTCCTCGTCCCTTTGTGGAAAAAGGGTTGTTATGATATTTCTCAGCATTTCTGGGCACGTAATGCTTGGTGATTTAACGCTTTTGGTTTTTGTTAGCACTACCCTATAAGCAGTGCCCCAGGGATTTATGTCTGCTGCGTCGCATATTTTCTTAAAATTGTCCAGTTTGCTATCTTTTATAGCAGCTTTAAGGCTCTTCCTTGACTTTCTAAGAGCATTTAGGTTATCGGAAAACTCTGGCCTCCCTCTGCTTCGCTGCATTTTCCGTCTAGCACTTAGGCATTGTTTTCTTAGTAGTTCTATATCCCTGTTCCACCAATAGCACGGTGCGAATTTCTTATTTGTTGACCTTCTTGTCATTGATGCATCGCAAGCTTCAGTTAGGCCAGAAGCCAAATGACTCACCACCTCTTCTGCTGGTCCTGTAATGGTTGTAAGCTCTTTCACCATATACTTCAGGACATCTTTATCGAGCATCGTTTCCTTCCATTTCGGACCTGTGAGCTTTGGCATTTGCTTGTTTCTTTTCTCCGCTATATCTATTATAATGGCCTGGTGGTCACTGTGGGTGTACTCCTCGCTTACCATCCATTTGATTTTCTGGGCCAGCGAATCGCTTGCAAGGGAAATGTCTATTATCGAGCCAGTACCCATTTTTCTGAAGGTCAGCGCAGAGCCTGTATTCAGAACCGTAACATCGAGCTGGGCGAATGTTTCCAGGAGCATCTCCCCTCTCTTATTCGTTAATCTGCTACCCCATTCCACTGCCCAGGCATTGAAATCGCCCGCAATGATCAACGGAGACTTGCCACGAGCTTCTGAGGCGATATTGAACAATAGCTGCTGGTACTCTGTTACCGAGAGACTTGGCCTTGCATAGCAACTTATAATATGTAGCCCATTTATTTTACAGCGCACGAATCCTTCGTCGGCGTTAAGCGTCTCTTGGAATGCGTATGCGCCGCAGAGCCAGATAGCTGTGGATTTTTTAATATCGCTGACCCACGCTCCATCATCTTTGCACTTGTAAGGTTCACTTATGACTGCTATGTCTGCTCTTGCATCTCTGACCGTCTGTGATAGCAGATCTTGTGCGGCTTCGCAGTGGTTCAAATTTATTTGGATGATTCTCATGGGCGTCGGTTCGTTAAAGCCTTCCTGAAAGCTGGACACTTGTAACTTCCAGCTATATGGTCGAGGTTATCCCCATTAGCAGATTTACACAGCACACAGTGTGGGCTGTTTTTACATTCTTTCGCAAAATGACCTTCTACGCCGCACTTTCTGCATTGTTTCGACCTGTCCGTCTTGCTAGAGCAGTTTCTAGACATGTGACCGTACTCGAGGCACTTAAAGCACTTTTGGAGTTGCACGCGCTCTCTTATACGGCAGATGACGCAGCCGATTTTAATTTTGCCAGTCTGGAGAAGTTTCTGGGCTTTCTGAACTGGCAAGCTTAGTGTTGCCGTTTGAGTTCCAGCGTATGCTGCCCGGAGTCTCGTTATGTCTGATACCTCGGTATCTTCCAACCCTGGGAGAGCTGTTATTGCGCTATGAACCTCCTCTTTCGTTGTCACTTCATCGATGTCCCGGGATTCTATTATGATACGTTGCGTGAGCGACTTGACCGCTGCCTCACTGCCTAAAACCGAGCCTACTATAGCCTTTAGGTCCGTAGACTTTTGACAGGATTTGATAAGTTCTATCAGTAGGTCACCCTTTTGCGTACGCCTGATTTTTGACACTGATTCAGCGTAGTCTTTAAACTTGGCGTCATTTTTCACCTTTTTCAAGATGTCTGCGTAGGACATATTCCCTGTTTTTTCGATGACAATTGCATCAGGCCTCGACATTTTGATCGTATTTGATCTAACAGCTTTTTTGTAATTTTTCTTTTCTCGTTTTTTGACTTCTACCCACTCGTTGGGTTTAATTTGGTGGGCTGCCGATTGAGCAATCCAAGTCTCCTTTCCTTTCGGACTCGCCTTTGGTTGAGTTTTGAGGTTTTTCTTTACCCGTTTGCTTAAGGGCAAGCCATCGGCTTCTGTTCCAGCTTTTCTCCGGGGTGGGTCTGATGGGGGTTTAAACCATGGGGATGTCTGAGTGCTGTTGTCAGAACATACTGCTTTATTTGGGCTGCATCTGAAACCTTCCATCTTGGCTTGGTTGTACATTTGTTTAATGTTGCCGATAGTGTCCCTCATTGGTTGGTGGATAGTCCGGCGTTTACCCTCGTTTTCTCTAAGCATACTTAGCAGCGTGTCTATTTCGTCGCCAAGTTTGCTAAATGCGCTCTTTTCTTTTACTGTTTCCGCGATCGTATGATTCACGACTGAGTTGGTCTCTTTCGGTTTTTGCGAGTCCTCTGAGCCTTGTGCTTCCTGCGAGGGAGTTAGCGGTGGTGAGTGCGCAAGCTTTGCACATCTCTTAAAAGGGTCAATGCCCCTATCAGCGTTTTCTACCCGTATCGTCGTTTTGGGAGAATTTTGAACAGTAGACGCCTCGTTTACATTGCTCATGCTTTTATTTTCGTCCACAGTAACATTGACATTAACATTTTTTTTAATTTGATCCATTTTTATTTAAAGGGCCCAAACTCAGATCCGTTATCTATACTCGTATACGCAGTTACCTTAATGATCCCATGGTTATCTTTGTACTCAGGGAGGCCATGCAAGGGTTGACGCAATCCTTTATGGGGTAATGCGTTCAGAGCCAGATCGGAATTAGTCAGGATTTCATCAACTGAGCCTGTGCGACCAACTTAATGGTGACGAGTAGAGAGCGTTTTCTGAGACCTGCTAGAGTTTTAATGGGGCGGAGGCAGTACTGACATTAGCCTGGAAGCCATTTCTGCATGATGTCACTCCTGCATACTCAGGTAACAGAATGTCAGTACCACCAGCTCAAAGCAAACATATCCAAATACGTGTTTTCCAGTATGCCATAAGCTGAAACCTTACTGCCCGATTCCTACCGGGTAGCTAGTCATGGTTCCTACAGGGCTGTGCATTCGTTTGCACACACTCACAAACGTATGTGCCAATGCACTCCGAACTCATGATTTGATTTTAACCCATGCGCGTACGTACACACCCGTGCATGGCCTTATCCGCGCGCTCAAATCAGAAAAAAACAAGCAGAATAGGCAAACCAGAAAAAATCAAGTCGTGAACAACACTAAGTTTAGTAAACTGCGAACAAATTTAAATAGGATTAATAAAAAGTAAAAGTATTATTTTTAATTTGAAATTTAATTAAATTAAATTAGATTGTTTGAGAGTTAGACCAAGTTAAAAGTTAATTATTGAGTTTTATTTGACTAAGTTTTAATTCGATATAATAAATAAATGTCTTAGTGGGAATAAAAATAATAAGGTAAAACAAGCTTAATTAAGATTTCAATTTATTTTAATAATAGAATCAAAAAGAATAACGCGGTCGCATGTACACCCCTATGTACATATGTATGTGCTTGTGTAACTTCAAGTGAAGTTCTCTTACGACACACAGCACAGTGAGGGGTTAACTGCCATGGTAAGGCGCACACACAAGTGCACACACGCACGGCATGACACGGCCGGCACCACAGCCAGAGCGAGCAAAGCGGTCGAGTGTCTGCACCGAAACGCCCTCTCTGCATGCAGATGCCTTCCGCCACACCGCTATTTGCTTACATCCAACACAACACACAAAGAAGACAAGCACATGATACCGGTCAGCCGATATCAACTTAGGCTCAAGGCGAAAGCGACACCTGTCGGCCAGTAGATTGGACTTAGTCATCAGCTGATCAAAGCGGAGGCCCTTTTCTTCTCCTCTTTTCCTCTTATTCTGCACATCTTTGATGTGCATCTTTCTATTTCTAGTTCTTTTTTTTTTGTTTTTTGGCGGGAAGAAGGAAACAAAAAACAAGAAACCCTCCGACTGTCTACGCTGAATTATGAAATGTGTATTTCATATAACATTTCCATAATATACAGCGCCCAAGTTCGCTCGGGTCTGTATAAGTGCATCCACAAGCTGATAACATATGTAGGTGAACTCAGTTCAAGCGCCTAGCGAGTGTGACGTCTGCCGGTCGGTAGTCGAGATTCAGCCATCAGCTGTTCCTAGTTCCAAGTTTACAAGTGGTGGTCCGTTTGCCCTCTTCTTTTTCCTCCTCTTCTCTCGTTTTTCTGTTTACCTTTTTTTTGTTTTTATATACATATACATATGTTTTGGCGGGAAGGAAGAAACCCACCGAATGCATACAAAGGGGTTTAGCAATTTATTATTAATTTGGTACTTAGCTTTTCTATTCCGCCGAAACTCCTACGGCCTGGTAGCTGCGGCCATAAAATAACTTTTCAGCACTTTTACCGGAAGACTCGCTTCCAATTTAAATAACATTCAGCGACAAACGCGGAGCGACAAAAAGGTACGACCAACCACTTGAACCACTTGAACATACTCATGTACATGTATGTATGTATGTACATATGTATGCATGTACATACATGCATTCATATATTCTATTCCTGTAATTGTGTTCCTATATCATATTCTGTATACCATTGAACAAAAAATTATAAAGTTTCTGATTCTTTTCGAATTTATTCCAAAAAAAACATTAAAATGCATTAATTTTGCGAGCTTTCGACTTACTATATCTCGAAAATAAAGCATTTAACTACTATTGCATATACCTATGTACATACATTGAATTGTGGAAAAGTAATAATATTAAAAAAACAACTCAGAAAATATTTGAATATTCAAATTTAAATTTTCTTTGAGGATTGTTTGTATAATTTAATGAAGTCATATGTCCACTAATATTTATAATATCACATCAATATTATTTAGGTCTTAAATAATAATAAAATTGTATGAATAACGTCAGTTAAAATAATTTTCTTATCAGTTAAGCTACAGCTTTAATAACAAGTATTAAGAATAAGCGAAAACAATATGCTAAGCGTTGTTACGTACACACATAATAACAGCCATCGCTAGCTGCGCCTTTGGTGGTGTCTCCCTGCACAACGTCCGCCACATTCGTCACATTCGTGCAATTTCCGGACAGGCCGTGAATGCATGAATGATCAATGACTATAAATGAGAGTAGCGAAGAGAAAAATTTGTACATCCCTTAAATCATAAGTAGAGAGTACCCATATTGGTCTCTTTTTTCTCTGTAAGTAGACATATTTATGATCGCATGAGTGCATGAGCTGAATGAGCACCGCATTCACATTCGTGTCATTCGGCTAACAGAAGAAATGAATGTGTCCATGCAGCCCTCTAATACCTATGTACATTGAATTGTGGAAAAGTAATAATATCAAAAAAACAACTCAGAAAATATTTAAATATTCAAATTTTAAATTTTCTTTGAGGATTATTTGGATGATTTAATGAAGTCCACTAATATTTTATTCACATCTATATTATTTAGGTCTTAAATAATAATAATATTGTATAAAATAAGAATTTTCTAATTAGTTATCCATCAGCTTTAATATCAAAGTAGTAAGCATAAGCGAAAACAACGCATATGCTAAGCGTGGTTACGTACACACTAGCTAGCTACGCCTTACATATGTATGTATGTGCCTTTGGTGGTGTCTCCCTGCACAACGTCCGCCACATTCGTGCAATTTCCGGACAGGCCGGGAATGCATGAATGATCGATGACTATAAATGAGAGTAGCGAAGAGAAAATTTTGTACATCCCTTAAATCATAAGCAGAGAGTACCCATATTGGTCTCTTTTTTCTCTGTAAGTACACATATTTATGATCGCATGAGAGCATGAGTCGAATGAGCACCGCATTCACATTTGTGTCATTCGGCTAATAGAAGAAATGAATGTGTCCATGCAGCCCTCTAATAGCTAATCATTTCAGCATACAGAAAAGCTCAGTCAATACCCTGATTTTGCTTTTTTGGCAAAATGTAGTAAAAGGCAACTTTGTTCAAATGTGAATGAAAATCAACCCAAAAAATATAAATATCGTTTAAAAAGGAAAACATTTACTTACTTTCAGTAGCCGAATACCAGTAGTGGGTTGCCATAATACAATACCTACAATTTTGAGAGATATTTTGTCGAAACCGTTGGCAAAGTCAGTGTCAAACTTACACTGCACTACAATCCTCCCCGGTCCAATAAAAAAAGCGAGGTCGAACTTTTGAGTACATGTTAATGGGCAATAATTGTTGGCCCAATACTACATAGTCGAATAAACGTTTTCAAATTATTGCAGATGTTTTACTATTTCATGAGCTGCTTCGTTACCAGGGATAAGAACATGGCTTTGCACCCACATAATATATATTGATTTAGGTTGCCTTAGCATACAACATATTTTTCCTTGGTATCGAGACAATATTGCGCTGTTTGCATATTCAAATTATTAAACTCGTTTGATTTTTTTTATTATATTTTTTTTCCTTTGCCTGAGCAAAGGCAGCAAAATTCGATAAGTGAATTCTTACGTATGATTGCGGCGACTACGCCTGAGTACTACTGCATACAAATAGGAGTAAAACTTTATCTATAACTTTTGAAATCTTTGGTTATTCTTCTTCATCTAATTCATCCCCCTCAAGATAATCCCCCCCGGATGCAATACAACTTTGCCAACGCATTTTCCAATTTCCAAAACATGTTTTATACTCGTCTTCCGGAATGGCCATCAGTTCCTTCTTCGATTCGGCTTTTATCTCTTCATTCAAATCAAATCGGTGTCCCCGAAGTAGTCTTTTGAGTTTGCTGAACAGCCAGAAGTGACACGGAGCCAAATCAGGCAAATACACTGGTTGTGGAACGAAAGGTCACGAACAGCAAGTGCAGTGTGCGATGGTGCAATATTGTGGTGCAAAAACCAAGAGTTGTCTTTCCACAAATCCGTCCTCTTAAGACGAATAGCTTCACGCAAACGACGCATAACACTCAAATAATATTCTTTGTTAACAGTTTGGCCGGTTGGAGGGAATTCGTAATGCACAACACCACGATAATCAAAGAAAACTGTCAACATGACCTTGATTTTTGAGCGACTTTGGCGTGAATATTTCGGTCTCGGCTCTCCTTTATCACGATTATTTCGGTCTCGGCTCTCCTTTGGCACGATATTCGCTCGATTGATCGGTTGTTTCTGGATCGTAAGCGTAGACCCAAGTCTCATCTCCAGTTATTAAGCGTTCCATCTTGTCCTGATAGTCAGATATCATCGTTTCACAGACTTCCATGCGACGCTGTTTTTCGAAAAAATTTACTGTTTTTGGCACCAATCGCTATTTGACTCTTTTCAGGCGCAAAACTTCTTTTAAAATGGTGTTGACTGATCAATATCAGCAAGCTCTCTAGTAGTCAATCGGCGATTTTACAGCACCAATTCTTTAATTTCCTTTCTTTGACTTCCTTTCTGAGTCTATTGAGCTCCAAAAACCACCACACTGGTTGGGATCTGCCCCGTGGCTTACTCTCGGGGCAGCTCGAGTTAAAAGCTTATATGATGACGCTATTTAGCCTGTTAACTGTATCATCTAACCCCATATATATTGGACAACACCAACGTGCCTCCCCGTGAAGTACAGAAGATGGTGGAGCACTGCAGACGAAAAAGGCTACCGCTAATTATAAGCTGCAATAAGAAGACCCACAACGTGGAGTTGGGCAGCACGGATACAAACCCCCGCGGTAAGTGCCTTTTAGAGTATAAAGTAAGCGAGAACCTAGGTATCCAACGTTCGTGACTAGTGAAAGACAAAAAGTATTGAACGTAACCCTAGGCAATAATTTTCCCAATCCTCTAACATCGGGATGGAGGGTTTCATCAGAGCCCTCCATCTCGGATCACAGGATTATATAATTCGAGCTGGAGGTGACAACCAAGTCAGAAGTAAGCAAACGAAACCCCAGAAGAACGAACTGGGCTTCGTACCATGAGAATCTCACTCCAGCTGTCCCGAGACGAAGCCAGGAGGTAAAACCCAACCTGTCTGGTGCGCTCGGGAGCTATCATTGCACCGTAAAGAAGTGCGTAGGCTCTACAACAGAGCCAGGCGCATGGGGCTCTGGGAGGAGTATTCGACCTGCCTAACGAAGTACAGCAAAGAGATTAGGAAAGCAAAGCGCAGCAACTTCAGGAGATTCTGCGAGAGCATCAGCTCAACTCCTGTGGTTGCCAGGCTGCATAGAGCCTTAGCAAAGGAAAACCCGGGGACCACAATAGCTATAAAAGGTATGAGGCGTCCTATACAGGTAACGAGAGGCCCTACTTTCGGCACACTTCCCCGGTGCCGTCGGGATCCCGCCTATGGCTGGACACAGAATCAGGTCTGACTTCGGCCGACTGAAAGGCAGCTGAAGTCTGTTCGCGTACAGTTCGGTCGGCTGGGCTCTGGATTCGTTTGAACAGGTCAAGGGTGGATGTCATCGGTATGGTGCTGCTGAAGCGGAGCGGGGAACTGCTTCTCCCATACCTCGTGAGCATCATGAGGGACAGTCTGGCGCTGGCAAATACTTCAGCGGTATGGCAAAGAGCTCGGATCATTTTTATTCCGAAGATGTAGAAGAGACCTATCCTCAGCGAAATCGCCCAGGCCGATCAGTCTTACCTTCTTCATGTGTTAACTACTTCCCGACTAATGGTTACATATTGAGTTGACCGGGTATTGATCAGTCCTTGCAAATATGACACGTGCTTAAGATTTCGTATGTTGATATTCTGTAGGTAATGAAGTGATAGTAGGGATATGTGATCAGTGAAATTTATGTTCTGAGCGGGAGCAGCTTCTGGGCGTGAACGGGCTATTTTATTCCAATTGGTATAAGTGGTGGTATTACGGGTAACTTCCCCTCGAAGGTTATTATAAATGTGCCTTTAGTTAGCTCTGTAAAATTTCCGTCGTATATTGTTGCGGGTTGATTGTTTATTATTATGAATCCGTTATCAATTTTCTCTGTGATGGCAATATGATCGGCTGATACTGACTTGCAGTTTGCAGATTTTTTGTTTAGAAGCTGCATAGTGCAAGGGCTTTCTTTCAATGCCTGACAAAACTAGCCATAGTAGTTTCTTTACAGTTTTAGACTGGGAGATATTTTCCGTTGGATTCAGCCACATCATTGGTTTCCCAAGAGAGTATCTTCTTGACATATACCAAAGGCAATAACTTGACATAGTTAAAAATTTTGCTATTTTTGGAAATTTTATAATGAATTAAATACATTGTATGCCTTGAAATATTTTAATTTTAGAGATTTTTAATATATCGCTTATGCTAACGTTGACAGCGTGTTCAGCTGTTAAAATGTCGTTAATTTCTAACCCGTTCAACAACATTGGGTTGATAACATTTATTTTCCCTAAAGTGACGGATGTTAGAATGCTCCCCAACTCCATTATTTTTACCCTATTTCTATCGGAAGCCAAAGGGTCAATTCATTTATTCTTGTCTGCATTTTGAAATTAATTGATATTTGTTGTTCATGAGATTCTATCAAGGATTCAGTTTTGATCTTAATTTCTTGGAAGTCATCGAAATCCGGTGTCACAGCTATGTATTTTAATGCTGTCCCCAATACGTTAATACTACGAGATTGTCGGTGATGCAGTCTTACCGCATCCAGTAGCTCGGTTATGTGTTCCGCATCATTTGATAAGAGTCGGTTTATGTGCGTTTGTGGGTATTGCTCTAAAAGACCGTTCGTATCATCTCATTCAAACATCAATCCTTTTGTCGAAAAATGGTATGACCAGGGTAACCATATGAATGATATACAAGTCATCATCACTAGAGGTTCCATTACACCTTCCTTCCTGAGAAAAGACTAAGATAGCAGGTTGATCAGACCCGTTAATCTTTGACTTTTTTGGCGTAGAATACGTCTTACCTTACGGTATGGGCACCCATGTCAGGTTTTTATTGTTGTAATCTCTATTTCTTTAATTATAAGGAAACGGCTCGGTAACTTTTTTTAAAAATTTTTTTGTAGTTAAATGAAGATGTTAGCTTTCGTTTGACATACATTTCATGTTGGTTGATATCTTCCTAATATTTAAATTTCTCAAATGAAAATTGTATAAACACATGCACACAAATATGTGTGTGGTGTTTGGTTGAGTGTTTGCTGTTGGGCGATTTAAATGTACTCGTGCAGCCCTTTCTTTGTATTGCATAATTTTAGGCGGGCAAGTTAAAGTAGAGTAAAGGCAGAGAAAGCGCTGCCAACTACTGCTTATTGGTGGTGATTTTAACACAGAAATCACTTCAAATACTAGATTGGCGAAATTTATGAGCGATACGTTTAATTTGGATTATATTCGAAATGATGCTCCCACAACTATTGATAACACAACCATTGACTTAGTTTTTGCGAGAAATTTAAATGTTAATTTAAAAACATATTTATCCTATTTTTCCCATCATAAGCCTATATTCTCAAAAGTAACTTTCAAATAATCAAATAGATTTGGGTCTGTTATTTATCATTTATCTTTACTATTGATAACTACCATTGACTTCGTTTTTGCGAGAAATTTAATTGATAATTTAAAAACATTTTTATCCTATTTTCCTATCATAAGCTTATGTATATCATCAAAAGTAACTATCAAATAAAGAAATTCATTTGCTTGCATTATTTATCATTATAAATTATCATTATATATATGTTTTCTGTCTTATCGGATGGCGTATTCTACGTTAAACTTAATGGCCGTGTCTCTGACACAGCCTCCTTCTTTTTTTTTAAATGTCGCGACTGCAATTTGTACAGTGTATATCGTAAGGACAGAGATGCGGCGAAAACTTGATGTATGAGAGGTGGTGGAGTTCTTATCGCAGTTCAACGAAAGATATGTGCTTATTTTGTCGAATTAGCTAATAATGATTCTGTTATCGATCAACTCTGTATTTGTGTTCGTGGGTCCTCTTCTAAGGGCTCTCTTTTTTTATTGGTATCTTATATCCCTCCAAATGGCAATGATGACCTTTATCGTGCGCATGCTGATAATATAATATCTTTAGTTTTAAATAAGCTAGGCGATAACCATTTGTGTGTGTTAGGCGACTTTAACTTATCCAACGTGACATGGTGCGGTTCATTTTCAAATTTTGGCCTTACGCCAATAAATGTTACTGCCTCTTTTGAGACGTATCTGCTTGACAATCTTTTAAGTCTTAATTTATTGCAAATTAATAATTTTGTTAATCAACTGAATAGAGTTCTTGATCTCATATTTATAAGTGATAATATAAGTTGCAATGTGGAGGAATGTTACTTTCCAATATCGGTTTGTGATAAACATCATGTACCTTTGGTTCTAACATTTGAGTTTTACGAATTTTCAGTTAATCAGTCCGCTGAAATAGTTGGCTTTAACTACTCAGCCTGTGATTACTCTAAATTTAATGATTTAATATCCGACATTGATTGGGAAGAAGTTTTTGATGGCACTGACGTTGCAAAATCTTTCTTAATTTTTAAAACGCTTTTAATCGATTTATGTATTAACAATATTACAGTCTTAAAAAAAAGACCTTATAAGCAACCTTGGTACAAATGGAGTTAAAAAAACTAAAAAACCTCAGAAATAAATTTTTTAAGAAATTTAAGTCAACTAGGAACCAGTTCTTTCGTCTTAAATATGAAGCCTATCAGAAGCAATTTAATTGCTTAGACAAATTTCTTTACAGAAACTACATTCTTGATGTAGAGTCTAAATTAAAATCAAATCCGAAGACCTTTTGGCAGTTTATAAAGTCTAAGAATTCAAGTGCCAATATACCTTCATCAGTTTTCTTTCAAGGTAAATTTGCACGTTGCCCAGCTGACGTTTCCAATATGTTTGCTACATTTTTCAGTTCGAACTTCACCAGCGATGTGGGCGCTTCGCCACTTGATTATGATTTCATGGTGAATTCCTCTTTTAGTTTTGGATCCTTAAATTTGTCCCTCGAAGACGTTGCTAATGGTATCTCCAAATTGAAACCGTCTTTTAAGGCCGATGTTGATGGTTTGTCAGGCATTTTGCTAAGGAATTGCCCAGCTTTAGTGCTCTCGTTGCAACTCATTTTTAATAAGTCATTAGCTTCAGGGGTTTTTATCGACGATTGGAAATTGACCTCTATTACTCCGCTTTTTAAAAGCGGGAATACAAGTGATGTGTGCAATTATAGGCCAATTTCAAAGTTATCTTCAGTATCAAGAGTATTTGAGAGTATTATTGTAGAAAAAATTTATTTTGTATCTAAGAGCTTAATTTCGCCAAATCAACATGGCTTCGTCTCCAATCGGTCGACTGCTTCTAATCTAGCGGTCTTTAGTGAGTACTGTATTAATTCCTTTTTGGATGGTTTTCAAGTTGATTGTGTCTATACTGATTTCTCCAAGGCTTTTGATAAAGTTTCTCATTGGATCTTAGTTAGCAAGTTATCTTGCATGGGCTTCCATTCTAATTTTTTGCAGTGGATTAAATCTTATTTGCTGAATAGACGCTGTGTAGTCATGGTAGATGGTGCAACATCTAATCCTTTTATAGCGTCTTCTGGGGTTCCTCAGGGAAGTATTTTAGGACCTTTACTCTTTGTCCTATTTATAAATGACATTACCAATTGTTATGTGCGTGCCTTAGAAATGAGAGTCAAGATGTGCTTGTGTTGCGGTGTTGCTGCTGCGCCGTGTGCACTGGCTGATACCCGTAGCTTCAGTTTCGTAGGTTCATTAAACGCGGCAACCGACCAAGCACCATCTTGCATTTCTATTGCCCTAACAAGATAATTTAAGTTTGCACACTTAAGAACTACCAGCAATACCCACCAACTCCGAATATGGTCCCCACCCTGAATCCGCGAAAAACCTTAGCCCGCAGCACATCGCTAATCGTATGTATGCATGTAGCCAGGTATGCAAGCAACTACATGCTTATGCGCTCGGTCAAAAAACGATGCTTGACAGTGGTAGAAAAACCCAATAAGTTAATAAAAATTTACAAACTTACATACATTGAGAACTGGATGTAGTGATCCCACGTCGCGTAGAGGCCTCTCCGCCGTGCAGCTGTTGTTGCCAAAATTACTAGACATAGAAAGGTTGCATTTATAGATATTTCTCACACTGTCCACACATTTATTCTCCCGTAGTTAATTTTAAATTTTATCGTAATTAAAAATATGTAAAAAAAAATCTTTAGTAGTAACAAGGACCGGTTACCATTTATTGACGCTCACTGTTCCTAGAACACCTAGAGAGTGCCAAAAACAAAGTATAAGCACTTCTCTCAAAAAAGAAGTAGGTCTGCACAGCTACATACATATGTACATACATACATATGTGCGTATATGCATTAAAACCAAAGCAAAAGTTACTAGTTGGGCTAAATCAGCTGACTTCCATGTGGATTCACCATGGTAGTAAAGTGGGAATTTTTTTAAGGTTAACTTAATCTTAAAGTAAATTTTAATACATATATAACTTCAAATCTAACTTCTAATATTATCCCAAATTAAGTATGTTTCTGTCCACGCGTCCTTTTATCTTTCTTTAACTTAGGTTAGGCTTATGGTTTTGGCTGGGTCTTTTATCTTATTGACCCTTAAATACATTTATGCGAGAAATCGGAATGCAAGTAGATATTAAAAATTTGAAAAAAAATGTTTTCTTTGATAGGGAAGTTCCCGTAAAGAGCTGCGAGATGATATCCAACTTGGTGTAAATCGATGGGTTTGTCTTGTTGTTATTTTTGTGTCCTGTGGTGCAGGCATGCGCATATGCGGCAGGCAATGATGCTTGAGGCGGTGAGCAATATGAAGAATTGCCAGTCGCTAGCTAATCGCAGAGTTGAAAATTGGTTAAGACCTGTAAAATTTTCCCGGGATTACTTCTTTGGGAGTCACTAGCCTTTCCGGCTCTATTATATGTATTTCTTTGGAATATCTTACCTATTAAATAAACGCGATCAGCTTAGTTTTATGTCCTTGCCGGACTTTAAATTGAAATTAAGCAACTGGAACTCAACTTAATATCGTACAATGAAATTTCCAAACCCTTCTGTTCCATTCGGTGATTTGCAAAGAAAAGAACTAGAACTCGTCCCGGAAGTTAGCTTAAGGCTGATCTGACAGCTGTATTTATCGATAGCTTATCATCGGCAAGCAGATGTTCAGAATCAGGCTTAAGGGAAATTTTCTTTTCCCCTTTCAGATCTATTTGTCTGCTTTTCGTAAAGAAAGTGGCGTCCCATTCGTTACAACGGAAGTTGAACATTATTACATTTTGAAACATGTAGAATATTATAAGACATTTTGCGCAAGGCAACGAAACCAACTTTTTTTTTTTTTTTTTTTTTTTTTCCCATGCACCCTAGTACACAATTGCTTCACATTTTCTAATTTTCTGCTGTACGCTGATGATTTAAAAGTATTTTCGGTTATAAAAAGCTCAGCTGATGCAATTAAGCTTCAGGCTGATTTAGACAAGCTGCAATGCTGGTGCATTAAATCCCGCCTTCCTTTGAATATCAGCAAATGCTTTAAAGTCACTTTTGCTAAAATTCACAATATTGTGCCTATTGTGCAATACTATAGCTTCATCAGTCTTAGAATCTCTCAATGAAATCAAGGATCTTGGCGTATTTTTTTCTTCTAATTTTACTTTTAACAGTCATATTTCTCATATTGTTGCAAAGTCTTATGCGATGTTAGGTTTTGTGAGGCGTAATAGCACGAAATTTTCTGATCCCTACACGCTTAAATTATTATATACGTCTTTTGTACGCTCTAACTTAGAATATGCAACGATCATTTGGAGACCATACCATGCCAATTTAGTAAACAGAATTGAACGTGTCCAAAAAGTATTCCTTAAGTTTGCTTTACGCTCTTTAAATTTTTCGGAACCAGTACCTTCGTATAGTTCACGCCTACTTTTAATAAATTTGAAATCGTTGGATTCTAGAAGATCCATACTCTCTTTGTCTTTTATTTTTAATTTGGTTAATGGCGCTATTGATTGCCCCATTCTATTAGTAAAACTTAATTTTAACATTCCTCAGCGAAGTTTACGCAATTTTTTGCCGTTTTATGGTGTTAATTACAAAACTGAATATGCTCGTAATGCCCTTATTGCCCGTGCCATTGGTGAATTTAATATGATATCGAACAAGGTATTATTAGATTTTTCTTATGCAAAAAATGTTTTTAAAAATCTTTTGGATTCAACTTTTTAGATTTTGAAATTTTCTTTTCTTAGTTATTAAGCATAATATTGTTAATAGTCTGTAAGGAAATTATTGTTCAATAGACTCAATAAATAAATAAATAAAATAAATTCTTACATACCTATGTATGTATGTACATACATACTTAGTTGCAATATTATACAAAAAATATTGTGCTGGGTTCGCATTAGACGTCTGCATGAATGTAGTCATTGGCCGTTTTAACACATTCACACGTAAGCGCAACGTTCTACGCATTCTGCTCACAGCAAGCGCGATGACTGAATGAGTGCGCAGATAGCTGAGAATACTGCTCTCAGTCGCATTCAAAAACAGATACATTCGTTGTACAAAGAGATGCAAATATGTTGTACAACTACTAATGCGCATTCTGTTGTATGAGACCACATCCGGCTGTATAAGATATAATTCGACTAAAAGGTATTATGACGGCGCCAATTTTTGTAAATGATAGTGGCTACATTATGAAAGCAATTAAATAGAAAAAATTCGATAAATGCATGTCTCTTCATATTTAAGTACATACATGCATAATCTACATTGAATTTTACTGAAATTAATTAGTAACTTTAAAATAAATGCATACACATATAATAAAGTCAATATACATTTGTATGAAAATATTTTCATATGTAGACGCAAATGTAAATGGAAAGAAAACAGATTTAAAAAAAATTTTCACAATGCTTTTATATATAGAATTTCTTAAGACTCTCAATAAAATGTTAGAAATTTTCAATTTCTCATTAAAACGTTAGAAATTTTGGATGGAAAACTTTGATATTTGGAAAATGTGTGCACTCTGTACAAGTTTTGAAACTTGAATTGATATGGTTCTAGTTAAAGAATGCGATATTATTTTATAAAGAATTAACGGAAAGAATTTGTGTTAAAAAACATTGTAAGTATTGCATACAACTGTAACCGGTTTTTGACGCTTAGGTGCATATGTACATGTGGGGTCAATGCTTAAATGCTCAACTCACCACACTTTGGTATACGTAGGATTGCACGCAGGCAACTCTACGGACTAACGAATACACAAAAGCGCAGCAATAAGAACAAAGAAATAACTAACGGACAACAAGTCAAATTAGAGGACAGCAGGCAGTAAAATGTAAAACGGACAGTTAGTCACCAAACTTTCTCCAACCGACACGGACGTAAATCAGTTCTTGCTATAAGCTAAAAGCCATACTTACTATCCATAAATTTGTATTTAAAATATTAATAAACTGTTTAAAATAGAACCGTGCGTGTATTTATTCCGCGTTGAGGACGAGCCATTCTACAAATGGTGTCAGAAGTGACGATTTTCACTTTAATTAAGTCGCTTTGGTGCACTAAAAACGATTTCATTTAAAACAAATCGTGAATGTGCGGTCAGAATAAAAAACTAAAAACGTTGAAGAAAACTGCAATAAAAGTGTCGAAATCCGGTGTCCCAGCTATGTATTTTAATGCTGTCCCCAATACGTTAATACTACGAGATTGTCGGTGCTGCAGTCTTACCGCATCCAGTAGCTCGGTTATGTGTGCCGCGTCATTTGATAAGAGTCGTTTTATGTGCGTTTGTGGGTTGTTCAATAAAACACCTTTTCGCTTTTGGTTTTAGAGGAGATGTTTATTTATTTAACCGACTTCGTCGGAGCGCACAAGATGACTGCTCATTTCTTTTACAGAAGATGATCGGCAAGCCATTTCATAACAGTGTTGTAAACTCTATATACATACTTAACAGCAGACAGTTTTTAATCTTAACATACTCCCTCTATACTTGACAGCAGACAGTGTTGTAAACTTAACACACTCCCCCCGCTGACGGAGTCTAGAGATTCTTGCAAATAAACAGTTTTTTTTTTTAATTCGACATACAATTAAAATTTTGAATCTAAATCCGCTTACGGTAGCTAATAATATTAGCCCTAACAATGTCCCTTGATGGGCGCACAATTCAGTAACGTATATATCAAGAGCATAATTATTATTATCTTATGCCGCATTCCACTCGTTTATTGATCCGCTTTGAACGCCTTAGAAGTTGCTTACGCTGCTTCGAGTCATCTCGCCGAAGTAGGTCTACGGTGGACTTGCCGGCCATCGCTCTCGATTTTTTGAAAGAGTCGCTATTCGATGTTGTAGACTGTATATGTTGGTTATTCAGTCGCTCCTGCTCCTTATTTGCTCGCATTGCTAGTTCAGTTTCATTTACTTCATCCTCATCCAACTCTTTAGCAGTTGGATGATAGACTAAAGCCCGCACTGATCGCTCAAATTCACCATCGGCTGTTCGCACTCGAACATTTCGCACCCTTCCATCTGAACCTGGAAAGGTCTTTATGACCCTACCCATGCGCCAATGCTGGGGAGTCCCATTATCGCTTTTTAAAAATACCATGTCGTTCGCACGCAGATTCCGCTTAGAAGTATTCCATTTATGACGACATTGTAAAGTATTAAAATAATCGGTTTGTAAATCTATCCAGAACTGTTTGATCATATTGTCTATAGAAATATTCATTCGCACATGTTCCATCGGAGCAACGTCAACGTTATCGATTAACGGCTGAACGGTACGCTGTCCCATGAAAGCACGACTTGGTGTGAGGTAGTTTAAATCATGTGGATCGTCTGATAACGGCACCAAAGGCCTGCTATTCAAAATGCAAGTTATACCTGCCAACATTGTTTGGTATTGTTCATACAAAGGTGGTTCCGTTATGGCTATAAATGTATGATGGCATTCCATAGATCGAAGTGAATCTCATTAATGCCCAAATAAATCGCTTGGCTGTTAATCCGGTAGCGCACTCCATGTGTATTATGCGAGTGGTCATACACACGAATACCGCTACATAGCTCGCCAAAACCGTATTACATCTTCCCTCAAATTTTATGAGAAAAATGGGACCAAAATTATCCACTCCGCAATATGTAAACGGTGACGCTTTAGTCAATCGCTCTTTTGGCAGATCCGCCATGATCAGATTGCAAACCTCTTTGCTGAATCGCACACATTGTGGACAAGATTTTACAATACGCTTCGCCAGACGTCGGGATTGTAAGACCCAGTATCTGGACCTGACATAATGCAGCATAGCCTGAACATTACCATGCATTGTCCTATTATGAGCTTCCATCATTAACAACTTGCTCAATCGCGAATGAGATGGTATTATAATGGGGTGCCTTTCATCTTGTGGTAAAAACGCATTTTCAATACGTCCCCAAACGCGCAAGATTCCATTATCATCTAATATAGGCTTGAGACGAATTAATGGACTTTTTGGAGTCTGCTTCTCTAATCGGACGAATACGCTTGATGTCTTGACGAGAGAATAAGTCTTGACTGAACTTAATGCAATAATTTATTGCCCATATCAGCTCGGCCTTAGCAATTTCGATTCAAATCTTTGTTGGTTTCGCCACCGCAATAAAAATCGCCTACAATAGGCAGTAATTCGTTTCCGAGTGAAACGCCATAATCAATTAATAATGTGTCTCCAATATATGTAAAGGTGTTCACTTTTTCGCTCTTTCAAATTTCTAACACAAAGCACGGTGGCGTTGTACTCTCCCGCCCGCCACGATGTGTCTTTCGCAATTTGTATTTCAGTTGATGGCCATTCCTTCTTCTCCAATATCTTAAAGTCTGGCCCATGCCACCATAAAGAACTTTTTATAAGCTCCGAGGGTGCAATCCCCCTTGAGAGTAAGTCAGCTGGATTTTGGTCTGTCATTATATGACGCCATTTGTCGGATGGACACATTCGCTGTATATTCGCAGCTCGCCTAGCCACCCATTGTTGTAAATGAGATGACTCTTTACCGATCCATTGTATCGCTATCATGGAATCGGTAAATAGGGTATAAATTTCATTCTGGAGATCGCACTTATTTCGGACTTCGCTCATCATTATCGCAAGTATCTGTGCCGCTAATAATTCCAACCTTGGAATCGTTTGTTCTTTGATGGGTGCAACATGTGACCTTGACATCAACAAATTGCACTCATATCGCTCATTCACTTTCACCCGTGCATAAATGCATGCACCATATGCCTTTGTTGAGGCATCGGCAAATCCAATAAACTCCACTTCCGTATTAGATGTTGTAAATATCCAACGCGAAATTCTAAGGTGCTTTAAGGCAGTCCGCTCTGCCTGTAACTTTCGCAAATTTCATGATCACTCGCTTTAAGTTCCTCGTCCCAATTGAGCTGCTGGAGCCACAATTGTTGGATAAACATTCGCCCCCGAATTGTAGCTGGACCTATATAGCCACACTGGTCGTAAAGCCGTGCGATATCTCCAACAACAACTCGCTTGGTCAACGGTCTATTCGATGCCTCAGATGGCTCAACCTGAAATAGGAATGCATCTTCAACTGGACTCCAATGGAGGCCCAGAATTGAAGTGAATTCATCGCTTACGTCAACCGATTCGCTCGATTCATTTAATCGATATCCGAGCAAGCTGGAGTTGGTTTTCCATTTGCCCAGCTCCAAGCCTGCTTTGGCTAGCATGGCACACAATTGCTCATATAACTCAATTATTTGTTTTTCGCTATCAGCACCGGAGAAATAATCAGCCATGTATCGCTCAAGTTCCGTTGCCTTGGCGGCTAGCGGAAATTCGTTTTTGTATATTCTCGCCAGTTCGATCATACATCGCATCGCCAAAAACGGACTGGATTTCATGCCATATGTTACAGTTTGGAGCACATATTCGCGTATGGGCTCATTAATACTGAATCGCTACAACAATTTTTGATACACGTGATCAAAAGGATGCAATTTAAATTGCCTAAACATTTTTCGAACGTCAGTGGCAAACATCCACCTGTACATTAAAAATCGCAGTATTATAATAAACAAGTGTTCCTGTAAATTAGGGCCAGCCAATTGTACATCATTTCGTCACTTTCCATTTGCGCTGGCATCATAAACAACACGGAATCTTTTTATTACCGCGTGATGAGGGATGTAGTACCCTATCGCACTATTTCTTTCGCTTTCTGATGCTAATCTCTTATGCCCAAGCTCAAGGAATTCCTGAATGAATGCATTATATTTCTCTTCGAGCTCAGTATCATTCGCAAAACGTCGTTCAAGGTACATCAACCTTGTAAGCGCATGTTTTCTTGAATCGCCTAATTCTACTTTATCGTTGACGAATGGCAATCTCACAACAAATCGCCCCCGATTATCTCTCGTTGTCGTATCTCTAAATATTTTCTCGGCACCATCCTCTGCCACAGTGTTGGTGGATTCAGGTGGGTTTCTCAATTCCCAAACCTAGCCACCAGCATTTCCAACAAATTTTCGGGTGGATCTCCTCCAATGGGATTGATCGTTAATCCCAACGTCAACACTTTGGATGGATCGCATTTGTGCTCGATTTTACCAAACACAGCTAAGCCAAATTTAGTAGCCTGTGCTCTTAGGCCACATTCGCTTTCGATTATCCGGTTTTCCAAGATTTCAGCCCAGATATCCATTCTTAATAACAAATGGAATCGCTCATTAACATGATAATCTGGGTCGGTCAATCACAATTCCGCAAATTCATGCACCAGTCCCTCCAATGGATAAGGTGAATCTGGAATCGCATTTGATTCAATCAGGGTGGCCATGATACCACCAGCATTCGCATAATCATCCCACGCATATAACGGTATTTTAACCTTTCTCAGTAAACGTGTTTCACACACATTGTTCAGCATATTTACCGTTAGCTCAGTGAGCTCAAACGGTAATCGCAACCGGTCTAATAATTCGGACGTTATAATGCTAACCTCCGAACCACTATCGAACAACGCCCTAAAGCATATTAAATCGCCTGATACTTTAGGCAGCTTAATGTAGCCCGTAGAAAGAACAGGCAGAACTGAGCTACACTGCCTTATTGAAAATTTTGAGTTCCATTTGAACTCTTACCCATATTATGATTCGCCCTTGAATTTTTATTTGCATCCGCATTTGTATTCGCACTCGTTACAGCCTTCATGTTCGCTCGGATGACATTAACTGCAGCTCGCTCAACCAACACCGGACATAATATACTACTGTGTTTATGACCAGAGCATCGAGGACATTCTCGGCCTTGACAATTAGCATTGCCCATCATATGTGTAGCCTTTAAACATGAAAAACACAACCGTAATCGCTTGATACACTCCGATCGCCTCTTAAGGTCTAAAGCCAACATTTTTTGACACTTGAAAATGGTATGATTACCATTACAATTATAGCATTTCAAAGTAGTTGATGAACCGTTTGCTCGCACTTCGCGAGATAGACTCAAGATTTGGCATTATCATTGGTAATGACGTTTTGAAATCGGTGGACATCCTACTGAAGGGCGACGATAGCGGTCGCTGGTAGCAAGCCAGTTGTTGAGGGCAAGCAAATCGTTGAGGCTCAGTCAGCTGTTGATAACAAGTCATTCACCGACAGTAGAGAAGAGTCGTTTGAATCGTTTAAAGAGTTCGGAAGGTGCACGGTGGCAAGCTTCGGAAAAGAAATAGATGTTAACTTGTCGCATTTAAATGTAACCAAACAAGACCAAATTATGTCGTTGATTGAAAAGTATGTGCCAGTGAGAGGCGCAAAGTCACCGATAAAATTATATTAACGGATGAAAAACCGATATTTCAGAGGCCACGAAGGTTGTCGTATGAGGATAGATGCTGTGTAGAGGCGCAGGTTGCGAGGTGGCTGGATGAAGGCATTATCCAACCCAGCTCTTCGGAATACGCGTCACCTGTTGTTTTAGTGTTGAAAAAAGATGGGGGTAAAGGACTCTGTTGCGATTGCCGTAAATTAAATGAGAAAGTTCACAGAGATAACTTTTCCATGCCATTGATGGATGACGTTTTGGAACGACTACGAGGCGCGGAGGTTTTTACAACGCTCGACTTGTCAAATGGGTTCTTTCACGTGCTCATAGAGAAAAATTCGACAAAATATACGTCATTTGTAACTCATAGCGGCCAATATGAGTTCCTCTATGTTCCATTCGGCATTTCAAATTCGCCAGCAGTATTCTCAGGTTATATAGCAGCGGTCTTGTTCATTAATACAATCCGGTCTAGTAGTTGTCTATATGGACGATTTGATTATTCCGTCAAAAGATGAAATTTAGGGTATACAAAATTTGAAGTTAGTTCTCGAAGTCTCAGCAGCAAGCAGGTTGAAAATCAAATGGAGCAAGTGCCAGTTTTTGAAAAAACAAGTCGAATTTCTAGTTTACATAATAGAAAACAACACGATTAGGCCATGCGTAGCAAAGACAAAATCAGTTGAAAGTTTTCCAATTCCGACATCAAAGAAGAGCCTTCAGCGCTTTTTAGGTTTAACATCATACTTCAAAAGGTTGGTCGAGGGTTATGCGATCATAGCAAAGCCGCTGTCCGAGCTCTTGCGGAAAGACAAGAAATTTCTGATGGGAAATGCGGAGTTAGCTGCATTCCATCAATTAAAAGTTGCCTTAACTAAATCTCCAGTTTTAACGTTATATAAACCCAAAGCAGTCACAGAAGTTCACACTGACGCAAGTATGTACGGGTATGACGCGGTTTTGCTGCAAAGGGATTTCGACGACCGTGAATTTCATCCAGTACAATACATGAGTAGGAAAGCAAAGCCTTTCGAGGAAACATTTCACTCGTACGAATAAGAAGTTTTAGCTATTATCGAGGCTTTGAAAAAATGGAGAGTATACTTAGTAGGGATTAAATTCAAGATCATCACCGATTGCAATGCATTTACGATGACATTAAAGAAACGCGATACCCCACTAAGAGTGTCGCGTTGGGCATTATACCTACAGGACCTCGATTACGGTATAGAGCATCGTAGTGGTACGAAAATGAGACACGTCGACGCACTCAGCAGTATGTATTGTTTGGCATTAGAAGATACTCTAAGTCAGCGTTTGAAGCTAACGCAGTTAGATGATGATTGGATTAGGGCGGTTAGGAAAGCTTTAGAAACGAGCTCTTACGAAGACTTTTACCTGTACAACGATATCTTGTTTAAAGACCCTGTGAATACGTTAGTGGTTGTTCCGTCTAAGATGGAGGACGAAATCATACGAGCTGCGCACATTCAGGGACACTTTACCACCAAGGAAACTCAAGCCGCAATTGAAAAAAGGTATTACATACCTCAACTATCAACAAAGGTAGCCAAATTAGTAAGATCGTGCGTAGAGTGCATAGTCTCTGAAGCTAAGGCAGGAAAGAAGGAAGGGTTGTTGGCTCCTATCAACAAAGAGGACCAACCTTTAGGTACATTCCAAATTAGTAAGATCGTGCGTAGAGTGCATAGTCTCTGAAGCTAAGGCAGGAAAGAAGGAAGGGTTGTTGGCTCCTATCAACAAAGAGGACCAACCTTTAGGTACATTCCACGTAGATCATTTGGGACCAATGGAATTGACCAATAAGCAGTATAACTACCTTTTTGTTGTAATCGATGCCTTTTCGAAGTTTACATGGCTTTATCCTACAAAAAACACAGGCGCGGAATCGGTTGTGAAGGTATTCAAAGGGCAGTCGTCGGTCTTTGGGAATCCGAAACGTATCATTTCCGATAGGAGAACCGCTTTACATCAAATCTATTTAAAGAGTATTGCGAGAGTGAAAGTATCCAGCACTTAGTCATAGATACAGGTGTACCCAGAGGAAATGGGCAAGTGGAGCGAATCCACAAAGTTATCGTACCAATGTTAACCAAGCTATGTCTGGAAGACCCAAGATTTTGGTACAAACAGCTAGATCGGGTGCAACGGGCTATAAACAACACTCCCCCTAGAAGCACAAAGTTTTCTCCATTTAGAATACTAACAGGATTAGAAATGAGTGTCCCAGATATACCAGAACTTTAAGATTTATTAGACGAACTGCGGGTTGAAGAACTTGATAATGAGTGTCAAGAGGTGCGTCAGTCAGCTAGAGAGAATATTGAGATAATTCAGCAGGAAAACAAAAGGAATTTCAACGCAAATCGAAAAGCGGAAACAGAATATTGCGTAGGCCAGCTTGTAGCCATCAAGGGTACCCAGTTTGGTGCAGGCTTGAAGCTCAAACCTAAGTATTTTGGACCGTATAAAGTTACAAAGATATTGAATCACGCTAGATACGAGGTGGTAAAGGTGCAGGCCATGAAGGTCCCAGGTGTAGCGGAGTAATGAAGCCATTCAACCCGTCGTTCGGGGCGAACTAAAGTCAGGATGGCCGGATGTGGGGTCAATGCTTAAATGCTCAACTCACCACACTTTGGTATACGTAGGATTGCACGCATGCAACCCTACGGACTAACGAATACACAAAAGCACAGCAATAAGAACAAAGAAATAACTAACGGACAACAAGTCAAATTAGACGACAGCAGGCAGTAAAATGTAAAACGGACAGTTAGTCACCAAACTTCCTCCAACCGACACGGACGTAAATCAGTTCTTGCTATAAGCTAAAAGCCATACTTACTATCCATAAATTTGTATTTAAAATATTAATAAACTGTTTAAAATCGAACCGTGCGTGTATTTATTTCGCGTTGAGGACGAGCCATCCTACATACATATCTATATACGTATTTATATACGTACATATGTCTATTTATGTGTAGGTATAATGTATGGTAGTAAAACCCTTTTATAAATATTCGCTAGCTTCTTCCCATCCGTAATTATGCATGTATGTACATGTTTGTATGTATATGCAGCCTACTTACTGAGTGCCAGGTCATTTGCTCAACTTGGTCATTTTCCCTTTTGTATTTATGTACACACATACATATGTATATACATACATGCATGTGTATTGAATACATATGTATCGTGGGCGTTGTGGTAGCGCGCTACCCTCAAGTGGCCCTTTGAAACCAGGATAAGCCTGTTTTCCGTCGAATTCCACTCCCCACGGGACTGCCCTCAAGCATAACATCATGGGGGGGGAAGGGCGGCTAGTCGCCACAGCTACGCCATTGTTGCTTCTGCTTTTGCAACACAAGCTGTATTCCATATTTCTTTTTTTTTTTTGCTCAAAGGGAAATATAGCCCAGTTTTTTGCGTCTGTAGCTCTTGACGGTTGGAACGGCCAGGGTTCCAATCCGCCCCGACGCTCTACATTCTTGATTCTTTGACTGCATTTATATCTAAGAAATATTAAACTTTTATATTGCTATGGCTTTTCGTTGCTTAATTTTACGGTTGGAACGTCCTAGGTTCCAATCCGCATTGACGGCTGAATGTGAATGTTTCGGTACCGCTCGTGAGCCTAGAAAACCAGCTCTATTTTCGCATACGCAGTCGGAAAGTCCGAGATTCCGATCTGCCCATTTTGTTAAGCCAGGCGAGCAATCTGAGAGCGCCATTTGGCGGTTGGAACGGCCTAGGTTCCATTCCGCTGGGAAGCTTAGGACCTTTTTAGTAAGCTAAGTGCAGTCGGAAAGACCTAGATACCACTCTTATGGTGCCGTTACTACGTATCCTGTGGCACTGTTATGTTGGCGCTTCTGCGTCTTTGTCTTCTCTTCTAAGAATCTTCATCGTTGTTGAAATAATGCCATTGGCTAGGTTCCATTCATCTTTGCCTCTTAGCATGTAGTTCACAATTGCTTCCGGCGAAAGGTTTTCGCAAATTTGCCTTTGCAGTATGGCCCTTTGGTCGTTGAAGCGTGGGCATCTCAAGAATACATGATCCACACTGTCTGCTACGCCGATCCCGCAGCAGTCACAGTAAGGATCAACCTCGTGCTTAAATCTGTGCAGATACGACTTAAAGCATCCATGACCGCTCAGAAATTGGGTCGTGTAGAAGTCAACTTCGCCGTGGCTTCTTTGAACCCAGCGCTCTAAGTCTGGAATGCATCGGTATGTCCATCGTCCGTTTGTCGCACTGCTCCATTTGTTTTGCCATTCGGCTAGGCTATTTACTCTAGCTTCCTTGCCGGTGGCTTCAGTAGTTATCTCCGTACTTGAGAAGATGTGAGCAGACTCCTTAGCTAGTAGGTCTAGTGGGTACATACCAGCAATTACCAGGGCTGCTTCATCAGACACAGTCTTGAATGCGCTGCATACCCGGAGTGCACACAGACGATACGTTGACTTTATGCCCCGATAATACGATGAGTGACATACCGCATCGAAAAACACCGGGGCTCCATACAAGATTTGACTTCTTATTACGCCTGCAAGCAATTTTTTGCTTCGTTGCTTTGGTCCTCTTGCGTTGATCATTATTCTGGATAAAGAGGTCATTGTAGAGGCCGCCTTGTCTCTGGCGTATTCGAGATGCATTTTGAACGACAACCTTCTATCGATAATGATACCCAGATACCTTATCGCAGGCTTCGTGGAGACAGGATAGCCATTTACTCTGAACGTTATATCCTCCAGCTTTTTTCTACTTGAGATAAGAACTGCCTCTGTCTTCTGTTCCGCTGGGGCGAGCCCGTGGTTGTCGAGCCATTCTTTAATCTTCTCCACAGAAGCAGTAGCTGTTTCGGATATTTGTTGAAGTTGTTTGGACGTTATCACCACCGCAATATCATCGGCGAAGCCAATCCCCTTCACACCCTGCGGTAGCTGCAGGCGTAGATGATGTTCCACAGTAATGGGTCTAGGACTGAACCTTGTGGTACGCCGCCCGTAATTTCCAACTTATTTCTTCCTTGCTCCGTGTCATACCACAGTATGAGATCTTGGAAGTAGCTCCTCATTAGCCGTCGCAAGTAGTATGATACTCCTATGCGCTCTAAGGTGACCAATTTTTGCCCAGTTAGCCGAGTTGAACGCGTTTTTGACATCGAGCGTCAAAATCAAACAATACCGTTTTGTTCCACATAGCGATCTGGACCGACTCGTTGATTTTCTCGCTAGCTGAATTACTTCTGTTACAGCCTGCACCGCAGATCTTCCCTTCCTGAAGCCATATTGCTCATTTGAGATGCCACCCAGTTTCTCCATCTCAACGTCCAACCTGTTACAGATAATACGCTCGAACAGTTTACCCGCCGAGTCTAGAAGACAAATGGGTCTGTAGCTCGATGGGTCTTCAGTGGGCTTGCCAGGCTTGGGAAGCAGCACCAGCTTTTGCTGCTTCCAAATCGATGGAAAACGACATTCAGCAAAACATGCGTTGAAGACTGAGGTGAACGCCGACGTATTTTTGCCGATAGCCACTTTTAAGACTTTGTTTGGTACACAATCGGGGCCAGGCGCTTTTTTTACGTTAATTCTTTTTGCGGCTTGAGTGACTTCATCAGCCGTTACCTTGTCAAATAGGTGCAGATTTACATCGTGTACTGGAGAAACGAGCCGTCTTTGTTTGGGAAACAGAGTATCTACTACTGTTTGTAGAAACAGTGGGCACGTTGGAACTGCAGCTTTGGTGGTTTTAAGCTTCTTCATTGCAACTTTGTATGCCGTTCCCCAAGGATTTTTTCCGCATCATCGCACAGCTCGAGGAAACACTGACGCTTGCTTTCCTTGATAGCTTTTTTAAACAAGTTTCAAGCGGCCTTATATATAATTTGGCATTCTAGGAAATTAATCCTTCCTCTTGCGCGTTGAAAGGATCTCCTAGCTTGCAAGCAGTTCTTTCTCAAAGCTTCGATGCGCTCATTTCACCAATAGACGGCATTGGAGTGTTTATAAGAGGAGTTTCTCTTCATCGACGCGTCGCAAGCAGCCCTGATGTCTGTTATTAGCTTCTTCGCCATATTTTCTGCCGACCCCTGGTAAGAGCTTTGCCTCTTGGAGACGTTCTAGGGCAGCCCCATTCCTGCGCCCAAGCGTTAAAGTCATCGGCTATTATGACTTCACTTCTATCGCTGGCATCCCTACCAAGGCTCATCACAATGTTTTCAAACGCAGCAATTGACATGCTGGGTGGGAATAGCATCTATAAATACATACTTTTTTACCTTTGCGCACACGAAGCCTACCTCTACTGAGACGCATTGCATATGTTTTGGTTCGTTGCCACACATCCATATTGCAGCCTTGCCATCAGCATTTTGAAGCCATGTGGCGTCATCCTTATGTTTGTAAGGCTCGCTAATGATTGCAATATCTATGTTGAGATCTTTCACGGTTTGCGCCAACAAGTCTTGGGCAGACTGGCAATATTATTTAGGTCTTAAATAACAATAATATTGTATACATAAATAACATCAGCTTTAATAACGTATATAACGTATTTATAAACTATTGCTTCTAGTGTCTAAATATGTAGGTGTCAGAATTAATTTCTTACTGTCAATTCTGCAATTTTTGGAAACCATTTTTCCACTTAAGAAGCATAATGTTCAGCGTGTCTGTGGCGGCTGCCCAACATCATACGAGATAACTCTTCTAGCGTCCTCTGCTCATCATGTCGAAAATGGTATCACGTCAAATGTAGAAATTTGTCTACTGATGAATTCAAGGACCTGGCCAAAGAAATCAAAAAGGGTATTGCTGCATGGACAAGTAATTACTGTTCGAGAGAGGTTGGTGTGGTTATGTCAGATGATGATTCAGATGATGATTCAGATGAATGCAACCTTGATAAGTTCGAGAAAATGCTAGAGAGGCAATTTCGATGCTTCTCGAAGGAACTCGAAACCAAATTTCAAAGCTTCAAAATCTCAATTGAGGGCAGTCTGCACAATCTCAGAAACGAGGTAAATAAACTGTCTAAACAAAATGCTATGACGGACAAAAGGTGCACCAGTCTAGACTTTAAGATCACGTCGATCGAAGACAAATTAAACTCAGTCGAAACACCCACAATCAAAAATAATATGTAATAATTCGCTTTCTTTTTTTTATCATTGGAATTTTCTTAACCTATTTTTATGTATAGTTTTCTATTTCTTAGTTTTTTCATCAAAAAGAGTTACATTTACGCCATCTACGATCTTAACGATATATGGACCATCATAAATGCTATGATGTTTCTCATAAGGTTCTTTTTGAACTAAAACAGGATTATTTTTGCTTATGAGTAATGGGCCACAGTTTTGTCGTAGAAATTTTTGTTTTTTTATTTTAAGTTTATTGAGTAGTTCCTTAGTGTTTTTGTGTACGATATTTCAATTCTCAAAACTCGTTGAATTGGATATGTTAGCTTAATTTTTGTTGTTTTCAATATTCTATTGCCACGTTGTTGTAATTTGAAAAAAGTGATCGTCTCGATCCGATTCTAGCCTCGAAAGCATTTTGTCTTTACAAAATGTTTCGTTAGCAATTTCAAAACTTAAGGCGAATAATAATTTGAATTTTTTCGTATACGTGCATTATTAAATTTGAAATCTGATTAGTTTCGATATATATAATTTGAGTTTTAATTTTTGGTCTCCTAGTATTAAATTCTGAAGAAAAACTCGTCAAAAACCGGTACATCTTCAACGCTGGCATTTCAAAGATGTCTACCATCTGAAACTTGCTCAAGTCCTTGCTTGGATTTCGCACGAGTAGTAACTGCCAAAATTTGGGCATACTGCTCATGATTCTCCTTAATGTCTATAATAGAAAGCCGTGATAGAGTATCTGCAGCTACGTTTGCATACCTTTGATATATTTCATTGTAAAGTTATATTCTGGTAAATCTAGCCTTATTCGTGCTAATTTCGATGAAAGATCTTTCCTATTAAAAATGTACACTAGAGGTTTGTGATCAGATCTTACTATAAAGTTAGTTCCATAAACATAGGCTTTATAGCGAAATGTATTGCTAATAATTCCAATTCAATTACGGGCTTATTTTGCTCGGAGTTGCTAAACGATTTTGATGCAAAGCAAACAGCTAGATCGTTGCCATTGAAGTTTTGACTCAAGATTGTTCCGTATCCGAGTTTTGAGGCATCAACTGTGATGACAAACGTTTTACTAAAGTCAGGATATTGTAATAGCTGAGGAGAAACTAAAGCCGATTTTAACTTATCAAATCACATTCGCAGCCGAGTTGTCAACCCGTACGGTCGCTTTTCTTTCTCGCTTGATCTTGTGTACACTTCTTCGCTAACTAACGGTTCGCAATTAACTGATTCGCGCAACATAACCTAGCTTTGCACTTGTACGCATAAAGCTATCTATTTATAATTTTCCTCGTTTTCTATATTCACCTGTATAAGTCAAATACAAATTTATTTCATACAAAAGAAGTATCTTTTTTTCGCAATGTCCCCTGGGGCGAACAAGCTGGGAGATAATAGGTTTGTCCTATTATCCCCGGAGTCTGGCAAAAAAAGGAAAAAAACGGAACGCACAACGCTGGATATCTTTCCGGAACTTCCAGTTACAAAGAAGGATGACCCAAAATACCTACTTATCAAGTCTCAGACCCTAACAAAACAATATCAACTATATCTTGCTTTGCTGTTTACAAAGGTATTCAAAACATTAGTAAAGACGTTAACAATATCACATCACTTCGTGATGGCAGCCTGCTGCTACTCGTTAAAAACCAAAAAATTGCGGACAAATTTTTATCAACAAATCATCTCCCTGGTGCAGGTGCAGTTGAAGTAAGTCTTCACAGCACGCTCAATTCTGTAAAGGGTACGATATTCGCGCCTTTCATTTGTCAACTACCTGAAAACGAAATTATTGACGGTCTTAAAGATCAAGGTGTCTCAGCAATCCACAAGTTTACGAAATTGGTTAACGGAAATCGCGTTTGCACCGGTGCTATATTACTTACATTTGATAAATATACATTACCTAATCGCATTGAAGTCGCCTGAAGAACTTTAGATATTCGGCCTTATTACCCAAACATCATGCGTTGTCGAAATTGTCAGCTGCTAGGACATACAGCCAAACGCTGTAACAATAATCCTTCTTGCACTATTTGCAATCTTCCCCCTAACCACGCTTCTCCCGGCGAATGCACTAGAGTGCAGGAGATCATCCAGCAACCTCAAATATTTGCCCAAATTTAATCAATCCAAAGAAATACTAAAAATAAAAACGATACAGAAATGTTCCATGCGCGAAGCAATTAATTTTTATAAAAACCAGTCTCCTAGTACCCCTTCCCCTTTTTCTTTTGCCAATGTGGCCAAAACATCTTCCAACAAAGATATCATTACAAACTCAAAAAAATCCGCTAACATAAAAAATACCGTTACAACAAAAAAATCATATCCAAAAAATAACGCTACAACATCTAATACTTCCAACCAATAATTATCCGCAATCCTACACAGAACAACCTGAAATTTCTAAGAATAGTCCTATCCCCTCTCTTTCCTCAAACTCTTCCCCCTCCCCTCCTTTTTCACCACTTTCACTAAATTCTTCGCTATCTCCACACAACTCTTCCCTCTCAGAACTCGAATACACTATTTCTCCACTTACCAATAACCCCAACCCCCCTTCCCTCCCCATTACCCCTCCACTTCCCTCATCAATGGAACAGTAAATACTTACATAATTACATAATTAACTCTCATAATATTTATTTTCTCTTTACTATACATGCTATCCATACTTCAATGGAATATAAATGGTTTCTTAAGAAATTATATTGAACTTGAACTATTAATAAAGTATCTTAATCCCTCAGTAATATTACTAAATGAAATACACCTGGCTTACAACATTTCACCCTACACCCCTAAAGCTTATATTGGTCATTTCCATAACCTCCCCTTCAATGCTACCAGCAAACAAGGGATTGCAATCCTAGTCAAACGAAATGTGCCTCATATCATTCTTCCCTTATCCCCCTCAAGTATTTCCTCATTATCCATAGAAATTCTTTCCCCAGAGAAAATTGTTATCACCTGCGCTTATACCCCTCCCCATCAAACTTTTAGTTTATCTGACATTTCTGATCTCATTCCCACAGGCACTACACCTTTTTTATTGGCTGGAGACTTAAACGCGTGGAGTCCCCTTTGGGGATCTGCCTCTGTTAATCCTAAAGGCCGAATGATTGAAGATGCTATTCTTGGCTCTAACTGCGTTGTTCTTAATAACGGTTCTCCTACTCATTTTTCAACACACTCTACGTTTACGAATATTGAGATATCCCTTTGCTCCTCCTCCCTCTTCCCCAAAACCGAATGGCACCGCATAGATGATCTACATGGCAGCGACCATTTTCATATCCTAATTAAAATCTCTTCCTCCCATACCTCACCACTTTTTAAAGCAAGAATATTTTTTAAAACAGAGTTGGCTGACTGGAACAAATTTCAAGAATACTGTCTCCTCTACTCTGATTATTTTCCTTCTTCATCTAATATAAACCAGGAAACCTCAAGAATTCAAAAAATTATTAGATCTGCAGGCAATCAACATATTCCGCAATCATCAGCTAAACCTCGAAAACCTTCCCCTCTTTGGTGGAACAGCAAACTTTCGGCACTTAGGACGCAAAAACAACAAGCATGGCAGTTATTTAAACGTTATCGCTCCCAGTTTAATCTCATTGCCTACAAAAAAGCGAACGCTCTTTTCAGAAGAGAATCCAAATTAGCCAAAACTAACTCTTTCCAGAAATTTACTAGTACAATTAACTCCTCCTCTGACCCCAAAAAATTTGGGCCAACTTAAAAAAACTTACTGGATTACCCTCTTTCTCACCCATTTCTTCCCTCAACACCCCTCAAGGCAGCCTACTATATCCCCGCGATATAGCCTTAGAATTTGCCAACCATTTCTCTAACTGTTCATCTGATTCCAATTTCCATTCTGAATTTATTGCAAACAAACGTTCTTTACTCTCTCTTTCTCACCTTCCTTCTAATCAATTATCCTCTTCGGCTAAATGGCTTGACTCTGATATCTCATTAGTTGAACTTCAAATGGCACTCTCCGCGGTGAAAGGTAAGACACCAGGGACTGATAAAATATCCTACCCCATAATAAAGCACCTTCCTTCTCCTATCCTCTCCCGTCTCACTTTCCACTACAACAATATTTTTCATACTGGCGTTTTTCCTCAAATTTGGAAAACAAGCGCCATCGTTCCTATTTTAAAACCTGGTAAGCCAGCTTGTGAAGTTGCCAGCTATCGCCCGATCTCTCTACTTCCTTGCTTAAGCAAACTTTTGGAGAAAATTATTGCTTCCAGACTCTCTTGGTACCTCCATTTTAATAAGCTGATACACCCTAATCAAGTAGCATTCAAAAAAGGCCAAAGCACTATCGATGCCCTTCTAAACCTTGATTATTTTATATCTGACGCTTTATCCAATAAAAATCATGTATCGCTTCTTTCACTTGATTTTGAGAAGGCGTTCGACCGAATTGGTATACATATTGTTCTAAGGCAACTTATGAAATGGAAGGTTGGCCCTCGCATTTTTAATTTTGTTAAATCTTTTCTTTCCAGGCGTAAAATCAAAGTCATTATTTCTGATATTTCTCCCCCTACTTTACCTCTTGAAAACGGCACTCCCCAGGGATCTCCCCTTTCTCTAATACTTTTTACCATAGCGTTTGATGAAATAAGCTCCACCCTATCTAACTTTCCCAATATCCGACATCAAATCTATGCTGATGATATTATTATTTTTTCTAAATCTTCTGATCTTTCCCTAGCAGCTGCTAATTTCAAGGAAATCCTTTCCATCTTATCCTCGTGGTCTCGTTCTTCAGGCACTTCAATTTCTTATTCTAAGTCTAAATTACTTCATATTTGTAGAAAGCATAATTGTTCTTTTCCATTATTCACATTCAACAATGTAAATATTTTATGTTCAAATACTATTAAGTTTCTTGGAATTGTATTAGATAGTAAATATTCTTTTAAGCAACATTGTCAATATCTTAGAAATAGACTCATTATTAACTCAAATATTGTTAAGTACCTGTCATGTAAGCGTTCGCACATAGGTCCGGCTTTACTGTTAAACGTTGCAAGGGCTATTATCCTCTCTGTCATCAACTATGGTCTTGAAATCTACGGTCATCATGGAAATAATAATTTTAAAATGCTCGCTGCTCCATATCACACTGCAATTAGAAGGTCTCTTCGAGCTTTTCCCACATCCCCTATAAAAAATATATTGGCGGAATCTGGATTACCGTTCCTGAAAGATAATATGGAAGACAGCTCTAGCAAACTTTACACAAAGTTGACTAGTGGCTCAAATCTGACGTTACGAAAAGCCTTTTACTCAGCCTCTTCCAACATCAGGCGTCCGAAAGTTCAATCATCTATATACAAATGCGTGATATTTGCGAAATTAAATGAACTACCACTAAAAGCAACTAAAACATGTAAAATTCGTCATCCTCCCTGGTTGGCTTCTGTAGCATCTTTTGTAGACGACCTAGCGCGCCTCCCCAAATGTAGCACACCAAAAGAGGTATACAACTCTATGTTTCTGGAATCAATGACGCGACTGAAGAGCAATAACTGGCGATTCGTCTTAACCAATTTCGTACGGCTTACTTTTCCGTTCTGTTCCATCTTTACTGCTGAAGCTACTATAATTTTTCAGGCAATTGAAAACGCTGTTAAAAATGCTGGTAAATACGTAATATGCACAGATAGCCTTCCTGTTTTCAAGCCATACATAATTGCAACAACTCCATCAACATTATCAGCTGCATAAGAGACCGTCTCATTTTATTTCCCAACAAACTTAAGATAATGTGGGTACCCAGCCATACTGGCATTGATGGAAACACTTATGCGGATAAATTGGCCAAAGAAATTACATCCATTCCTACGTCAACCTCCAGCTTCCTTATCAAAAGCGACGTATATCGCCTAATACATCAAAATAGATCCACCAAACTGGCTCTTGACTGGATAAACTACAATCATCAGTACGCCAGGATAAACCCATCAAGGATCAAACCTCATTATCCTTCATCTATCCCCGCAAACATAATCACGCCATTTATACGTATCCGAATAGCTCACACGATATTCACGCATACGCACCTTCTCGAGAGAGGCCAAATCAACCGTTGTCCATTATGTGATACATATCCATAAGTTCTTCATCTAATTGCTTATTGTCCAGGACTTGATGCTAAGAGACAACTCAACTTCGCTGCTACTGATCCCGTCTTACTTCTTATGAATCCAACTGAAGATAACATAAGGAAAATATATAAGTTCCTTAAAGACGCTAACCTACTTAGAAGGATATAGACCCTTGTGACGATTGCCGGACAGCCGATAGCCTCTGTTGCTAGCGCTGCATAACAGGTTTTAGTTTATATATTTGTAATTAACATTGTATAAGCTTATAAAAATAAAAAAATAAATAAAATAAAACTTATCAAATGCGCTTTGATGAGTTTTGTCCCACTAAAATTGTACATTTTTACGACTCAGGCGGTTTAGTGGAGCGGCAAGCAACGCGAAGTTTGGGATAAATCTGCGGTAATAGTTAGCGAAAGCGATACAGCATTTTACTGCATCTTTATCTCTTGGAACTGGACAATTGTGAATTGATTTCATTTTCGAGTCGTCAGGCACTATACCGTTTGCAGTGCATTTGTGCCCCAGAAAAGTTACTTATGATTGAAAAAATACGCATTTATTTGGGTTAAGTTTCAAGTTAAACTTTCTACAAATCTCACTGCAACCAGTTACGATCACATTATCGACCTAGAGAAAAGCTTGGTTTGGAGAAAGGCCAGAGAAATCAATAGACATATCCTCGTGAATGAATTAGGAGCCACATTTAGTCCAAACGTTAGCACTTTCCAACGAAAGGATCTGCGATCTGTACTAAAAGATGTAAAGTCGCGAGAATTTTCATGGAGGGGTATCTGATGAAACCCCGAGAAGAGATCTATAGTTGAAAAGAATTTTGCGCGGCCTAGGTTATCTAAGATATCAACCACCCGGGGCAAGGGAAACTTGTCTATCATAATTAAAGCAACTTGGTTCAATTAAATTATTTCATAACAATTTGTCAACCTGTTGATTTATTTCATCTCTTTGTGAATAGAGTAACCTATAGTTTTTTGTTGTGTATTGTCTGATAATTTCAGTATATGCTCGTAAAAGTTGTTAATAGACATTTGTACATCGTGCAGACCAAAAATATCGGCAAACTGGAGACACAATGACATAAGCTTGCTCTTATATTTAATAGCAGAAGGTTTCATTTTGCGTTTTTCATCATTTGAAGCTTCATGAACTTGATAAACTCAAAAATGTTGCAAAGGTTCAGTTTTTATATCCGAAGTTTTTATGCACTTAGTTTCATTGGTAGTATTTATCACTCTCATTATTGGTTAATCTGTATAAACTACACATTTTGCTGTAAAAACCCCGTCAACCAGTTATTGTGCATCCACGAAAATGGTTTGTGACGGTTTCCCTAAGTTCAACAAGCGAAAAACCTCACATATTGGCGGTATAACGCATGAATCGACACTTGCTCCGCGCACAATTGGAAGAACTAACTTTTCGCTGGCTGCCCAAAAGGAGCACGAGTTATCTTCATTGCTAATACTGCATCGTTTTGTTTTCAGGAAATCTTTGCCAAGGATTCCATCTTGAGGATTATAGTCTTCTCCAACTACGTGTAACGTATGAGAAATATAATGTTCTGAAATAACTATATATTTGTAAGAATTGTTCCCAAAAATTAAATAGTGATTGATGTAATGCCTGTTGTGTTTACTTTGTCATAATCATTTAAGCTAACATTTCTTTTCAAGCTCGAAATTTTGACAACAGAAATATCTGATTACTGTTAGGCCTACTATTATTTCTGTTACCAAACCGATTGTTATAGCGCCTATTATTACTGTTGTTGTAATATTGATTCCTTATACCATTAGAGTTACTTCTATAATAAATGTATTGATTCCCGTTCCTAAAACTGCGCGAGCCTGGATAATTTTCTGGCCGTTGCCCAATGTGAGTATTACGAAAAAAGTGCTTGGGAAGTATGTTTGCACTTGAGCGGAAAGCTAGAACTTGTCGGTCAATGCTTTCGTTTGTCTGCTCAACAACATACTTGACAACCACATCTTTTGCAACTGTAAACGACGTTGAGGCAATGATTGACTTAACTAAATCTGTTTTCGCATTAAGTCTACACAGCTTGACGGTTTGCTCGACTGCTCCCTCATGTGCTTTTGATTGCGTCATTCCCTCTATTATCAGAGACCTCTCTAGAGAATCAGGTAACTCTTCCGCATGTTTCGCAAACTCTTGGAATTGTCTGGTTTTATTCGTGTACGAAGGGCTCGTTTTATATCATCAATACAGTTAATGTTTGATGGTAACGCTTCCCGAGCTTTGCCTTCTAATTTGAATTTAATGAAAGATAAAAATGTGGGAATAAGATTTTGATCACTGAGCTCTTCAATTATTTACGCACGTACTAACGAAAGACTTCTTTTATTCTAATTTTACCATTTCGTCTATTAAGCTAGGAACCGGGCTACTAACTTGGCTAAGTATGTATTTAAAATCGATATCGGGAGAGCTTTTAGCTGAGAAATGAGTTGCAAGTGGAACTTTTAATGTGTCGTTTAGAACTGAAAGAGAAACACTACGTTTTAAACCATAATTTGGGTTTGATTTTGCATCGGTGAATTCATCATCTGTATCGGTTTCCGACCAGAAATCTATTTTTAAGAGTGAAAACTCATTTGATTGCTCCATAACCTCTCTTTTGTAATACAATTTCTCAAACCACCTCGTCAGCAATATTTTACAAGGTGAGATTGGTGCTCCCAATTTCACATTCACATAAATTTTTGCGAATTGAATCCGAATGCTTGGTTGTATGTGAAATGAAAAGTAAATGACAAAAAGTGTGTGAATATTTAAATATTTTCGATTGTAATAATATTTAAAATATTCTTTGATGTTTGTAGAAGCCATTTATGACATTTCAGTATAAGTTATTCATTGAAATATGCGTATTTTTAAGTGTTTTGCCCATGACTCAGATGGTAAATTTTCGAAATGCGCCTTCGCGTACGACAAAATGGCACTAAAGTTATCAACAAGCAATGCATTATATTCTCTAACTTTATTTTTATTTGTTGAGATTGGATGACCCTTTAAAACTCTTTTAGTTACTTTTATATATTCCTTGCGTAAATTGTAAAATTTTTCTTCCTGAAACAGTAATAAAAGTAGAAATAATTTTTTTTATTACATAATAGTTAAAAAAGTACTTTTAATCATAACCCTTGTGAATAAAGAAATATTCTCCGCTCCGCTTCTCTTCAACATGTTTAATTTTCTCCTCATCTTTTCTTCTCAAATTTATCGTTGCATTGATTATTCACCTGTTTCTTGTTGCGATGAAATTAACCTCACTTTGAAGTTTTGCTTTGTTGCATTTTTTAAATTTTATTTTTATTTTTTAACAGTTTTATGTTTATGCATGTCTTATACTTAGAATCACAGTACTTTGGTACCTTTACGTTCATTGGTAGCATGATTTTACGGTATATTTTCTTTTTGTTCGGGTCACGGTATATGTAGCCCTGAAAACCGAAATTGTTCACTTTTGTAACAATTATTTTAAACCACGGTTTTGTAGGTATAATTACATATGTAATTAATATTGTTTTTTTGTGTTGTTTTTTTTTCTCACACAAAAACTTAAATTATGATTTTTTTCTTTTTGGCTTTGTGTTTTATTTTCTATTTTATTTCTTTTTTTGTTATGTACTTTAAAACCACAAGTCTCACGCTACATATCTTTTTTTTCAAGTTTTTGAAACATATTTTACACTTTTAATATGTTTTTTTTAGTTTGCCAATTTTAAAGTGTTTTTCTTTTCACTTGGTGCCTAATACATATTAGTCGTTTTGTTTTTTTTTGTTTAGCAGGATCGCCTTATAAGTCCATAAATAACAACCGTACACTTATTAGTTCAAACATTAATGCTTTATTCAAAAAATGGTATGACCAGCTTATAGTTACGGTCACTTACTTAATTAAGAACTCTCTTATACTTAACTATAGCGTACAAGGTAACCATATGAATGATATACTAGTTTTCATAACTAGAGGTTCCATTACAGTGTCTTTCCAGGTCAGTTGTTTGAGTGCATTACGTCTATCGGTTTTTTGGTAGTCATGGAGTGAACTGTACGGTGGTATTTGGCTGTTGCAAGAAGGATTAACTCAGTTGTATCGGAGACGCACCCCTCAAGCTTTTGACAACGAGCGATTTCTGTAAGGGTGCTGTGGAATCTCTCCACTTTTCTGTGGGCAAGAGGCGTTGTGTAAATATCAGGAATTTCGTATTCTTATAAAAATTAAGAATCTCTTAGATAGGTTATTTTATGGCGACTACAGCCCTCGACTCTATTGGAAAGACAACTGCAAATTTAGAAAATTTGTGAATTGATGTCAAAAAATTAGTTTTATCAGTTTTATAGATATCAAAGGTACCGGAGTTTTCCCTATTCGAGGTTTGGGGGATGTAGTACTAATTTTCACGGATATGTTGTAAGTTCTCTCGCAATGATCGGTGAGCTCTGTTGTGCTCCGCTTGTAAAATTTCTAACTGATCGCCCTTGTTAAGTTTTAAAAATGTGCTGCCTTCTTCGAGTAGAATTTGTTTACGAAAGCAATTTAAGGGATTTGCTACTGTTGAAATAGTTTGAGTAAGGGATCCTTTGCTATATGCTATGACTCTTTCTGTCTTATTTTTACATTTATGTATTGTCGGGATAACGCATCTGCGACCAGGTTTTCTCTTCCTGGTTTGTAATGGAATTGGGAGAAAATTCTTCCACAAAGGCACGCTATCGCTTTAATTTGGCATTCGGATTCGGAAGGGTCCTCGTTATCATTGTAATAGGTCGTCCGCTTTGTGACAAGACAGAACCTATACCATGAGATATAGCGTCAGTAGTCAATTAAAATGGCTTGTCATAGTCGGGGTAGAGAAGCAACACATCTTCCGATGCAAGAATTTGTTTTAAAATATTGCCAATTGTGGCAAAATCTTTTACAAAACGTTGGTAATAACTTGCGAGTCCTAGGAATGAACTTGGAGCTTGCAAAGTTTTCGGAGTATCAAAGTCGAATATGTCCTTGACTTCGTAAGGACACATTTTTATTCCGTCTTTAGGTACTGTAAACCCAAGAAACTCGACTCTTTGTCTAAAAAAGTTCGATTTTGCGGCGGATACTCTCATTTTCGCATTGTCAAAATTCGGTCAGTATTTCTACTATGTTCCTCCGCTGCCCTAGAAAATATAATATAACGTCAATATAAACATGACAAGTCCTTCCGATTTATTCTCTCAATATGTCGTCAATAGCTCTTAGGAAAATGCTTGGTGCATTTTTTTGAACAAGCCTGCACAACTCATAATTCCCATTATTGATTGAGAATGCTGTTTTTTCGCGGTCTTTTTCGGCTAATTCGAGTAGCCCAGTTTCAAATCAATTGTTGAAAAAATGGAGAAGCGTCCCATTTTAGACAGGATTACTATTGAGCTTTCCTAAGTATATTACGAGGCGCGATTTTCTTTTAACGTCCTCATCATATTGTTTCTTATCTACTACCCAAATTGCGTTATTGTAAGGTGAACGTCAAGATCTTACTACTATGTCAGATAGTAACTTTGAAATTTAATTTTTTACGAATTCTGTCGCCGCCATGGGGTATGGATAGCTTTTAAAATATTCCGGAAGGTTGGGATCGGCAAACACTCTAGAATGTCGCTTGAAGATTGATGCAGTGTGTTCGAATTCTACTAAACTTGCATCCGTTTTAGTTAATCTGTTAATGTTTGGGATGCGGTAATATGAAAGTTTTTCCAGGCCTCCGTCGTCTTTTAAAAATCCCTCTTTCGTGTCCATGTTACTGTTAACTTCTTAAATAAGGTCAAAGCCTATGATACCATCGAAAGTATCTAGGCTGGGGAATAATAATGAAACTTGTGTTTCAATAGATGTTAATGTTTCTATATTTATTTTACCATGTTGTTCGATTCTCTCTGTGCCATGAATCGATTTAACTGCAAAGGATTTTTCTAAATGTTTTATTACCCTCAGAACACTGAGTCTCTTGATATAACTTTTGGCCCCCATTTATGAGGTGGGTTTTGTCGAAGGCTGAGGTGAGTTCAGCCGATCCAGAGTACAGTGAAGGTCCCACTAACCCGCACCAAATAAGCACAGTAATTCGTGCATTGATATAGAAACACACACACACACACGGCGTTGTACCCAAAGCGCCCGTGACTTGGTGTGGACAGGGAGTGAGCGAAGAGAGGGAGGGACGACAGTCGGCCGTAAGCGTAGTCGAGCGTAAGTGCGGTCCGGCGTAAGCGCAGTCGAGCTTAAGCGTGGTTCGGCGTAAGCGCTGTCCCAGCAAGTGGTAAGCGGTCGATGCCTGGTATGGCGGATCCGCGGTGGCGGTTGCTCCTTAGGGCGGCAGATTAGCGGTAGCGGTTGAGCTTAAGTGCGGCGGATTAGCGATAGCGGTTGCTCTTCAGCGGGACGGATCAGCAGTAGCGGTTGTTTTTCAGCGAGAGGGACCTGCGGTAGCGGTTGTTCTTGCCTCTCAGTGCTTCACCTAGCAAGACTCCAAAGACTGTAGGGCTCCGTCGGCCCCGTTATCGCACACTATTGTGGTAGGTGCTGTAACTGGGAGTAACGAGCGTGAGTGTGGCCGTGAAGGCCAGGAGGGTTGAAGAGTGTGCTGTCGACCAGTAGTGTGTGGGATCGCTTTGTCAGGGGTAAGAGGCGCTGGGCGTGCGCGAAGCACGTCGCCGCGCCGACCGACCCGACTGTATGCGGAAGTAGGTCTGACCAACGTAGCACGCCGGACGCACGTCGCCGCGGTGCCCCGCTCGTCAAGCGGGAAGTAAGGTATCGTCACCCTCGTAGTCGCACACTATTGTGGTAGGTTCGGGAACGGGCAGTAACGAGTGTGTGACGGCCAGATGGGTGAGCTGGACGCCCCCTTTTGAGGGGTATCTCCGCGTCACCCAACTGGACGAGTGGCAAGGCCTGGCCAGCAAGGCAACGCTGGACAAGCCCGAAGAGGCATCAGCGTGTCACACCAACCAGGAGTAGCCGAATCTGACGAGAGGGCTGGGCGTGCCCAGAAGCAACGTCGCCGCGCCACCCGACTGATTGGGCCTGGGACTAGTTGAGTGTTTGACTCACCTAGCAAGACTCGTTTGATCCGACGAAATGTAAGTCGGTTAAAAAGGGAGAGCGAATAGTTGGTGGATAGTTGGTGTCTGTCGCCTGTGTGTACGTGTGTCGCCTGCTGTAGCAGAGATAGGTAGTTTGTGTTCGTATGTACGTTTGTCGTCAGCTGTAGGCAATTTAGGTAGTTTGCACGGGTCATATGTATGTATGTACATTTTTCGTCCGCTGTAGGTAGTTTGCGTGGGTCGTATATATGTATGTATGTTTGTACGTTTAGTGGTCTTTTTGTATCCGTAGCTAATGCTACGTGACAGTCCCCCTCCTACTTCGGCGGACGAAAGCGAAAGGTAGTGGCTCGTCGATGTCTACTAATTTGGTGGATGTCTACTAATAAGCCAAAAGTAAAAGTTATGGTTTCCACGGCCGCCTGCGCAAATCGTATTATTTCTTCTGTTGTTTTGCGGCCGTAGTGAGGTGACCTTTTATTTCTTCCCATAGTTCGATGATTGCTGTAGGTGCGGAGGTTTGTTCCTCAGGGACTTTTGGCGGCTGACGTTTGCGTGGATTAGTGTTGTGCCGTGTTCATGGTAAAGACGATCTGTGGGATCTCCTAGTACCATGTGCAGTGGTCGGTTTTCGATCGCAGGTTCATCCTTAGCTTTTTTTCATAACTCACCTACATTTTCCTTGTTTTCTTTGACAAATCCTCTTGCAATATCCGGATTTTCCTGCATTCTACCTAATATTATCCCTCTTTGAACTTGGTTGAATAAATTTAAATTAAATTACGTACATTTTGAATCCGCGAAATTTTTCGACTCTCTGAAAATAGTGAACACATTCAACTAAGTTCGAAAGTGGAAAATTTTCGCACAAAATTTAAAATAAGCGAACAGTGGAAAGTGAACTATTTCGGGCGAAAACGAAACTCATAATAAAGGTGATTCTGTTTTTAGTTTTTCTTCTTAGCAACAAGATTATTGCATTATTATATATTTCACATATTGCTAGTATACATACACTAGCCGCCATTAGTCTACGCTCATAAGGTACGATACAAAATATTGTTCAGTAAGACAGTTTTAAAGTCTGTTTAAATAATTGTTTTTATTGAAAATCAATTCAGTATTTCAAGCATTTTTGTAAAATGAAATCACATTTTGTAAATTATTTACAGTATTTAATATAAATCTATTCGTCCATGCTCATGAGCGAAATGTCGCCGTAAAAAAAGTTACAGTAACGTGTAGGATATCCACGGTGCATAACTACTTCTCTTAACCTACTAGGTATGGAATTAACTAGTTTTCCGTTTCCGCCGACGTAATCTTATTCCATTCTCCTTTTATTACACTTCCTTGCTCGTTATTACGTTGTTTCGAATTTTTCTTTCCAGAAGAGCCCACAGATGCTCTATCGGATGAAGATCCGAAGATTGTGGAGGTGTTTTCAATAATTTTGGAGCATTGTAGAGGAGCCATAGCATGAATATTTCAGCAGTATGTTTTGGGTTGTTGTCTTGTTAAAAAAATTTCGTACTCGATAACCCCAACTTCTCAGCACTTTGCCTTAAACTTAAGAATATTTAAATAAACAAATCTGTCAATAGTAGACTCAATAAGTTCGAAATTGCAAACTCCTCCAGCTGCCATACATCCCCAAATCATGGATATTTGTGACTATCTTAGAAGCAGTTATTTTCGGATTCTCTTTCGTCATAGATACAACACTACGCGCTTCTCTAAGTGTTAGCTTGCATAGACGGCCAGATTTTAGTTTGGAAGTAATGACACCTGTTTGTTCAAAGTTTTGTATGACAGTTCGGACCGATGTCCCTGCTCTTCCCACAGTTCTTCAAATTTCTTTGTAATTTTTGCGTTCCTTCCAAAGTTTTATTCAAATGAAATGTAGATTAAATAAATAAATATGCAAAAATTTTTTCAATATTATGAAATTTTAAATAGAAAGTATATGGATGATAAATAACAATTACATTTGCCAATTACTTTTCATTCGGACTACTCAAAGGCTAAACTTTTCAAACCGATAAAATTTGTCGGAATCGGAATCAAGAACACGTACCATATCGATTCCGAATTTATTTTGTAGGAACCGAAATGCAGAACAGGCCCGATTAATTTTTTATAAATTTATAGCTCAACAATATACAAAAACCATAGAGGTCCAGGTTAAAATTTGTGTGTAAAAATTATGAAAACTGCGATGTTCCATCAAATTTACACAGTTTTTATTCTTAATATATATGCTTTTGTAGCCCAATTTTTTTTTGCTGACAATGTCACGTACTTTCTTCCATACAGAGTACGTTCGAAGTTTTGGTTCTATATAGAAGAAAATGCATGGAAACGTAAATGACCAATTAGAATAAATACAAGTAATACGCCAGATAAATAAATTTGTACATACATACATATGTATGTATATACACCGGCGACTCAAGTATATTATATTAATTGAAAGAATATATACATATGTAAGTAAAATGACAAAACGGTAGAAAATGTCCCTTAGTTAAGTTAATTACTTAAATTTTTGTTTTTGTGTATACATATATGAATATTATGTATGATAATTTAATATGAATAAATAACAGTGAGAAACCTTTTCAACATGGAAACCTTTTCAACATGGTGCAAACACAATGCCAATTGATAAATCGAATTTATCTTTTCTGGTTAACTGTTATTTGGAAGCTCTAGAATCTATGAGTTTTGGAACGAGCGAATTTAGTATAAATTTAATTAAAAAGCATAGTAGTGGTTGACAACTTTAAACAGCAAAGTGAAAAAGCATGTGAGGTACTTGGAATAGCAAAGAAGGGAGTGTAAAAATATATTAAGAAACTAAAAAAGTTGTAAATAATAATCAGTTGCGTGGACAGAAATCATACACTGAAACTTTAAAGTGCAATGCAAAAACTGTCAGCGCTTATAGTATAGCTAAAATTAGAATGGAAAAACCGTTGATAATAAAACCACAAAATAAGCAAACATGTGAAAAGACCCATGAAGATCTAAATAAAAAGGTAGACCCTAATACTAATTTTGTAAATAAACCGAACGGCGTTAAAGTCATTGAAAGCTAAAATATCGAAGAGAGAAAAAAATAGAATGAAGTAAAAGTTCCTATTTTCATAAATCCCAAATTTGTGATTTCACATATGAAATGAAAAGATGACAATAATGAAATTATCGATAAAATAGGAAAACAGAATAATATAGTCGAAAAGAGTCATCTAAAATTTGTCAAAAAGTGTGAAGTAAAAAAGCCAAAAAAACATTTTGTCATTGAAATACATTGAAATATTGCCAAAAGTAATTGCTCTTTAAAAATTAAATATAGGTTGGAAAAGATGTCGAGTTTTTGGTGGTGTACAAAGGTTTCAATCATAAAACCTAAGAGTTTAAGTATAACGAAATATGTGGTAAATGTCATGTCATTGAACTAGTGAACAGATAGAGAGATGCATAATTGTGTAAGATCAAATGAAAAATTAAAGTTTGGTCTGGACGATATTAAAGAAAAAAAATTGGTTATAGCAACCAAAGCAAATAAATTATTTCTACACTAACATTCGAGCACTGTTTTACCTTGTTGAATTAGAAATTATAGCTGATAAATATCAACCAAATTTAATTATTCAATCGGAAACACATGTCAGCGAGGATGTCGATGAAAATGAGTTCTAAGTTAAAAATTACAGTTGAATAAATTGCGTCTGGTGGTGCAAAAATGTATACTTCTGCAACTGGAAAGTGGCTAAAATAATAGAAAAAACGATTTCTTCAAAAATATGGATGATAGGAGATATTTATAGAAATGAAAATATGAATGTATTGCTAGTCGCAATATATCGATCACCAAGCAGCTCTCAAAAATAATTCTGTGAATTTTTTCAAGAAAACATTTAAGTATTAATAATCGCGGGAGATAAACGGATACGGATTAAAAAAACGGCTTTTGCAAAATATGCAAAATTTGAATATTTTAGATATGATAAAGATTCATTAACACTTCAACTAAGGAAAGAAATGGCTCGACCTTTTCAGGCTTAAATACGTTATCTCAGAAAATGTACGTAAAAAAACAATACTCGTAAACAATTATTCGCATAATTGTTTCAATAAATAATTTAATATATTAAAGGTAAAAAATGGAATCTCACCGCATAGCCAAACTTTTAGGGAAAGAAGAAAACTTGAAAAAATACAAGAAAATAGGGAAAAGATATAATGTAGCAATAAAAAATGCATGAATAATTACGTTAAAGGTAGAATTTTACATGCAAAGGACCTAAAAGAAATGTTGGGCAAATTTAAGATCTTAATATGCAAACCCTTAAAATAATAAATATGATCTCAAAAATAATTTTAGATCATTGGGACATATTAAGATCAAAAAATTGTTAAATCATTAATGCATCGTTAGCCGAAAGGGAGTTTCCTTAAACATTAAAACTTAAAAATAAAATCGAAAAAAATGTGCGGAATTCAGACAAAATGTAGAGATAGGGGTACCGCAAGGATCAATCCTATTTGCTCTCCTATTTATTATTTAATTAAATGATATCTAAAGTGTTCTAAAAACACTGTAAGATCGTTATGTACGCTGATAACACTCTGATATATGCAGAAGGAGGAACCGGAACAGAAACTGAATGTGAAAGAAAATAAATATATGACATTCCGCATTTAACTCTATGGCTTAGGAGTAATAAACTAAAATTAACACCCCTATGCTGTAATCCGTCGTACGTTCGATTAGGCTGCGAATCGTAGAATCGGTATGCTCAAATCCGCTTTTCGTAATCGTAAATTCGAAATTCGTAGACTGTTTTCGCAATTGGTAATATCGGTATGCCAGAAGCCGTCGGAGCTGTCAATTGCGGAATTTTTGTACGAACAGTGACTGGTGTCGGGGCGAAATAAATTTTAGAAAAATTAGAAGTGTGTATATGCAAAAATAAGCAAACATGCATGCAAACATGTATGTACATGTGTACATTTGTATTTATGTACATATGTAATATAAACTATGCAAGGAAAATGAGATTTATTACCAGACACATAATGTTTTTTTTTTTTTTGTTTTTTTTTTTTTTACGGACGTTGGGATAGCGCGCTATCCATCAAGAGGCCCGTATGAATCTCTGGTGAAGCCACCTCCCCGGGACTACTCACGCATTTCATCAGGGAGGGGCTATGGCATAAATATGCCTGACTTCCATGACGCCGTTTCCATAGTCCCCCATCCACGTAAGGTGATTAGGGGTTCAGGAGCGTTCTGCTACGACTTCACCTGTGAAAGATAGAAGCAAACAAAATATTAAAATATTCAGGACTAACTTAATCGCGTTGCTAAACGACGGCGTTGTTCGCGTATTCCGAGCTCAGTCATTATCTCTTTACAGATGTTTTTTACTGTATTCCAAACTGCTTTATCATTAATCATATAAGATATCAGATTTTCTGGCCTTGGATCTACCTTCATGACGATTCTTAATTTCTCCCGCTCAAATGAAAACGAAGGACAAGAAAACAGTATGTGTTCTGCGTTCTCCGCCACAGTCTCACACGAGGCACAAACCATTGTATTATCATGACCATATTTACATAAGTATTCTCTGAAACAGCCGTGCCCACTTAGCACCTGGGTCATATAAAAGTCTATTTCGCCATGCGATCTGCCTAGCCAAGCCTCGATACTCGGGATAAGTCCTAAAGTCCAGCGTCCCTTTGTCGTCGTGGCCCAACGTTGTTGCCATTGGGTTAGGCTTTTATGGCGTTCGGCCGCTGTCTCTTGTACTGAGAGGGCTGTGCCTTTATCTCGGGCCGTCTAATAGGTTCGCTGGATTTCGTTAGCCAGAAGGTCGGCAGGCATTATGCCAGCAATTACACAGGCCGCCTCATACGAAACAGTGCGGAAAGCGCTACAAACGCGTAGTGCACTAAGTCGAAATATGGAATTCACATTTTTTGCATATACATACATATATATATTATGAGGTGGGTTTTGTCAAAGGCTGAGGTGAGCTCAGCCGATCCAGGGTCGAGTGTTGGTCCCACTAACCCCCACTGAATATTTGCGTGTGTTTATGTCGAACACACACACACACACGGCTTTAGAGTGTGAACAGCCTTTCGTCGAGGAGAGAGAGAGAGAGAGGGAGCGTACAACGGTTATTCTTCGTGATCGTCGGAGCGGCGTTGCACTTCTTGTACAGCGGTTACTCTTCAGGAGCGTCGGAGCGGCGGTGTGTACTCGTCGTACAGCGGCTACTCTTCAGGAGCGTCGGAGCGGCAGTGTGTACTCGTCGTACAGCGGTTACTCTTACTAGCGTCGGAGCGGCGGTGTGTACTCGTCGTACAGCGGTTACTCTTCAGGAGCGTCGGAGCGGCAGTGTGTACTCGTCGTACAGCGGTTACTCTTACTAGCGTCGGAGCGGCGGTGTGTACTCGTCGTACAGCGGTTACTCTAGCAAGACTAGCAAGACTGACTATTAGAGAACCGTCGCTCTCGTAGTCGCACACTACATAAGTAGGGGCTGCAACGAGAGTGGCGGGGACTGCTGTGGCCGTGCAGGCCGTGGAGACTATGCGCTCCAGAGAAAGCCCTAGCGTCGTGGGAGCGAAGCTAGGAGAGGGAGGGGAAGGAGCTGATCAGCTCTGGGCTAGTTTGGCCAGGAGAGGATGCTAGATGCGCCCGAAGGCACATCACCACCTCGCTCTCCCAGTCAGGCGGGGATTGGATAGACCAGGAGAGGATGCTAGGTGCGCCCGAAGTCACATCTCCACCTCGCTCTCCCAGTCGGGCGGGTGACTGTCCTAACCAGGTGAGGATGCTAGATGCGCCAGAAGGCACATCACCACCTCGCTCACCCAGTCGGGCAGGGATTAGCTTGATTAGGAGAGGATGCTAGATGCGCCCGAAGGCACATCACCACCTCGCTCACCCAGTCAGGCGGGGATTGGATAGACCAGGAGAGGATGCTAGATGCGCCTGAAGGCACATCACCACCTCGCTCTCCAAGTCGGGCGGGGATTGATCTCTAAGCCAAGCGGGTAATTGGCCTAACTGGGCGAGGATGCTAGATATGCCAGAAGGCACATCACCACCACGCTCACCCAGTCCGGCCGGGATGAGCTTGATCAGGGGAGGATGCTAGATGCGCCGAAGGCACATCACCACCTCGCTCCCCTAGTCAAGCTTGTGGTTTGGCTCAGCCAGCAGAGGAGGCTAGTTATGCCCGTAGGCAAGTCTGCACCTCGCTCTACTAGTTAAGCTGACCGCTTACCTAGCAAGACTGAACTGACCGCGCGCATGTTCAAGACTTTATATGCGAAGGCCGAGCAACTGTTTGAGACTTCGTGCTTGTGTGCGGCCAGCCCGTCCAGTAGCGAACGAAGAAGGGATTGCTATGGTTCAGTTGGCAGCGTATGCACTTGTATGTGCGTGTGACGGTAGTGGTTTATGGTGTGTGCTGTATGAGCGCATTGTTGGTAGGCTATTGCTACGGTGTACTTGGCAGTGCGTATATATGTATGTGCGTGCTGCGGTCGTAGATCTAGAGTGTGCTGTAGCACTGTGAAGTTGGTAAAGCATTGTTACGCAGCAAATGCTACGTTACAGTCCCCCTCCCACTTCGGCGGACGAAAGGCTGTTGTGTTCTGGAGTTTGTGATCCAGTGGATCTGCACTACCTTAGGCAAAGCCTAGGTATTATTTACCACCGCGGTGTGCGGCGGCTCGGCCGGTGTGTGTGTGTGAGTATCGTGTGAATTTATTTTTGTTTTTGTTTTAACAATGTATGCTTATTCCTAGGGTATAATTCATATATACACATTTTTGTTTGTTTTTTTACAATGTATGCTTATTCCTAGGGTATAATTTTTTATTTTATTTTTGTACATTTGTAGATTTTGTAAAATTGTAGATTTGTACATATGAAGATAAGGTAATTCATTTAACATTTAAGCAAAAATTTCATAACAGATCTATTCATATATAGATAAACATTTTTTAAGTTATTCCTAAGTTTGGTGTTTCAGCTTAGTCGGTGAACCTCATATGATACCGTTTGCCCTTGTATTTTACCGTTGCATGGTCTGCTCCTTGTCGTGCTACCAGGACTGTTTGTTGCTTGAAGCGTGTAGCCCATCGCCTTTTGTTGCTCGTTGGGCGTTTCAATATGAAGCCATTGAGTGCGCCACAGTCTTTGCTGTCTGGTGGTGTGCCGCTTATTTCGCCGGGGTCCTCTTCGGTGAGGATAGCCAATGGGACTCCCCATTCGACATCATGCAGCGTTTCCTCTGGTTGCTCGCCGGTTGCTTGTTCGCCCTCTGTTTCGGTTATTGTGCACAGGGGTTCGTTCGGTGATGCTGATGCCAGTATCAGTGGTGGTCCGTGGAAGATACGCACCCGCTGGATCCGTGGCTTGTTTGGAGGCCAGGGCACGGCCTCGAATGGTGGACGCCAGGGACGCACTTGCTGTGGCTCATCGGGAGGTGCTGACTGTCTGCGTTGTTGACTCATTGCGGGATCTGAATGATTTTTTTTCCTGAATCTGGAAAGAGAGTGCAATGTGTCTCGTTGGGGTGGTGCGGATTATCAGGTGGGATGAGGGTGTAAAAAATGTGATGGGAGGGAAAAAAAAAATTCGGGTTTTCCCTCTTTTAGTTTGTGTACGGCTTGAGGTCTTGCAGGTGTGCGTGCGCTGGTTGGTTGTCGGGCCGCTCGGTACTGGTGAGTTTTACTGTGTTTACTGATACGTATTTCTCAACCACGTACGGACCAGAAAATTTTGGTGCCAATTTTTGTGCAAAGTTATTGGGAGCGGATGAGAGTGGGTGGTCTCGCTTCATGACCATTTCCCCCACTTTTGGCTTCCATGGTCTCCTTCGTAGGTCATAGTACTTTTTTTTGTTGTTTTGCGGCGGACGTTAGATGTCCCTTTATTTCTTTCCATAACTCGGTTATGGCTGCGGGTGTTGCTGGTGATTCTACTGGTACTGCACCTTCTATGCATATCTGGTGTGGTACTGCTGGGTTCCGCCCAAAATTAATTTCTGCGGCTGACGTTTGCGTTGATTCGTTGTGTGCCGTATTAATGGCGAAGGCGATTTGCGGGATTTCCTGATCCCAGGTACGGTGGTCCGTTTTCGAGCGCTGGGCTATCATAGTCTTCACTACTCGATTGGTTCGTTCGGTGGGATTTTCGTGGGGTGCGTATGCCGCGGTGAATTTGTGTTCAATGTGGTGCGCGTTGAGATATGCAGCTAGCGTCCTACCAATGAACTGCCTCCCGTTGTCACTGAGGAACACATTTGGGCAGCCAAATCGGTAGATGATCCTTTCCTGTAGTGCCTTAATGACGGTTGCGGTGGTTGCCTGGCGTACTGGGACTAGTTCGACCCATTTTGAGAACTTGTCGACCAGGAGCATGGTAGTGGCCCGATGAAGTCGGCCGTAACGATTTCCCAAGGCCGTGAGCACTGCATTGTAGCCATCAACACCGCTGGTCGCTTTTGTTCGACCTTATATTCCGCACAGCACCGGCACCTTTGTACATAGTGTAAGACGTCGCGATACATACCAGGCCAATAGTAGGACTGTTGCGCGCGCTTGAGCGTCTTCTTGATGCCCAGGTGGCCTGCAAATGCGGCGTCATGTACTTCCTGTAGGATTTCCTGTCTGCGGCAGGTGGGGACGCATAGCTTCCATTGCGGTGCTTGGGAGAGCTTGTTGCGTGGCACGGTGTGACGGAATAGGCGATTGTCGATGATCTGGTAGTCCGGGTTGGAGCTGGATTTCTGCTCTACTTTCTTCATCTTTTTATCATACCAGTCCGCAATGCTAGTATTTACGATGTAAAGTGCGTTTTCTTCGTTATCGGTTGTTGATAGTGGGCATCGGGACAAGGCATCGGCAACTACATTTAGTGCTCCTTTCCGGTATTCGATATCGAAACTGTATTGCTGGACCTCGAGTGCCCACCTAGCCAGGCGTCCGGATGGGTTCGTGAAGTGGTATCCTTCCAGGTACGGCCTCATCTTGCGTATGCCCCACAGTACAGCTAGACATTCTTGCTCGGTGGCGGAATAGCGTTCTTCTAGGCTCGTTAGGCTTCGGCTGGCGTATGCCACAACTCTTTCGCGGTCGGAGTGGCGTTGGAACAATACGACACCAAGTCCTTCGCTGCTGGCATCGGTTTGGAGCAAAAACGGACGGTTGAAGTCGGGGCAGCAGAGTATCGGTGCGCTGGTCAGCTTTTCCTTCAGGGCTAGGAAAGCTAGCTCTTGCGGTGTGTCCCATGCCCATGCCTGGCCTTTCTTCAGTAGTTGGTTTAGGGGTGCTGCGAGCGTGGAAAAGTCAGCTACAAAACGTCGGTACCATGAAGCAAGGCCGAGGAATCGTCGGAGCTCACGAATGTTCAGTGGCGCTGGCATCTCATTTACTGCGGCTGTTTTTGCGGGGTCGGTGTGTATTCCTTCAGAGCTAACTATGTGCCCCAGGTAGTGGAGCTTTTGCTGGACAAAGCTACATTTGCAGAAGTTTACCTGCAACCGGTTCCTCTGGAGCCGCTTGAAGACTTCTTGCAAGTTCTCCATGTGTTCATCAAAGGTGTCTCCTAAAACGATGATGTCGTCCAGGTAGGCGAATACTTTTGGTTGAAGCTCGGGGCCGAGGATCGTGTCCAAAGCGCGTTGGAAGGTAGCCGGTGCGGAATGAAATCCAAACGGCATGACTTTCCACTGGAAAAGTCCCCTTCCTGGAACCGTAAATGCTGTGTACGGTCGTGACTTTTTGGCTAGCGGTATCTGCCAATAGCCGTTCTTTAGGTCAATTGTGGATATGAATTTTGCTTCTTTGAGCTAGTCGAGGGTTGCGCTGATCTGTGGTAGTGGATATGCGTCGGGTTGGCTGGCAGCGTTGAGCTGACGGTAGTCGATGCACATCCTCCAGCTCCCCTGCTTCTTACGGACAAGTACGATTGGTGAGCTGTATGCACTTTTTGATGGCTCGATTCGCTTTCCAGCCAACAGCTCGTCGACTTCAGCGTTGATTACCTGCTGCATTGCAGGCTTTCGAGGGTAATAACGCTGCTTCAGCGGTCGGTCGTGTTTGAGAGTGATGACGTGTTCTGTGGCAGTGCTAGGCCCCGTTATTTCGTCAAAAATTTCCTGGTGAAGCGATAGAAATTCGGTAAGCTGCTTATTCTGTTGTTCGCTTATATGTTCCCTTAAGGTAAGTGCGGATAACTTGGCAAGTGTACCTGGCTTTTGAGGAGTGGCGGCGGGCAGCGGTTGGCCGTCTAGTGTGAGGACAACACCCTTTTCCCTGAGGAAATCCATTCCTAATATCATGCTTTCAGCGAGATTCGGAAGCACTGGGACCAGCATGCCATTTGTCCGTCCGTTATACTGCATTTTTACTGGGTACGTAAACAAGCTTGATACGCACGTTTGGTCAGCGAGCTGCACATTGCGGTGTTGGGCTGCGGTCGGATTCCTTTCCCTTTTAGATGTTGATGTATGGTGTTGTTGATATAGGTGAGCGTGGCGCCAGTGTCCACCAACGCTCGCACGCTCATGCCTTCGATTATCACTTTAGCATAGAATCGGCCGTCCATCTTCATCTTCGTTTGTGTGTTAGCGTCCGCAGAAGCCATAGGAGTCGGTGATGCTTTCGCCTTAGGCCTTTTCGCGGGCGGCCTGGATTCGGGGGAGTCGCAAAGTACAGTCTCGGGAATGAATATCGTCCTGACCACATTTGGAACAGAACAGCTTCCTGACTCCTTGGCACTGGAAGCGTCGATGGCCACGTTGTTTGCAACGCCCGCAGGTTTCTTGGCTCTCGTACAATTCGTCCAGCGGTGCTAGGCTGTGTGCGGGCTGCCTGCTTTGCCTGGCTTCTTCGCTCTTCAGAATGTCGAATTCGTCGGTAAGCTCCATGAGCTGCTCGATTGTCGTGAATTCGCTTCTCTTAATGAAGAGGCGATATTCCACGCGGAGGCCGTCATAGATGCGTTCCAGATGGTCTTCTCTACACATGGTCGGATACTGGCGGATGAGCGTTTGTAGTGCCAAAATATATGCCTCTATTGTGATTCACAACTCAACTAAGTTGAGTTGTCAGTGTTACAACTCAACTCAACTATTTTTGCGTATTATGGTTCACAACCAACTTTAGTTGTCTTCGTTAAGTTGCTGACAACCAGAATTGTTGTTAATTTTGACAACTCAAATAAGTTGGTATTCGCGCAAGTGTTCTAAAAAATCTGTGAAAATTTAAATATTTGTATTAATAATGGATATATCCGTTGAAACGTATTTCACGGAAGGGGAGGAAGAAAACGTGCAGCTTACACGTATTAGACGGAACCTTAGAGACCAGACAAATCCATTGGAATTGCCATCGGCCAGGTACGTTACGGTTTTACTTGAAGACTTCTTGCAAGTTCTCCATGTGTTCATCAAAGGTGTCTCCTAAAACGATGATGTCGTCCAGGTAGGCGAATACTTTTGGTTGAAGCTCGGGGCCGAGGATCGTGTCCAAAGCGCGTTGGAAGGTAGCCGGTGCGGAATGAAATCCAAACGGCATGACTTTCCACTGGAAAAGTCCCCTTCCTGGAACCGTAAATGCTGTGTACGGTCGTGACTTTTTGGCTAGCGGTATCTGCCAATAGCCGTTCTTTAGGTCAATTGTGGATATGAATTTTGCTTCTTTGAGCTAGTCGAGGGTTGCGCTGATCTGTGGTAGTGGATATGCGTCGGGTTGGCTGGCAGCGTTGAGCTGACGGTAGTCGATGCACATCCTCCAGCTCCCCTGCTTCTTACGGACAAGTACGATTGGTGAGCTGTATGCACTTTTTGATGGCTCGATTCGCTTTCCAGCCAACAGCTCGTCGACTTCAGCGTTGATTACCTGCTGCATTGCAGGCTTTCGAGGGTAATAACGCTGCTTCAGCGGTCGGTCGTGTTTGAGAGTGATGACGTGTTCTGTGGCAGTGCTAGGCCAGGTACGTTACGGTTTTACTGAAAACATACAAAGTTTTTAATAGTTATAGTTTTAAATTCATAAGTTACTTTAGGCTGAACAAAGAAGCGTTTATATATTTGCTGAATGAGACGAAGGACTTTTTCAAGCAATCAAAGAGGACTTCTTCTATATCACCGACAATAAAATTGTGCGCCTCATTACGTTTTTTTGCAGACGGCAGCTACCAAAAGAGTAGCGGTAATGATTTTAATGTTGGTTTAGCGCAGCCAACATTTTCAATGGTCCTTGAGGAGACTATTAATGTCTTAGCGCAGCATGTCTGTGCACGTTGGATCAAAGCGGCGATGACACCTGAGGAGGTACGAGATTCAAAAATTGCTGTTTACGCTCAAAGTGGATTCCCAGGAGTAATGGGCTTCGTTGACGGTACACATGTGCGAATCTGTGCACCACGAAAGGAAATACAGCACCTATATCTCAATAGAAAAGGCTATTACAGCCTAAATGTGATTGGCCTTTTCCTCTTCCAATGTCAGGATGCTTTTCAACTAAATCGACAAGGCGATCAATTTGTAGTTTGTTTGATATTTTCCTGAAATAATATATGTATTTCATTAAGCACTTAATGTATATTTATGTATTTCATAAGATACACTTACAATGTTTTCTCCATTTTCCAAGCTTGCCGGCAATAACACAACTGATAAAAAATGGTTGTTTTAATATGACAGCTCACACAACAAAATTCTTGTTTGGTTGTGAACCATAATACTGCTAACAACTTAACGAAGACAACTAATTGAACAGCTGATTGAAAGTTGAGTTGAGTTGTAAACCATAATACAAAATCGACAACTACAACTAAAATATCAGTTGAGTTGTGAATCATAATAGGGGCAATAATCTTTGGCCCGTTCTCGGTGCTGCTGTCTGCGCTGTCGTATGGCGTCTTCTAGCTGGCTCATATGACGTCGTGGCAGAAAGAACCGTTCGATTTCTGCACGGAAAGCAGCCCACGTGTGAATCTGCGATTTTCGCACACGGTACCATTGAAGGGCTTTTCCGCGCAGCAATTCCGGTAGGGTGAAGATAATGCTGTCCAGCTGGATGCGGTAACATTCGGCTAGCTCTGAGACTCTTTCCAGGAATTCGTGCAGCGTCTCGCTTCCTGAAAAATGAACGTCCCAGCGTCGGACAGTATTCATCAGCTCGGCATCACTCATCTCGTTTCGTCTTGATGAAGCGTGTTTCGTCTCCTCCGGTGATTTCTTGGCGTAGTCAACCGGGATGGAGGGGAGCCGGTTTGGCTGTTGCTTAACGGGACTCCTCTCCTCAGCGTTGACCTCCATCTCGAGGTCTCTTAATAAATTTTCCGTTGACTTACGTTTGCGTTTAGCTTTAACGTATGCGCTCAGTGCGCTGCGTAGGTCAGCGACCGTGAGTCCGTCTACGAACACGCGGTGTCGCTTACACTCTTCAATAAGCTTCTCTTTCTTCAGCAAGTTTATCCAACTCAGGGAGTTGGCATCCAGCGTGTTGTTGTTATTTTCGCAGGTGCGAGTGTCATCTGTCTCTTGGTGTGTGTTCGGTAGACCCGCTACCGCAGTGTTGGTGCTTGTTGTTGTTTTGGCACATGCGCCTGCGGAGTCGGGTCCCTGCTCGGGCGCCATTTATGAGGTGGGTTTTGTCAAAGGCTGAGGTGAGCTCAGCCGATCCAGGGTCGAGGGTTGGTCCCACTAACCCCCACTGAATAAAACACAGTATTTGCGTGTGTTTATGTCGAACACACACACACACACAGCTTTAGAGTGTGAACAGCCTTTCGTCTAGGGGAGAGAGAGAGAGGGAGCGTACAACGGTTATTCTTCGTGATCGTCGGAGCGGCGTTGCACTTCTTGTACAGCGGTTACTCTTCAGGAGCGTCGGAGCGGCGGTGTGTACTCGTCGTACAGCGGCTACTCTTCAGGAGCGTCGGAGCGGCAGTGTGTACTCGTCGTACAGCGGTTACTCTTACCAGCGTCGGAGCGGCGGTGTGTACTCGTCGTACAGCGGTTACTCTTCAGGAGCGTCGGAGCGGCAGTGTGTACTCGTCGTACAGCGGTTACTCTTACTAGCGTCGGAGCGGCGGTGTGTACTCGTCGTACAGCGGTTACTCTAGCAAGACTAGCAAGACTGACTATTAGAGAACCGTCGCTCTCGTAGTCGCACACTACATAAGTAGGGGCTGCAACGAGAGTGGCGGGGACTGCTGTGGCCGTGCAGGCCGTGGAGGCTATGCGCTCCAGAGAAAGCCCTAGCGTAGTGGGAGCGGAGCTAGGAGAGGGAGGGGAAGGAGCTGATCAGCTCTGGGCTAGTTTGGCCAGGAGAGGATGCTAGATGCGCCCGAAGGCACATCACTACCTCGCTCTCCCAGTCAGGCGGGGATTGGATAGACCAGGAGAGGATGCTAGGTGCGCCCGAAGTCACATCTCCACCTCGCTCTCCCAGTCGGGCGGGTGACTGTCCTAACCAGGTGAGGATGCTAGATGCGCCAGAAGGCACATCACCACCTCGCTCACCCAGTCGGGCAGGGATTAGCTTGACTAGGAGAGGATGCTAGATGCGCCCGAAGGCACATCACCACCTCGCTCACCCAGTCAGGCGGGGATTGGATAGACCTGGAGAGGATGCTAGATGCGCCTGAAGGCACATCACCACCTCGCTCTCCAAGTCGGGCGGGGATTGATCTCTAAGCCAAGCGGGTAATTGGCCTAACTGGGCGAGGATGCTAGATATGCCAGAAGGCACATCACCACCTCGCTCACCCAGTCCGGCCGGGATGAGCTTGATCAGGGGGGATGCTAGATGCGCCGAAGGCACATCACCACCTCGCTCCCCTAGTCAAGCTTGTGGTTTGGCTCAGCCAGCAGAGGAGGCTAGTTATGCCCGTAGGCAAGTCTGCACCTCGCTCTACTAGTTAAGCCGACCGCTTACCTAGCAAGACTGAACTGACCGCGCGCATGTTCAAGACTTTATATGCGAAGGCCGAGCAACTGTTTGAGACTTCGTGCTTGTGTGCGGCCAGCCCGTCCAGTAGCGAACGAAGAAGGGATTGCTATGGTTCAGTTGGCAGCGTATGCACTTGTATGTGCGTGTGACGGTAGTGGTTTATGGTGTGTGCTGTATGAGCGCATTGTTGGTAGGCTATTGCTACGGTGTACTTGGCAGTGCGTATATATGTATGTGCGTGCTGCGGTCGTAGATCTAGAGTGTGCTGTAGCACTGTGAAGTTGGTAAAGCATTGTTACGCAGCAAATGCTACGTTACAGTCCCCCTCCCACTTCGGCGGACGAAAGGCTGTTGTGTTCTGGAGTTTGTGATCCAGTGGATCTGCACTACCTTAGGCAAAGCCTAGGTATTATTTACCACCGCGGTGTGCGGCGGCTCGGCCGGTGTGTGTGTGTGAGTATCGTGTGAATTTATTTTTGTTTTTGTTTTAACAATGTATGCTTATTCCTAGGGTATAATTCATATATACACATTTTTGTTTTTTTTTTTACAATGTATGCTTATTCCTAGGGTATAATTTTTTATTTTATTTTTGTACATTTGTAGATTTTGTAAAATTGTAGATTTGTACATATGAAGATAAGGTAATTCATTTAACATTTAAGCAAAAATTTCATAACAGATCTATTCATATATAGATAAACATTTTTTAAGTTATACCTAAGTTTGGTGTTTCAGCTTAGTCGGTGAACCTCATATGATACCGTTTGCCCTTGTATTTTACCGTTGCATGGTCTGCTCCTTGTCGTGCTACCAGGACTGTTTGTTGCTTGAAGCGTGTAGCCCATCGCCTTTTGTTGCTCGTTGGGCGTTTCAATATGAAGCCATTGAGTGCGTCACAGTCTTTGCTGTCTGGTGGTGTGCCGCTTATTTCGCCGGGGTCCTCTTCGGTGAGGATAGCCAATGGGACTCCCCATTCGACATCATGCAGCGTTTCCTCTGGTTGCTCGCCGGTTGCTTGTTCGCCCTCTGTTTCGGTTATTGTGCACAGGGGTTCGTTCGGTGATGCTGATGCCAGTATCAGTGGTGGTCCGTGGAAGATACGCACCCGCTGGATCCGTGGCTTGTTTGGAGGCCAGGGCACGGCCTCGAATGGTGGATGCCAGGGACGCACTTGCTGTGGCTCATCGGGAGGTGCTGGCTGTCTGCGTTGTTGACTCATTGCGGGATCTGAATGATTTTTTTTCCTGAATCTGGAAAGAGAGTGCAATGTGTCTCGTTGGGGTGGTGCGGATTATCAGGTGGGATGAGGGTGTAAAAAATGTGATGGGAGGGAAAAAAAAAATTCGGGTTTTCCCTCTTTTAGTTTGTGTACGGCTTGAGGTCTTGCAGGTGTGCGTGCGCTGGTTGGTTGTCGGGCCGCTCGGTACTGGTGAGTTTTACTGTGTTTACTGATACGTATTTCTCAACCACGTACGGACCAGAAAATTTTGGTGCCAATTTTTGTGCAAAGTTATTGGGAGCGGATGAGAGTGGGTGGTCTCGCTTCATGACCATTTCCCCCACTTTTGGCTTCCATGGTCTCCTTCGTAGGTCATAGTACTTTTTTTTGTTGTTTTGCGGCGGACGTTAGATGTCCCTTTATTTCTTTCCATAACTCGGTTATGGCTGCGGGTGTTGCTGGTGATTCTACTGGTACTGCACCTTCTATGCATATCTGGTGTGGTACTGCTGGGTTCCGCCCAAAATTAATTTCTGCGGCTGACGTTTGCGTTGATTCGTTGTGTGCCGTATTAATGGCGAAGGCGATTTGCGGGATTTCCTGATCCCAGGTACGGTGGTCCGTTTTCGAGCGCTGGGCTATCATAGTCTTCACTACTCGATTGGTTCGTTCGGTGGGATTTTCGTGGGGTGCGTATGCCGCGGTGAATTTGTGTTCAATGTGGTGCGCGTTGAGATATGCAGCTAGCGTCCTACCAATGAACTGCCTCCCGTTGTCACTGAGGAACACATTTGGGCAGCCAAATCGGTAGATGATCCTTTCCTGTAGTGCCTTAATGACGGTTGCGGTGGTTGCCTGGCGTACTGGGACTAGTTCGACCCATTTTGAGAACTTGTCGACCAGGACGAGCAGGCAGGTATTTCCTTGTTTGGAGCGTGGAAGTGGCCCGATGAAGTCGGCCGTAACGATTTCCCAAGGCCGTGAGCACTGCATTGTAGCCATCAACACCGCTGGTCGCTTTTGTTCGACCTTATATTCCGCACAGCACCGGCACCTTTGTACATAGTGTAAGACGTCGCGATACATACCAGGCCAATAGTAGGACTGTTGCGCGCGCTTGAGCGTCTTCTTGATGCCCAGGTGGCCTGCAAATGCGGCGTCATGTACTTCCTGTAGGATTTCCTGTCTGCGGCAGGTGGGGACGCATAGCTTCCATTGCGGTGCTTGGGAGAGCTTGTTGCGTGGCACGGTGTGACGGAATAGGCGATTGTCGATGATCTGGTAGTCCGGGTTGGAGCTGGATTTCTGCTCTACTTTCTTCATCTTTTTATCATACCAGTCCGCAATGCTAGTATTTACGATGTAAAGTGCGTTTTCTTCGTTATCGGTTGTTGATAGTGGGCATCGGGACAAGGCATCGGCAACTACATTTAGTGCTCCTTTCCGGTATTCGATATCGAAACTGTATTGCTGGACCTCGAGTGCCCACCTAGCCAGGCGTCCGGATGGGTTCGTGAAGTGGTATCCTTCCAGGTACGGCCTCATCTTGCGTATGCCCCACAGTACAGCTAGACATTCTTGCTCGGTGGCGGAATAGCGTTCTTCTAGGCTCGTTAGGCTTCGGCTGGCGTATGCCACAACTCTTTCGCGGTCGGAGTGGCGTTGGAACAATACGACACCAAGTCCTTCGCTGCTGGCATCGGTTTGGAGCAAAAACAGACGGTTGAAGTCGGGGCAGCAGAGTATCGGTGCGCTGGTCAGCTTTTCCTTCAGGGCTAGGAAAGCTAGCTCTTGCGGTGTGTCCCATGCCCATGCCTGGCCTTTCTTCAGTAGTTGGTTTAGGGGTGCTGCGAGCGTGGAAAAGTCAGCTACAAAACGTCGGTACCATGAAGCAAGGCCGAGGAATCGTCGGAGCTCACGAATGTTCAGTGGCGCTGGCATCTCATTTACTGCGGCTGTTTTTGCGGGGTCGGTGTGTATTCCTTCAGAGCTAACTATGTGCCCCAGGTAGTGGAGCTTTTGCTGGACAAAGCTACATTTGCAGAAGTTTACCTGCAACCGGTTCCTCTGGAGCCGCTTGAAGACTTCTTGCAAGTTCTCCATGTGTTCATCAAAGGTGTCTCCTAAAACGATGATGTCGTCCAGGTAGGCGAATACTTTTGGTTGAAGCTCGGGGCCGAGGATCGTGTCCAAAGCGCGTTGGAAGGTAGCCGGTGCGGAATGAAATCCAAACGGCATGACTTTCCACTGGAAAAGTCCCCTTCCTGGAACCGTAAATGCTGTGTACGGTCGTGACTTTTTGGCTAGCGGTATCTGCCAATAGCCGTTCTTTAGGTCAATTGTGGATATGAATTTTGCTTCTTTGAGCTAGTCGAGGGTTGCGCTGATCTGTGGTAGTGGATATGCGTCGGGTTGGCTGGCAGCGTTGAGCTGACGGTAGTCGATGCACATCCTCCAGCTCCCCTGCTTCTTACGGACAAGTACGATTGGTGAGCTGTATGCACTTTTTGATGGCTCGATTCGCTTTCCAGCCAACAGCTCGTCGACTTCAGCGTTGATTACCTGCTGCATTGCAGGCTTTCGAGGGTAATAACGCTGCTTCAGCGGTCGGTCGTGTTTGAGGGTGATGACGTGTTCTGTGGCAGTGCTAGGCCCCGTTATTTCGTAAAAAATTTCCTGGTGAAGCGATAGAAATTCGGTAAGCTGCTTATTCTGTTGTTCGCTTATATGTTCCCTTAAGGTAAGTGCGGATAACTTGGCAAGTGTACCTGGCTTTTGAGGAGTGGCGGCGGGCAGCGGTTGGCCGTCTAGTGTGAGGACAACACCCTTTTCCCTGAGGAAATCCATTCCTAATATCATGCTTTCAGCGAGATTCGGAAGCACTGAGACCAGCATGCCATTTGTCCGTCCGTTATACTGCATTTTTACTGGGTACGTAAACAAGCTTGATACGCACGTTTGGTCAGCGAGCTGCACATTGCGGTGTTGGGCTGCGGTCGGATTCCTTTCCCTTTTAGATGTTGATGTATGGTGTTGTTGATATAGGTGAGCGTGGCGCCAGTGTCCACCAACGCTCGCACGCTCATGCCTTCGATTATCACTTTAGCATAGAATCGGCCGTCCATCTTCATCTTCGTTTGTGTGTTAGCGTCCGCAGAAGCCATAGGAGTCGGTGATGCTTTCGCCTTAGGCCTTTTCGCGGGCGGCCTGGATTCGGGGGAGTCGCAAAGTACAGTCTCGGGAATGAATATCGTCCTGACCACATTTGGAACAGAACAGCTTCCTGACTCCTTGGCACTGGAAGCGTCGATGACCACGTTGTTTGCAACGCCAGCAGGTTTCTTGGCTCTCGTACAATTCGTCCAGCGGTGCTAGGCTGTGTGCGGGCTGCCTGCTTTGCCTGGCTTCTTCGCTCTTCAGAATGTCGAATTCGTCGGTAAGCTCCATGAGCAGCTCGATTGTCGTGAATTCGCTTCTCTTAATGAAGAGGCGATATTCCACGCGGAGGCCGTCATAGATGCGTTCCAGATGGTCTTCTCTACACATGGTCGGATACTGGCGGATGAGCGTTTGTAGTGCCAAAATATATGCCTCTATTGTGATTCACAACTCAACTAAGTTGAGTTGTCAGTGTTACAACTCAACTCAACTATTTTTGCGTATTATGGTTCACAACCAACTTTAGTTGTCTTCGTTAAGTTGCTGACAACCAGAATTGTTGTTAATTTTGACAACTCAAATAAGTTGGTATTCGCGCAAGTGTTCTAAAAAATCTGTGAAAATTTAAATATTTGTATTAATAATGGATATATCCGTTGAAACGTATTTCACGGAAGGGGAGGAAGAAAACGTGCAGCTTACACGTATTAGACGGAACCTTAGAGACCAGACAAATCCATTGGAATTGCCATCGGCCAGGTACGTTACGGTTTTACTGAAAGCATACAAAGTTTTTAATAGTTATAGTTTTAAATTCATAAGTTACTTTAGGCTGAACAAAGAAGCGTTTATATATTTGCTGAATGAGACGAAGGACTTTTTCAAGCAATCAAAGAGGACTTCTTCTATATCACCGACAATAAAATTGTGCGCCTCATTACGTTTTTTTGCAGACGGCAGCTACCAAAAGAGTAGCGGTAATGATTTTAATGTTGGTTTAGCGCAGCCAACATTTTCAATGGTCCTTGAGGAGACTATTAATGTCTTAGAGCAGCATGTCTGTGCACGTTGGATCAAAGCGGCGATGACACCTGAGGAGGTACGAGATTCAAAAATTGCTGTTTACGCTCAAAGTGGATTCCCAGGAGTAATGGGCTTCGTTGACGGTACACATGTGCGAATCTGTGCACCACGAAAGGAAATACAGCACCTATATCTCAATAGAAAAGGCTATTACAGCCTAAATGTGATTGGCCTTTTCCTCTTCCAATGTCAGGATGCTTTTCAACTAAATCGACAAGGCGATCAATTTGTAGTTTGTTTGATATTTTCCTGAAATAATATATGTATTTCATTAAGCACTTAATGTATATTTATGTATTTCATAAGATACACTTACAATGTTTTCTCCATTTTCCAAGCTTGCCGGCAATAACACAACTGATAAAAAATGGTTGTTTTAATATGACAGCTCACACAACAAAATTCTTGTTTGGTTGTGAACCATATACTGCTAACAACTTAACGAAGACAACTAATTGAACAGCTGATTGAAAGTTGAGTTGAGTTGTAAACCATAATACAAAATCGACAACTACAACTAAAATATCAGTTGAGTTGTGAATCATAATAGGGGCAATAATCTTTGGCCCGTTCTCGGTGCTGCTGTCTGCGCTGTCGTATGGCGTCTTCTAGCTGGCTCATATGACGTCGTGGCAGAAAGAACCGTTCGATTTCTGCACGGAAAGCAGCCCACGTGTGAATCTGCGATTTTCGCACACGGTACCATTGAAGGGCTTTTCCGCGCAGCAATTCCGGTAGGGTGAAGAGAATGCTGTCCAGCTGGATGCGGTAACATTCGGCTAGCTCTGAGACTCTTTCCAGGAATTCGTGCAGCGTCTCGCTTCCTGAAAAATGAACGTCCCAGCGTCGGACAGTATTCATCAGCTCGGCATCACTCATCTCGTTTCGTCTTGATGAAGCGTGTTTCGTCTCCTCCGGTGATTTCTTGGCGTAGTCAACCGGGATGGAGGGGAGCCGGTTTGGCTGTTGCTTAACGGGAATCCTCTCCTCAGCGTTGACCTCCATCTCGAGGTCTCTTAATAAATTTTCCGTTGACTTACGGTTGCGTTTAGCTTTAACGTATGCGCTCAGTGCGCTGCGTAGGTCAGCGACCGTGAGTCCGTCTACGAACACGCGGTGTCGCTTACACTCTTCAATAAGCTTCTCTTTCTTCAGCAAGTATATCCAACTCAGGGAGTTGGCATCCAGCGTGTTGTTGTTATTTTCGCTGGTGCGAGTGTCATCTGTCTCTTGGTGTGTGTTCGGTAGACCCGCTACCGCAGTGTTGGTGCTTGTTGTTGTTTTGGCACATGCGCCTGCGGAGTCGGGTCCCTGCTCGGGCGCCATTTATGAGGTGGGTTTTGTCAAAGGCTGAGGTGAGCTCAGCCGATCCAGGGTCGAGGGTTGGTCCCACTAACCCCCACTGAATAAAACACAGTATTTGCGTGTGTTTATGTCGAACACACACACACACACGGCTTTAGAGTGTGAACAGCCTTTCGTCTAGGGGAGAGAGAGAGAGGGAGCGTACAACGGTTATTCTTCGTGATCGTCGGAGCGGCGTTGCACTTCTTGTACAGCGGTTACTCTTCAGGAGCGTCGGAGCGGCGGTGTGTACTCGTCGTACAGCGGCTACTCTTCAGGAGCGTCGGAGCGGCAGTGTGTACTCGTCGTACAGCGGTTACTCTTACCAGCGTCGGAGCGGCGGTGTGTACTCGTCGTACAGCGGTTACTCTTCAGGAGCGTCGGAGCGGCAGTGTGTACTCGTCGTACAGCGGTTACTCTAGCAAGACTAGCAAGACTGACTATTAGAGAACCGTCGCTCTCGTAGTCGCACACTACATAAGTAGGGGCTGCAACGAGAGTGGCGGGGACTGCTGTGGCCGTGCAGGCCGTGGAGGCTATGCGCTCCAGAGAAAGCCCTAGCGTAGTGGGAGCGGAACTAGGAGAGGGAGGGGAAGGAGCTGATCAGCTCTGGGCTAGTTTGGCCAGGAGAGGATGCTAGATGCGCCCGAAGGCACATCACTACCTCGCTCTCCCAGTCAGGCGGGGATTGGATAGACCAGGAGAGGATGCTAGGTGCGCCCGAAGTCACATCTCCACCTCGCTCTCCCAGTCGGGCGGGTGACTGTCCTAACCAGGTGAGGATGCTAGATGCGCCAGAAGGCACATCACCACCTCGCTCACCCAGTCGGGCAGGGATTAGCTTGACTAGGAGAGGATGCTAGATGCGCCCGAAGGCACATCACCACCTCGCTCACCCAGTCAGGCGGGGATTGGAGAGGATGCTAGATGCGCCTGAAGGCACATCACCACCTCGCTCTCCAAGTCGGGCGGGGATTGATCTCTAAGCCAAGCGGGTAATTGGCCTAACTGGGCGAGGATGCTAGATATGCCAGAAGGCACATCACCACCTCGCTCACCCAGTCCGGCCGGGATGAGCTTGATCAGGGGAGGATGCTAGATGCGCCGAAGGCACATCACCACCTCGCTCCCCTAGTCAAGCTTGTGGTTTGGCTCAGCCAGCAGAGGAGGCTAGTTATGCCCGTAGGCAAGTCTGCACCTCGCTCTACTAGTTAAGCCGACCGCTTACCTAGCAAGACTGAACTGACCGCGCGCATGTTCAAGACTTTATATGCCAAGGCCGAGCAACTGTTTGAGACTTCGTGCTTGTGTGCGGCCAGCCCGTCCAGTAGCGAACGAAGAAGGGATTGCTATGGTTCAGTTGGCAGCGTATGAACTTGTATGTGCGTGTGACGGTAGTGGTTTATGGTGTGTGCTGTATGAGCGCATTGTTGGTAGGCTATTGCTACGGTGTACTAGGCAGTGCGTATATATGTATGTGCGTGCTGCGGTCGTTGATCTAGAGTGTGCTGTAGCACTGTGAAGTTGGTAAAGCATTGTAACGCAGCAAATGCTACGTTACAATATAAATTTCCCAAAAGTAGTTTATTCAGCACTAACCTTTCTTGGTAGCCGGAACGGACGAGATTCCGGGCTACCCGGCCGTGTGTAACCGCTTTGGGCTTTCGTTAACTTTCCCCTTAACTAAGTGCACCGTTTGGCGGCAAGTACCGGCATTCCGAAATGTGCAAATTACTGTGTGTATGTGTGGGTTTTTTTGTTTTTTTGTTTTTACGAGGAGGAAGCATCGAAAGCCTAACCGTCACCGGTTTGTCAGTGTGGGACTTTAACCCTAACTAAACCTCCTACTGTCTGAGTACCATTTCCCCCGGTACTACCGTCAGGTATTTCGTCGGGAGATGGCTTGAGCTTACGCTCTACGTACGTGAAGTCTGTTTGTACCGCCCTCTGTACTGTTGTTTGTTACATCTTCGTGGGGGTTTAAATTGCCCCGTCTCATTTTCAAGCATTTTTTTTTTTTTTTTTTTTTTGCTGACTGCCGGTTTCCAACTATTCTGCAACGGTCGGAACGGACTGGATTCCGAGCCGTCTACTTACTTAATTCGATTTTTTCTGCTTTGTATGAACTACTGGAAAAAGCACAATATTTTATAGCTGAGGATTTAACTGCATATACATACATACATATATATATAAATTTCTCAAAAGTAGTTTATTGAGCACTAACCTTTCTTGGTAGCCGGAACGGACGAGATTCCGGGCTACCCGGCCGTGTGTAACCGCTTTGGGCTGTTCGTTGGGAGCTGTGCTTAGAGCCAAAGAGCCAAACTGCTTAATTTTTTTTTTAGTGCAGGCAGTCGGAACGGACTAGATTCCGAGCCGCCGATTCGGTGTGAAGTTTGTTGCCGTCAAAGGACATTAAAAGACTATGTATTTCTGCGGAGTCGTTCCGCCTGACGTAGTTTCGATATTACCATATTTGCCATGTTGCAGACGGCGGACCAGTTTTCGGTCGATTCGAGCATTATATCGATCAAATTCTCTACTTTATTCAGCCGCCCTACATGTTCGTTTAGGCAGTTTCGTTCATCTTCAAAATATGTGCAGGCAAAAAAGCAATGTTCAGCATCTTGGATATCGTCCTCTTCGCAGAGAGTGCAGTAAGGGTCATCATCGATCTTAAATCTATAAAAGTAAGATTTAAAACAGCCATGCCCTGTAAGCATGTGGGTTAACTGGAAGTTTACTTCTCCATGTTTCCGGCTTAACCATTTTTCTATTGAAGGTAAGAGACGGTGTGTCCAGCGACCTTTATCTGTCTGGTCCCAACGGCATTGCCACTGTTGCCAGCAGATCTTGATTTCTGCTTGGCGATTCGCCTTGTTTACAGATCCTTCCAACTTCTGCGTCGCCAGGATATCTATTGGACATAGGCCAGCAACAATCAACGCAGCATACCTTAACCGCGCAGAGCCGGTATAGAGACTTCGCTTCGCGTGCGTATGACGTCTTCTTAAAGGCTTCACCCCAGATTTGAAACCCGTATAGCAGGACACTTCTGACTATGTTGGCGTATAACTACCTTCGCTGTTGCTTTGGACCTCCGACGTTAAGCATCAGTCTCGAAAGCGCTACTGCGACTTTTTCCGCTTTTTCGACTGCATATTCAATATGCCGCTTGAATGTTAATCTAGCATCCAGTATGATTCCGAGGTATTTCAGATTTGGGGCTGATTCTATTTCATGGCCACATACGTTTATTTTCGCCACTTCTCGGATCTTCCTGCTGCAAATTAGAACTGTCTCGGTTTTTTGCTCTGCAAGCTCGAGACCTGCATCGAGGAGCCAGTTTTGAACACTAGTGATCGAGTTGTTTGCACTCTCTTCAATGTCTTTTATGTGCTTGGCTACGACCACAGTGGCTATGTCATCAGCAAAACCAATGATTTTCGCCCCTTTTGGTAGATGTAGTTTTAATATGCCATCATACATTATGTTCCATAGCGTTGGACCCAGCACTGAGCCTTGTGGAACTCCGCCTGAAATCTTATACTTCATTCTGCCTTCATCGGTGAAGTCTGTCCGACAAGAAATTGTTTAGGATTCTTCTGAGATATGCTGGAATATCGAACGTTATTAGCGCCTCTGTTATTTTCCGCCAGCTTGCGGTGTTAAATGCGTTTTTCACGTCGAGCGTAATTATTAAACAATATTATTTTGAGCCCCATCTCCATCTCTCACCGCTAATCGCATCTTCTGCTATTCTTCTTCGCCTCCATTGCTTCTGTAACTCTATTGGTAATTATGCGTTCCAGAAGCTTCCCTGTTGTATTAAGCATACATATTGGTCGATATGCAGAGGGATCCCCCGGAGATTTTCCCGCCTTTGGTAGTAGAACAAGCCGCTGGCGTTTACATATTTTCGGGAATACGCCCTCTGTAAAGCATTTGTTAAACGTGTGAACGAAAACCTCAGTATTCGCTTTCACTGCTAGTTTAAGAACTTTATTCGGAATTGCATCAGGGCCTGGGGCCTTTCTGTCTTTAAATTCATCAACCGCAAGCAGCACCTCCAGCGGTGATCTGGGGGAATTTGCATTCAGCATGGGAGAGGATCTCTCTACTGAATGATTCTTGGACTGCAAATAGTTTGCTTACTATTATACCCAGTTGGTCGGCGCTTGTGAGCTGCGGCTGGACCGATGCCTGTAGCTTTTTAGTAACCACTTTGTATGCCGTACCCAAAGGATTTTGTTCGGCACTGTCGCAAAGCTGGAGAAAACACTTCTTCTTGCTTGCCTTAATGGTTTGCTGTAATTCCTTTCGCTTAGCCCTGTAGTGTATTTGTTGTTCCAAATAATTTGCCGTTTTTCTGGCCCTTTGGTAGTCGCGCCTTGCTCTATTGCATTGTTGACGAACATCTGATATCTGGGAATTCCACCAGTATACTGAGGGACGTCTACCCGATGGGTTTCTTCCTCTTCTCCTCATTGAAGCATCACAGGCGTTTGCTATGGTGGTCATGAGCTTGTTGGCATATGTATGTGTGTACATATGTATATATATGCGGAGATCGCAAACAAATCGTACGCATGTTTTTTGTATGAATGCTTCTTTGTTGAGGAGAAAACTTGTCACAAATCTTTAAACCATTAAACATTAATATATCAGAGCAATGAATTCGACAATATCACCCATTTCATCATTTAAGAAATCTGTATTTAGATCATCTCTTAACATAGTTCATACATACGACGAATATTCATGCAATTCTGCCTTTAATTACCAAAAACTTCTTATCAAATGGCTTACAATGTTGATATTAAACTTCACTCTTCACTTGCAATAATATCGGTATATGTATATTTCTGCCAATATGTCAAATTAAGAACTTCGAAATTCTTATTTTTGGTTGGCAACGCGGTTGATAGTTACGATCGGATTTCAGCATACCAATTTTCGAACTTTCGGAACGGAGCTACGAATTCGTAACTACGAACATTCGGATTACAGCATAGGGGTGTAAAAGAACAGAAAACGAAAGTGAAGGAAATTAATAAGAGTAGTGAAATTGAAATGAAAATAAATAAGATCAGTATTGTGGACTAAATTAAATATTTAAGTATTATAATAGACAAAAATATTCAATTCAACGAACATATTGAATACATGTGTGAAAAAATTGGGAAAAGATTGGTTTCTTCAAAAGAATACGTTGTAAAATCTAATTAATTTCGGCAATGAATATATATAATATATAAAAAACAGCAGAACAAAAGTAATGAGATATATATACAAATGTAGTATTTACCTAAGATGCTGAAATGGCAAAATATTACACAAAGACTTTAACTCAATACGTTGTTGTTAATATTCAAAATTACGTACAATAAAGCCCCGGCATATCTAACAGATAAAGTTAAGTATGAAAAGGATGTTCAAAAGTATAAGCTCAGACACCTAAACGTTTTTAGAATAAAATTCCAGAATACCAGAGCAGCACAGAACTCGCTTTTCTATAAGGGGTTTCAAATGTGCAACCCCTTGCCAGAATGTATAAAAATGATTATAATATGAAAAATTTTAAATAAATTGTATAGAGTTCAATAAAAAAAATAATGATCCACAACACTGTCCCAACAGTAATAAGATAATTTAATTTTTACTTTGGAATGGGATTACGATTTAAATGTAATGTAAAGTATTATGAAAATACTAATATTTGAACTTACTTAAATACTTATATTTTTTTTCAACTTTGCTGATAGCAATGATTCTCTTGGGATACTGTGCATCGATTATGCACTCCTTCTGCTAGCCTAATTTTATTATTTAGTAGACTAAGATATAGCAATAAGTCGTGTGTTCAGTTCGGAATATGACTCAACTTACCCCGCGCTGATGCTGTTATAATCAACATCTACAACAGGCCGGGGCATTTTGCGACCCATATCGCGCCGTCGAAATAACGATTACTCTTATTATTTTGAATAAAAATTTCTTCTGCGACATGGGTCTAAAATTAATTTGAAGGGTCCGGAATTTGATTTTTATGGAACCAGGTTGGGTTTTAAAAAAACTTAAATGTATGTAAGGAGCTCCAAAAATTAGAAAAGTTCAAATTTTAACGTCTGTTCTTTTCAAAGCTCAAATTTATTCTAAAAAGTAACATTTCAAAAAGATACAATACGCAAACATGAAGTAAAGGTAAACTAGTAAATTATAGTTAAATTCCAAGTTAGGATATTTTGCTACTAATGCTGATAAAACGAAGCAAAAAAGCTAAAATAAAACCGAATAGTTTTCCAATGGTGGTACATACGTGCTACAACTGGGTATATCGCTGAGATCTCAGGTTGGAATCTTAGTTGATGCATCTTATAAAATACATGTGCTATTCAGAGTCGACATAAAATTGTAGACCCCTCCATTTGTCGTGCATAATACAGACCGACACATAAATGGTGGAACCTATTTCAAATGCTGACTTATTTTGATCGTATTCAAGAAATCCAAAGCAATATACAAAAATTACGCAGCAATTTATGTGAGAGAATGCCTGAGAAGGACATGTTCTTATATCCTACAGCCAAACAGCTAACACCTATTATAATAACTTAAAATTGGTTTAATGCACTTTATTTTTTTAATAATGATCTTCCTCCTGGGGTAGAAACGCGATCAAAAAAAACTTTAAAAAGAAACACATTATTTGTTTTGCTCTAGATAAGTTATTAAAAATACCAATTTCAACTGAGGTTGTTATGTAAATTCACGTATGCAGCACCAAGGCAGTAAGGCAGAGTAGCAAGTACGTAAAGGATCAATTAAACCTGCGAACAAAAACGGTTCACTCATAATATCGTTACGAAATGCAATTATGAGTTAAAACTACGGTCTTTTTTGCGGATAGTTTTGCAAGGCAGTTGCTCAAGACCGGCAAAGAAAATATCCTTAAAAAACAACAATAATTAGAACTTACATAAGTTATGATTCCCAACGTTGTAGTTGGGTTCCCTAATCCATTTTGATGAAAAACACAACGAGGATTAGGGTTGCGGTCTGCTATTTAGGCAGAGTAACCGCGTTTATTAAGTGAGTATAAAAAAACTGAACTAAGAATAAAAATCTTACAGTATTTAAACTAAACATATGCCTGCGCTGCGGCTGCATTCTGCTACGCTGCAACTGCATTGCTGATGTGACTATTGTGTAGTTCCAATATGTTTATTAATGCTGGTTCTGTTTACATATTAACTTTTGGTCATCTGATGCAATTGTGCAGAGTCGACGATTGTCAAGTGGGTTAGTGTGACTTTCCCATTGGCGTTATTGTTTGGCTATATTATATTGGGTCGGTCTTCCACTGGCATTAATAGCTGCGCGCCACTTAACATAACGTCTTGCTATGCATTATTTTGGAGCGGGTGAATTATGATGGGTCATCATATTTCGGGCGACAAATGTTGTTAAGCGATTTGGTGTAGGTCAAATTGGTGTGACTGATTTGTAATACGTAATCGTATTTCAGACGGCATTATTGAAATCAGATTATTTGGAATGCGGTAATTGTTTTAGTGAAACTAATTTATGATGTCTGGTAATGTTTTAACTATGTGGGTGGTTGTAGACTTTAATATAAGTCCGTTGCTAATTTATGACGTCTAGTCATGTTTCGGCAACGCGGGCTGTGCTATAGTTTATACTATGTTAACTCATACATATGTGTGTGTTTGTATGTATGTATACGAGTATACATGCATACGTGTCCTTTGTACCGAAGCTTGACTAATGTTCTGACGCAGGAATAAAAACGTACGGAAAAAGTTCGCTACTAAACGAAAATATATCAGTTAATTATAAAATAATTGGATTTTGTTAGACATCTTACCACAATTTTCCCAATTAAAAAATGAAATGTCACCGAATGCAAAGAAACTAATAAACGAAAATGTATCAGTTGTTTATAGAATAATTGGATTTTGTTAAATATCTTACCACAATTTTCCCAATTAAAAAATTAAATGTCACGGAATACAAACAAACTAAATAGTCAAAATTGAATCAGTGTTGCCTTTTTGTACTCTTTAAAATTAGCTTTTCAGTGCTATTTATAAATTTTCTTTGAAATATTAATAGACAATTTAAAAAGGGGGAACACTATTTGACAAAAAGTAAGCAAGCTAGCTCTTTATCGAGCTAACCTTTTATAACTGAATCCTCCATGAAAAGTAGTTATTTTTCAACATGAATATAGATACTTATACGAGTATCTAATAGAGGGCTACATGGACACATTAATTTCTTCTGTTAGTCGAAAGACACGAATGTGAAAGCGGTGCTCATTCGACTCATGCACTAATGCGATCATAAATATGTGTGCTTACAGAGAAAAAAGAGACCAATATGGGTAATCTCTGCTTATGATTTAAGGGATGTACAAATTCTTCTCTTCGCTACGCTCATTTATAGTCATCGATCATTCATGCATTCACGGCCTGTCAGAAAATTACACCGAATGTGGCGGACGTTGTGCAGGGAGACACTACCAAATGCACATACATATGTATGTAATGCGCAGCTAGCGATGCCTGTTATTACGTGTGTACGTAACAACGCTTAGCATATGCGTTGTTTTCGCTTATGCTTACTACTTTGTTATTAAAGCTGATGTTATTTATTGCATAAATTATTATTATTTTTATTATATTATTTAAGACCTAAATAATATTGATGTGAATAAAATATTAGTGGACATTTGACTTCATTAAATTATCCAAATAACCATCAAAGAAAATTTGAAATTTCGGAGTTGTTTTCTTGATATTATTACTTTTCCACAATTCAATGTAGGCAATTGCAATAGTAGTTAAATGCTTTATTTTTGAAATATAGTAAGTAGAAAGCTCGCAAAATTAATTCATTTTAACCCTTTAATGCCATAATTAAAGTGTGCCTGATTTAAAATATTTTGGAGATATAGGGTTATTTGTTGAGCCTTAAATATGAACTGAATCAATTTAAAGTCTTTATCCCTTCTAGTTTTACCGTTATAAAATGTTGCTTATAAGCAACATTGCGCCATGGTAGTACATTTTAAAACACAAATGAATATTGATGCATCATATTATTTTTATTAACTTTTAATTTAATTAGTTTAATTTTGTGTTTGATATCAAACAAAACAGTTTTTTTGTGGGTTACAACATAAGTGTACCTGGCATTTTGAACATTTTGACATTAGAATACCGGTTTGGCATATTATACACCTTCCTTTTGATCCCCATTCCACCCAATGACGATATCCATCTAGACGCAAGGATATTGGAGGTTTAGATATGTATGATCGTTTTGCTGACGTCGATGAAATTGGTGAGGAAATATTCAAAGTTTTAGACGGTACTGGAGAGGCTGGTGACAGTGAATCTGTTTCCAAGCTTGAAAGGGTTGTCGATGGAGATCCTCTTTTGGGTTGGTTTACTGGCGTAATATCAAACGCGTGTAGAAGCTCGTTTGCTATCGTCAACTGAAAATTTAACAAGGACATATGTTTCGTTGTTCCTTCTTGGTTCTTCAGATTTCTTCTGTACAAGAGCCAGCTATTGACCACAGTTGTGTTGAGGCACCAGTATACAATACGCATATACTATTTTTTTGGACGGTGGTTGATTTTATACAATTCCAACAACATGTCAGCTAGGTCTACGCCTCCCATATGCTTGTTATAACAATCGACAATAGCAGGTTTAGGAATATTTATATACTTATTTTCTTTACAACACCAGCGTTTGCATTTTGAAACTGGATTTTCAGCTATGTAGTTTGACACTAGTTGAACGCTCTTGTTGTCGTACCAACGGCAGTCAACTAAATTATGTACTACATCAAATTTAAAATTATACAATCCTCGACCTTTTTTCATAAGTTCCTTTTCATTCATAAGGCAACAGTTTTTCATTCGATTGTTTCGAATTGTTCCTGCTGCTAAAATACCTTTTTCTTTGAGAGCAATCATCACGCTTACGGAGGTAAACCAATTGTTGAAATATGATTTAAAGTTTTTGTTTTGTGGAACATTAGAAGATAGGTGCAACACAATATCTGATGAGATTCCTAAACCGAAAGATGGACACGTTCCGTCTTCTACATAGAGAGCAAAATCGTATACGATACCTGAAACTCCTGCTCTTGTGAACATTTTAAAACCCCACTTATTGGACTTCATTGGCAGGTATTGTTTTAGATTGTGACGTCCTTTATACTTGATCATCTGTTCATCAATGCTTTGGTGTTCCTCCTGATCTATTTTGTTGCATTTGTCTTTCATTTTATCCAGTAATGGACGTATTTTATAGAGTTTGTCGTAATTTTACTATCCACGTTCCGGCTGTTGAATATTATAATTTATATGAAAAGCTTCTTTGGTTTTCTCAAAGCGTGTTCTTGATAAAGAATCTGCAACAGCGGATACTCTGAACTTTGGAGTCCAAGCCATTCGTAAATTGGGAACTTGTATTACGCCTAAATAAAGAAGTATGCCAAAGAATCGTCTGATCTCGAATGGTGAACAACTTAGGACTAAGCCTTTTGTTTGCACCGAATAAAGATTTGTTTCGTTGCAAATCTTGTTTATAATTTCATCATCGAAGAACCCAGTGAAATATTTTATTGGATCCTTGACTTCGCAATAAATTGCCTCTTCTCTCCAAACAGTATCGCAAGCCGGTAGGCTCGTGTTCCTCTACCTCAAATTCTCCAGATTGATTTTTTCAAAACTTTGCGTGACGATATTTTCTGTATCTCTCTCTCTTCTTTATCAATTTCTTCATCAGCAAGTGTGTCTTCTTCAACAATTCCCGTAACCAAATTTATTTCAACGTTTTCTCCTATTTCCCTTACCTGAACGGGATTAAGATAGATTCGATAGAAATAATAGTGATAACACCTACCTGATAAATTTTGTCTGCAATGACTCTCTCCAAATTGGAATCATATAACTCTTCTTCTTCATCACTTTCTTCGTCTTCAGAATTATTCCAGTCGAAATTGATTATTTGTTTGATTTCTACTTCTGTGAGACCTTTCGGGCGCATTTCTTCCTGTAGTACTTTGGACAAATGTTGCCTATAAGTAACAGTGTGTTCATGAAATTCCTCACAAAGCAGTGTACAATGTTTTTAAGTTTTACATATGTACTTTATCTCATTTTCTTACCTTTTATTTATAATAAATTTCACTTTTTATGAAAAATTCTTTCGTCTTCAAGTTTTTATGTAAACTTTTGAAAAACCACTTTCTTCACTTTGTTTTGCACACTCTGAACCTTATTTTAACTAGCTCGCATTTCTTAAAAATATAATTTGATAAACGAATGCTCACACACACTACTTTTATTTGAAAAAAAAACCGTTAGGAAAAATAACAACCCCTGTAGGAACTATCACCGAAAACAAACAATGTTGCCTATAAGCAACATTTGACACTAAAGGGTTAATGGATTTTTTTGGAACAAATTCGAAAAGTCTTATGTATGAATATGTTTTATAATACCATTGAAACTCTAGTGCACTTTCATTTTAAAAAATCAGAACCAGAAACTTTATAATTTTTTTTCAAAGGTATGCAGAATAAGATATAGGAACACAATTACAGGAATAGAATATAAGAATGCATGCATTTTTCATGATTTTACGAACGTCCCTAACCATGGTAGCAAATTTCCCACCGCCCATACACCAACATATGGTCGTGATGAATGCTGCAAACCTTCCACATCTTTCACCACATAACGATCATTTTTCAAAACTTTACTTATTATAAACGGACCTTTAAATTTCGGAATAAGTTTTTCAACACTCCAACATTTGAATCAAAATTTTTAAACATCACATAATCACCTTTTTAAATATATTTGGTATCCTCCTATTCACATACACCTCATTATAACTTTGTAATTTCTTTTCATTTACTTCCCTACTCGGAACTTCTCCAATTAAATTTTCTTTTAATAAATCTAACACTTTACCCCTTTGTTTCTCTCCAAAAAGCATTACACTAGGATATTCCTTAATTGTCCTATATAAAGTGTTGTTTGAAGAAAACTCTACAATTTCTATCACATCGTCCCAACAACCATTTTTATCTGAGCTTAAAAGTTTTGCAATCATTGGACCTATATTTCGATTTATTCTTTCAACTTGGACATTTGCTTGTAGCGAACCTGTAGCTATCTTCACATGTTTCACATTTTCTTTCTTCAAAATTTTTAAAATCTTTACCGACGTGAAACAACTACCTCTGTCAGACACTATTTCTTTTGGGCGACTATACGCTCGAAAATAATTTTTAAGAGAACATATTACTTCCTTAGTTTAAGTTTTTTTAGTTGGAAACTACCTAACAAACTTGATACACGCATCCACAACAACAAGTACATATTTAATCTATCTTGACTTATCAACCGGAGCAAAATGATCTACATATATGCATAACATCAATAGGTACACTTCTTTTCGACCACGCTTAGCTGAAAATAGTATACACTGCAAACAATTTTGTATAAGATTTGAAATTGTTTGTTTCATTAAGGGAAACCAGTAACTTTTAGAATTATAATTTATTGTTTTGTTTTTGTGACTATCCCTAAATGTCCTATCTCATCATGATATTTATATAACGCATGACTTTTCATATCTTCAGGAACAAGAAGTAAAACTGATCCACCCTCCTTTTTCTTATACAGAACACCAGTTCGCATTTCATAAAAAGCGTCCTCTTTTGTTTCTAACAAAACGCGCAACTCTTAGCTTTTGATCCTTGTATTGACAAATGAACAAATTCTCCTCAAACGTAATAGATTCTATAACTAATATATTACCGCAACGGCTTAGAGCATCACAATGGGGTACAGTGGTGCTTCTGGGTATGCGATTACAGTTGCACGGCTATACTCAATCCCTACTCTTACGTCCACGTTCGTGCACCCTGGGCAACGTGAGTAACACATGTGCGAGATACGGCAACCAACCCGTGCGGAGCCGTGGGTAACAGCTAATAGGAAGGGAGCTTTGGCCACTCCGACATATTCGGTTTAAGTGTCCACTAAAGTCTGCAGCGTCTGTTCACCAGGAGGTGCGGCTGCAAGTGGGCGTCGGCCTTGGAGCAAGCAGCTCGCTATATAAACGAATTTAAAATTTTAACCCCCAGCAATGGGTTGTGCGCAAGGCTTGGGACCCGCCACGTTAAACAAATATCCAATGAAAAGCAATACAAAGCCTCGGACAGGGCCCCCTTTTTAGATGACCACCATGGCAAAGGATTTAAGGACCATGATTTCAGAGCATGTACCTGGAATATCCGAACCCTTAATTGGGAAGGTCCCTCTGCCCGGCTGGTAGATGTCCTCGGCAGAGCGAAGGCTGACATCACCGCCATCCAAGAAATGCGATGGACGGGGCAAGGGAGGAAGACGGTAGGCCCTTACGACTTATACTACAGCTGCCATGTAAAGGAGCACAAATTTGGTGTCGGATTTGTGGTGGAAGAGAGACTTCGCCGTAAAGTACTGTCGTTCACTACGGTGGACGAACGTCTCGCCACAATCCGCATAAAGGCGAGATAATTCAAACATTTCTGGGAAAAAAGATCAATATCTATATACAAATTTGTTGAATTTTTTTTTAGTTTTCTCCAAAGTTTTAAACTTTCATTTAAATGGTTATTTTATTAATCATTTTCAAATTTATTTCTCGGCTGTACAACAGATATCTCAAACTTGCTTGAACATGCTAGTCACATACATATGTATATATCCTGCAAAAATTTGTGCGACTTAGCTTTCAGATAAGGTAGAGTTATTAGCATGGTATATGTTCCATATATGTGGTTTAAATGATGAAAAATTACCAATCGCCGTTAAATAACTAAAAGCGAAAATTTTGTTGGTTACACCAAAATTACGGTTAGGGTTTTGTAGTTATATAGTATATATGTTGTAGTACATTATGAATAGTTGTTTCAATGTATATTAATATAATTTTTGTTTCCGATATAACGAGTTTTCAGTTTAACGAATGATCTCTACATTATATCATTTGTTATACTGGACCACCACTGTGTTTGCAAAAATAAAAGAGAATGTAAAAAGGTTGCGAATATCGGTAGCGACGCCAACATCATATTCATAGACTTTCTTTCTAAATTGTTAGATGACAAGTACATAACAACTATGCGGTTACAATTTGTAATCAATACAAAATACTACAAGTCAAGTATTTGCTTTCCTGTTTAAAACTGCTTTGTTTTATTTTATTCATGGTTTAAAGAAAGTCCAAACAAATTCTGCATGTAAATGTGAACAAACGAATACACACGCCGAGCGTATGTTGTCAACGACTGTAGCCGTTTTCGCGCAGAGAAAAAGAAAACGGGATAGGATTGCAGAGTTGTATTCAGAATTCAACAAACGCCCCTTCAAACCAAGATCGTAAATTTAAATTTTAACAAGTAAAGAAGTGTCTAAGTTCGATCGAGCTTTATATACCTGGCTCACGCTTTCAGCTAAAATTTTATATTAATAAAGCCTATTTATTAAAAATTTTCATATAATCGGATTTCTTGATTTAATACAAAACCACATACCATATTTGAGCAAATTAGCTTCACTAGTTACAGAAGTATCCGATTTTTAAGGGTTTCAAAAACTTACTGGGTCTGGTTCAATTTTAGTGATTTTAAAAATACTGCTTATTTAGACATAATAAAATATCTGTACTAAATTTGGACAAAATCGATAAAGGATTTCCAGAGATATATGTACATACATATATGTATATGAACTCTAAAGTGGGCAGTACCATGCACATTTCCAAAATGTTCGTTTAAATGGATTTGTTGACATAATTCCAATAGTTCCTGAAGTATCATATTTTTATAGTTTTGGAAAGTTACCGTTATATGGGAGGCGGGCGAAGTTTTCGTCCGATTTCAAGCATTTTCATAATCTCACCTAACTAGGTGCTACCTAGCATTTGTACCAAGTTAAGACGAAATCGATAAAGTAGTTCAAGACATAAGTATACAAATGTGTTGTTCCAGAGATCTACATATGTATGAACTCATAAGTGGGCGGTGCCACGTCCCCTGTACAAAATTTTCATACAGTCGGATTTCCTGCTCGAATACAACACTACATACCAAATTAGAGCAAATTAGCTTCCATAGCTACTGAAATATAGCAAATTTTGCATTTTCGACAATTGCCGTTATATGGGAGGTGGGCGTGGTTAGTGTCCGATTTTGATAAATTTTCAATACCAACCTGCTCTAGGTCAAGGACAACCTCCCGAGTTTCATTGAAATATCTCAATTTTACTCAAGTTATCGTCTGAACGGACGGACGGGCAGACAGACATCGCTAACTCGACTTCTCTTTTCATTCTGAGCATTTTGGTATATATATGTATATATCTATCTTGATTTCGTTATGCTGTTACAAGCAACCTTTATGCGAACAAAGTTATAATACCCTTGTACATAAGTGCGCGGGTATAAAAATTACATTTGAATATTCATTATTTTACAATTAATTATATGTTTTTACTTTCCTAAAGCTTTAGTAAGTATATCGACTGCGTTTTCGTTCGTCGGAACATATTCCACCTAGATTTTACCATCCTCGTGTTTTTCACGTATATAATGGCAGCGAATATCGATGTGCTTGCTTCGCTTCTGCACCATTGCATTTTTCACCATGAGCTGCGCACTTTGATTGTCACACAAAATCCAAATAACCCAACTCACGCAACAGACCACGAAGAAAAACTGTCTCTTTAGTACCTTGACATAATGCGATGTACTCTGCTTCCATCGAACTTAACGAAACCGCTGACTGCTTTCGCGACTCCCAGGCTATAGCTCCACCAGCCATTGTAGCAAAATAACCTGAGTAGGACTTCTGTCCTTACTGTCGCTACCCCAATCAGCGTATGTGAAACATAACAACTTTTCAAAATTAGCGGAGAAAGTTTATTTACATAAGTCCGGCAATTAGACTTTGATAAACTTTTGATAAACCCCTTTCATCTGCTCTTATACCATCATCCGTAATAGTGTATCCAAGATATTTAATCTGGCTTAAAATTCACATTTGTCTAATCTTAGCTCTAAATTATTTTCTACTAGCCTTTGAAAACCTTAAGTTAAAATTTTCAAATGTACTTTCACACATTCCGATGCTATCATTATGTTATCCAAAAGTATAAAATGACCTTATTTAATCTTATCATTTCTGAAAATACCTTATTAACAAACCTTTGGAATGTCGACGGAGCATTTCATAATCCAAACGGCATTCTCAAAAATTCATATTGCCCCAACGGAGTTATAAAGGAAGTACATTTAATCGAATCTGGATCCATAAAAACGTGGAAAAGTCCATTTTTCAAATCTAACTTCGTGAAAAATTTGTTATGCACCAATCTATCAAGTAAATCATCTATTAATGGTATACGATAATTACCTTAACTTTGTTAAGAGTTCTAAAATCAACACACATCCTAAGGTCACCAGTATTTTTTCGAACCAAAACTATTGTTGACACAGATTCAGACTCACTTTGACTTATAGTGTTTTTTTTTTTCGTAATCATATAATAACTTCTGAAGTTCTATCATTTCATTGTATGATAAACGACGAGGTGGACAATTAAATGACTTAACATTGTTTAACGTCAATTTCATTTGACATTTCACCTTTGGCTCTAAAAGACCAGGCGATTGAATGTAATATTTTTGAAACAAATCATTAAATTTTATTTTATTTACAAAATAATGGGAGACCTATTGAGTGTGGTTTTTGTCCGTCGAGAGAGGACTTTATATATATTATAACTGTCAATAGTGATGTTTGATCCCAGTCGTAAATGTGCCGACTGTCTATTTGATGACAGGAGATACTTCGTCTTGCCCTCGTTCACCTCCAGACCCATTCGCTTCGCTTCTCTATCCAGTTTGGAGAAGGCAGAACTAATTGCGAGGTTGTTAAGGCCGATTATGTCAATGTCATCGGCGTACGCCAGCAGTTGCACACTCTTATAAAAGATGGTGCCTGACCAATTTAATTCTTCGGCTCGAATTATCTTCGCCAGCATCCGGTTAAAAAAGTCGCACGACAAAGAGTCACCCTGTCTGAAACCTCGTTTTGTATCAAACGGTTTGGATAGGTCCTTCCCAATCCTGACGGAGCTGGTGGTATTGGTCAACGTCATTTTACATAGCCGAACATGGCGCACTATGAATATCTGGTCGATGGTAGATTTACGAGGTCTAAAGCCTAAAAGGTCTAAAGTTTTTTCTAATAGCGGCCACCCCTCGGCAGGCAATGGCAAACCTCCGAGAGTATTTCTGCCATGAAAAAGCTTCTCATTAAATACATCTGCCGTTCGGAGTCGGCACAAAACTGTAGGTCCCTCCATTTGTGGTGTAATATAAAGACGCACACCACAAATAGTAGCAGAAGCTCGGCCAAACACTGAGCTATATAGTGTACGCGCCAAAATTATTATTATTATATATAAAGCCACACTGATAAGGTCCAATCAGTTCATTGACGGTGGGCCTTGGTCTCATACAATACGCTCGACAGAACCTTATATGCGATGTTAAGAAGGCTGATACCGCGATAGTTGGCGCGAATTGGAGTATCACCCTTCTTGTGGATTGGGCAAATACACTTAGATTCCAATCAGTAGGCGTGCATTCGTCCGACCATACTCTGCAGATAAGCTTTATATGTAAATAACTCAGCTGGCAGCCCATCAGCTCCGAGCGCTTTGTTGTTCTTTAGACGTGCTATTGCTATACGAATTTCGTCGCAGTCGGGAACACCAATTCCGTTGTCATTGATTGGGGTTTCGGGATCATCATTTTCTCCAAGGTGGTCTCTGCTACTACCACTAAGTAGTATGTAGGGAGCTCTTCCTCAACAAACTAAATATATTCTGGACGTCAGTCACCAGGTCGCCGTTGTCGTTCTTTTAGGAATTCGCCCCGGTCTTGAAACCTTCTGTTAGCCGTCGTACTTCTTGAAATAATTTTCGCACTCACGTCTTTCGGCCTCTCTCTTCTTCTCTCGAAAAATTGCGTATCGTTTCCTTCTTTAACTCGCGATATCTCTCCCGCGAGTTGCGCCCAATCGCGACGTGGCCCTATAGGCAGCATCTTTCCGTTCCGTGACGCGACATTCCTTATCGTACCAGTGCTTTTTTTGGGCTCGCTGGAAACCAATAGATTGTTCAGCGGCGGTACGTAAAGAGCAGGAGATGTGGGTCCATTGCTCTGAAATATCGCTGTATTGAGTACTGCCTTCAGAGAACAGGAATACGAGTCGAGTAGAGAAGTGCATGGCTGTATGTTGTGATTGCAGATTTTCGACGTCGAGCGTTCCTTGTATATATTTGCGAGCGCTTTTCGATGCACAGGCGCGTGCGTATCTTGGCTGCGATTTTGGCTCCTCGGATCGTCTATCACAACATTGTCGAATTGGTTTCGTGTTTTACCATCTGGAGACAGCCACGTAGCCTGATGTATATTGCAGACTACCATGTTTCGGGCCCCGACGAAGTCGATCAATCTCAATCCGTTGTCCGACGTTTCATCGTGGAGGCTGAATTTTCCGACTGTGGAATCAAAGAAGCCCTCCTTGGCATTAAATCGCCTAGCACGATTTTTATATCGTGTTGGGGGCATCGTTCGAACGTGCGCTTGAGGAGTTCGTAGAAGCGATCTTTGCGTAATTTTAAATTTGTCAAAAAAATTTAACACTTCGTCCACTTATAGTAATATTAAAAATCAGGGTGCGGAGAACGATCAAAATACGATCTTTCTCGCGACTAATCGCTGCCAAAAACTCGTTGTAAAATCAAGGCGAATTTATGTAAGGTGGTAGCGATTCTAAAAATGCAACGCTTTCGTGGGTTATTGTCAAACTTTATCTCCTTTGTATTTAATTTTCGCGAAATAATTTTTACACTATTTAGAGTCACCGCAAAAATTTATAGTGAACCATATCTTTAAATTTCTTGTAGTTAGACGGAACAATTGATTATTGGTTATTGGCAACTAAACAATTGATTTTGACATTCAACCACCAATCAGCTGATTGATTAACACCACCTTTTATGAATTCGCCTTAAGTAAAATCATAAATACACTTCAACAACATTTTCACCAAAGTAAACGCTCCATTGATTATTACATATAAACTTGAGTTCATTTTTCAACATGAATACACATACTTATATCTAAATGTATTTTCATAGGCACATTTCATATAAGCTGAAGCAAAACAGCGTTATCTATACATATTATAAAACAAAGTCTAAAATTTTGGAAAGAGCTAATCTCGGGCACTACTGAATTAATGCTTGCAGTTAGCACTACAATGATAGCTACTTAAATTAAAAATTAGCTTATTCATATCTGAAATATTTAAGTGTCAAGTTTTAAAAAAATTTACACTAAGTAAAGCATTGCTACAACCGAATGTAAAATCAGTGTCGTAGCGGGAAGATGTGTAGTTGTGTGAGCTGTGCTGTTGACTTATACATATACATAAACAGAAAGCGCGTGGCGAAGCCTCACCCAACCGTTGCCAGCTAGTCATTAATACAAATACAAATGTTATTAACATACTTTTATGATCTTTTGAAACACAGCACACTGTATAAAATTTAGAAAAACATACAGAAGTAAAAAATTATACAATAGAACACACAATATATATTGCTACTGAAATTAGAATAAAAAATGGATGATTGATTTTCGAGATATAACCGAATTTCGGTTTTTGAAATCTGAAAAAAGGTCCACTCAATCAGGTGCATATACATTAGGGTGTCCCTTAAATTTCGAAGTGTTTAATTTTTTATGCATACCTTCTTAAAAGTTTTGTTTTAGCATAATACTATTTAAAAAAAAATATCAGCTCGTTTTATCAACGATAACCCGTGCCGACTTGCGATTGAAACTTGTTCATACAAGAACCGCGCAACTGAGCGCTGCAACCTGTAGCGACGGGTTGCAATTGCCATTTCGTATTTATGTTTCAGGTCATTAGAGTGCAATTGTTTAAAGCATAAAGATGTCGGTTGAATTACGAAATGATAAACAAAATATTTTCCTTATCGGTTTGCTAGCCATCAAATTAGTGGTGCAAAATTACCATCAAATCGACAAGTTCTCGCTGTATTGTTTTATAATATTCGAGAAGTAAAATTGACTGTCAGTGAAAGTGCAAATTTAGTGATTAGGGAGTGTATCATATATTGGCAAAAGGCAAGAATTCCCACAAAAGCATTTCCCAACTGCGTAAAGAAACTAATAGACCTATATCATTCATGGAGAGAACTGCAAAAAAATATCAAAAAAACTCAAGTTACGTTTAAAAATCGTGAAAATGATTTTAAGAATAATCTTGATAACTTATTTGATATCGCACATGCTAATGCTTTTGATATGATAAGACTAGAGGAAGACAAACTATTTCTGATAAAACAACGAGAGCCAGGTCGACCAGGATGTCTTGGTGGTGTGGACAGAAAGTTAGCGGATAAAGAAGAAAGAGCTAAACAAAGACAGATAGGAGAAGAGGAAAGAAATGTCAGACATAGGGAGTTATTGGCAGTCCCATCAACTTCAACAGCCATTAATGTAAAAAATGACTTAACATTGTTTAACGTCAATTTCATTTGACATTTCACCTTTGGCTCTAAAAGACCAGGCGATTGAATGTAATATTTTTGAAACAAATCATTAAATTTTATTTTATTTACAAAACTGTTTTCATCTCCTACTTTAAGATTGCAGCTAACATCTTCAGTTGTTAATGCCAATGACGGCAATTTATCGAAAAAAGCTTTGTAACTACTTTCTAAATCATTTAAACAATCTTCATTAACATCATTCTCATTTCTATTAGAACCTTTCGCTTAAATTTTATTATTTCCTACATGTTTCTTTAACTTTGTACTACTTTCTTTACTTACCTATTGGCTCCATAACCGCCTTTGCGATTTTGGCCGTGTGTAGCATAGCGCGCCAGTTATTTCTCTCTTTCGCTAACTTGCGCCAGATGCAAATACCAAGGGTACGTAAGTTCCATACCGCTTGTTCTTTCCAACGCAGAGGAGGCCTCCCTTTTTCTCTGCTACACAACCGGCGGGTACCGCGTTGAATACTTTCAGAGCAGGAGCGCTTTCATCAATTCGAACGACATGACCTATTCGCTTCACTATATCTATGTCGTTATACAGCTCGTACAGCTCATCGTTCCATCTTCAACGGTATTCGACATCGCAAAGGCGTAAAGGCCCATAAATATTTCGGATAATCTTTCTCTCGAACACTCCAAGAGCCCTCTCATCAGATGTTTTCATTGTCCATGCTTCTGCGCCATACAATAAGACAGGCATAATGGGAGACCTATTGAGTGTGGTTTTTGTCCGTCGAGAGAGGACTTTATATATATTATAACTGTCAATAGTGATGTTTGATCCCAGTCGTAATGTGCCGACTGTCTATTTGATGACAGGAGATACTTCGTCTTGCCCTCGTTCACCTCCAGACCCATTCGCTTCGCTTCTCTATCCAGTTTGGAGAAGGCAGAACTAATTGCGAGGTTGTTAAGGCCGATTATGTCAATGTCATCGGCGTACGCCAGCAGTTGCACACTCTTATAAAAGATGGTGCCTGACCAATTTAATTCTTCGGCTCGAATTATCTTCGCCAGCATCAGGTTAAAAAAGTCGCACGACAAAGAGTCACCCTGTCTGAAACCTCGTTTTGTATCAAACGGTTTGGATAGGTCCTTCCCAATCCTGACGGAGCTGGTGGTATTGGTCAACGTCATTTTACATAGCCGAACATGGCGCACTATGAATATCTGGTCGATGGTAGATTTACGAGGTCTAAAGCCTAAAAGGTCTAAAGTTTTTTCTAATAGCGGCCACCCCTCGGCAGGCAATGGCAAACCTCCGAGAGTATTTCTGCCATGAAAAAGCTTCTCATTAAATACATCTGCCGTTCGGAGTCGGCACAAAACTGTAGGTCCCTCCATTTGTGGTGTAATATAAAGACGCACACCACAAATAGTAGCAGAAGCTCGGCCAAACACTGAGCTATATAGTGTACGCGCCAAAATTATTATTATTATATATAAAGCCACACTGATAAGGTCCAATCAGTTCATTGACGGTGGGCCTTGGTCTCATACAATACGCTCGACAGAACCTTATATGCGATGTTAAGAAGGCTGATACCGCGATAGTTGGCGCGAATTGGAGTATCACCCTTCTTGTGGATTGGGCAAATACACTTAGATTCCAATCAGTAGGCGTGCATTCGTCCGACCATACTCTGCAGATAAGCTTTATATGTGAATAACTCAGCTGGCAGCCCATCAGCTCCGAGCGCTTTGTTGTTCTTTAGACGTGCTATTGCTATACGAATTTCGTCGCAGTCGGGAACATCAATTCCGTTGTCATTGATTGGGGTTTCGGGATCATCATTTTCTCCAAGGTGGTCTCTGCTACTACCACTAAGTAGTATGTAGGGAGCTCTTCCTCAACAAACTAAATATATTCTGGACGTCAGTCACCAGGTCGCCGTTGTCGTTCTTTTAGGAATTCGCCCCGGTCTTGAAACCTTCTGTTAGCCGTCGTACTTCTTGAAATAATTTTCGCACTCACGTCTTTCGGCCTCTCTCTTCTTCTCTCGAAAAATTGCGTATCGTTTCCTTCTTTAACTCGCGATATCTCTCCCGCGAGTTGCGCCCAATCGCGACGTGGCCCTATAGGCAGCATCTTTCCGTTCCGTGACGCGACATTCCTTATCGTACCAGTGCTTTTTTTGGGCTCGCTGGAAACCAATAGATTGTTCAGCGGCGGTACGTAAAGAGCAGGAGATGTGGGTCCATTGCTCTGAAATATCGCTGTTTTGAGTACTGCCTTCAGAGAACAGGAATACGAGTCGAGTAGAGAAGTGCATGGCTGTATGTTGTGATTGCAGATTTTCGACGTCGAGCGTTCCTTGTATATATTTGCGAGCGCTTTTCGATGCACAGGCGCGTGCGTATCTTGGCTGCGATTTTGGCTCCTCGGATCGTGCGCACATCTAGGACACTGGAGGCATGCCTTCCGTCTATCACAACATTGTCGAATTGGTTTCGTGTTTTACCATCTGGAGACAGCCACGTAGCCTGATGTATATTGCAGACTACCATGTTTTGGGCCCCGACGAAGTCGATCAATCTCAATCCGTTGTCAGACGTTTCATCGTGGAGGCTGAATTTTCCGACTGTGGAATCAAAGAAGCCCTCCTTGGCATTAAATCGCCTAGCACGATTTTTATATCGTGTTGGGGGCATCGTTCGAACGTGCGCTTGAGGAGTTCGTAGAAGCGATCTTTGCGTAATTTTAAATTTGTCAAAAAAATTTAACACTTCGTCCACTTATAGTAATATTCAAAATCAGGGTGCGGAGAACGATCAAAATACGATCTTTCTCGCGACTAATCGCTGCCAAAAACTCGTTGTAAAATCAAGGCGAATTTATGTAAGGTGGTAGCGATTCTAAAAATGCAACGCTTTCGTGGGTTATTGTCAAACTTTATCTCCTTTGTATTTAATTTTCGCGAAATAATTTTTACACTTTTTAGAGTCACCGCAAAAATTTATAGTGAACCATATCTTTAAATTTCTTGTAGTTAGACGGAACAATTGATTATTGGTTATTGGCAACTAAACAATTGATTTTGACATTCAACCACCAATCAGCTGATTGATTAACACCACCTTTTATGAATTCGCCTTAAGTAAAATCATAAATACACTTCAACAACATTTTCACCAAAGTAAACGCTCCATTGATTATTACATATAAACTTGAGTTCATTTTTCAACATGAATACACATACTTATATCTAAATGTATTTTCATAGGCACATTTCATATAAGCTGAAGCAAAACAGCGTTATCTATACATATTATAAAACAAAGTCTAAAATTTTGGAAAGAGCTAATCTCGGGCACTACTGAATTAATGCTTGCAGTTAGCACTACAATGATAGCTACTTAAATTAAAAATTAGCTTATTCATATCTGAAATATTTAAGTGTCAAGTTTTAAAAAAATTTACACTAAGTAAAGCATTGCTACAACCGAATGTAAAATCAGTGTCGTAGCGGGAAGATTTGTAGTTGTGTGAGCTGTGCTGTTGACTTATACATATACATAAACAGAAAGCGCGTGGCGAAGCCTCACCCAACCGTTGCCAGCTAGTCATTAATACAAATACAAATGTTATTAACATACTTTTATGATCTTTTGAAACACAGCACACTGTATAAAATTTAGAAAAACATACAGAAGTAAAAAATTATACAATAGAACACACAATATATATTGCTACTGAAATTAGAATAAAAAATGGATGATTGATTTTCGAGATATAACCGAATTTCGGTTTTTGAAATCTGAAAAAAGGTCCACTCAATCAGGTGCATATACATTAGGGTGTCCCTTAAATTTCGAAGTGTTTAATTTTTTATGCATACCTTCTTAAAAGTTTTGTTTTAGCATAATACTATTTAAAAAAAAATATCAGCTCGTTTTATCAACGATAACCCGTGCCGACTTGCGATTGAAACTTGTTCATACAAGAACCGCGCAACTGAGCGCTGCAACCTGTAGCGACGGGTTGCAATTGCCATTTCGTATTTATGTTTCAGGTCATTAGAGTGCAATTGTTTAAAGCATAAAGATGTCGGTTGAATTACGAAATGATAAACAAAATATTTTCCTTATCGGTTTGCTAGCCATCAAATTAGTGGTGCAAAATTACCATCAAATCGACAAGTTCTCGCTGTATTGTTTTATAATATTCGAGAAGTAAAATTGACTGTCAGTGAAAGTGCAAATTTAGTGATTAGGGAGTGTATCATATATTGGCAAAAGGCAAGAATTCCCACAAAAGCATTTCCCAACTGCGTAAAGAAACTAATAGACCTATATCATTCATGGAGAGAACTGCAAAAAAATATCAAAAAAACTCAAGTTACGTTTAAAAATCGTGAAAATGATTTTAAGAATAATCTTGATAACTTATTTGATATCGCACATGCTAATGCTTTTGATATGATAAGACTAGAGGAAGACAAACTATTTCTGATAAAACAACGAGAGCCAGGTCGACCAGGATGTCTTGGTGGTGTGGACAGAAAGTTAGCGGATAAAGAAGAAAGAGCTAAACAAAGACAGATAGGAGAAGAGGAAAGAAATGTCAGACATAGGGAGTTATTGGCAGTCCCATCAACTTCAACAGCCATTAATGTAAAAAATGACTTAACATTGTTTAACGTCAATTTCATTTGACATTTCACCTTTGGCTCTAAAAGACCAGGCGATTGAATGTAATATTTTTGAAACAAATCATTAAATTTTATTTTATTTACAAAACTGTTTTCATCTCCTGCTTTAAGATTGCAGCTAACATCTTCAGTTGTTAATGCCAATGACGGCAATTTATCGAAAAAAGCTTTGTAACTACTTTCTAAATCATTTAAACAATCTTCATTAACATCATTCTCATTTCTATTAGAACCTTTCGCTTAAATTTTATTATTTCCTACATGTTTCTTTAACTTTGTACTACTTTCTTTACTTACCTATTGGCTCCATAACCGCCTTTGCGATTTTGGCCGTGTGTAGCATAGCGCGCCAGTTATTTCTCTCTTTCGCTAACTTGCGCCAGATGCAAATACCAAGGGTACGTAAGTCCCATACCGCTTGTTCTTTCCAACGCAGAGGAGGCCTCCCTTTTTCTCTGCTACACAACCGGCGGGTACCGCGTTGAATACTTTCAGAGCAGGAGCGCTTTCATCAATTCGAACGACATGACCTATTCGCTTCACTATATCTATGTCGTTATACAGCTCGTACAGCTCATCGTTCCATCTTCAACGGTATTCGACATCGCAAAGGCGTAAAGGCCCATAAATATTTCGGATAATCTTTCTCTCGAACACTCCAAGAGCCCTCTCATCAGATGTTTTCATTGTCCATGCTTCTGCGCCATACAATAAGACAGGCATAATGGGAGACCTATTGAGTGTGGTTTTTGTCCGTCGAGAGAGGACTTTATATATATTATAACTGTCAATAGTGATGTTTGATCCCAGTCGTAATGTGCCGACTGTCTATTTGATGACAGGAGATACTTCGTCTTGCCCTCGTTCACCTCCAGACCCATTCGCTTCGCTTCTCTATCCAGTTTGGAGAAGGCAGAACTAATTGCGAGGTTGTTAAGGCCGATTATGTCAATGTCATCGGCGTACGCCAGCAGTTGCACACTCTTATAAAAGATGGTGCCTGACCAATTTAATTCTTCGGCTCGAATTATCTTCGCCAGCATCAGGTTAAAAAAGTCGCACGACAAAGAGTCACCCTGTCTGAAACCTCGTTTTGTATCAAACGGTTTGGATAGGTCCTTCCCAATCCTGACGGAGCTGGTGGTATTGGTCAACGTCATTTTACATAGCCGAACATGGCGCACTATGAATATCTGGTCGATGGTAGATTTACGAGGTCTAAAGCCTAAAAGGTCTAAAGTTTTTTCTAATAGCGGCCACCCCTCGGCAGGCAATGGCAAACCTCCGAGAGTATTTCTGCCATGAAAAAGCTTCTCATTAAATACATCTGCCGTTCGGAGTCGGCACAAAACTGTAGGTCCCTCCATTTGTGGTGTAATATAAAGACGCACACCACAAATAGTAGCAGAAGCTCGGCCAAACACTGAGCTATATAGTGTACGCGCCAAAATTATTATTATTATATATAAAGCCACACTGATAAGGTCCAATCAGTTCATTGACGGTGGGCCTTGGTCTCATACAATACGCTCGACAGAACCTTATATGCGATGTTAAGAAGGCTGATACCGCGATAGTTGGCGCGAATTGGAGTATCACCCTTCTTGTGGATTGGGCAAATACACTTAGATTCCAATCAGTAGGCGTGCATTCGTCCGACCATACTCTGCAGATAAGCTTTATATGTGAATAACTCAGCTGGCAGCCCATCAGCTCCGAGCGCTTTGTTGTTCTTTAGACGTGCTATTGCTATACGAATTTCGTCGCAGTCGGGAACATCAATTCCGTTGTCATTGATTGGGGTTTCGGGATCATCATTTTCTCCAAGGTGGTCTCTGCTACTACCACTAAGTAGTATGTAGGGAGCTCTTCCTCAACAAACTAAATATATTCTGGACGTCAGTCACCAGGTCGCCGTTGTCGTTCTTTTAGGAATTCGCCCCGGTCTTGAAACCTTCTGTTAGCCGTCGTACTTCTTGAAATAATTTTCGCACTCACGTCTTTCGGCCTCTCTCTTCTTCTCTCGAAAAATTGCGTATCGTTTCCTTCTTTAACTCGCGATATCTCTCCCGCGAGTTGCGCCCAATCGCGACGTGGCCCTATAGGCAGCATCTTTCCGTTCCGTGACGCGACATTCCTTATCGTACCAGTGCTTTTTTTGGGCTCGCTGGAAACCAATAGATTGTTCAGCGGCGGTACGTAAAGAGCAGGAGATGTGGGTCCATTGCTCTGAAATATCGCTGTTTTGAGTACTGCCTTCAGAGAACAGGAATACGAGTCGAGTAGAGAAGTGCATGGCTGTATGTTGTGATTGCAGATTTTCGACGTCGAGCGTTCCTTGTATATATTTGCGAGCGCTTTTCGATGCACAGGCGCGTGCGTATCTTGGCTGCGATTTTGGCTCCTCGGATCGTGCGCACATCTAGGACACTGGAGGCATGCCTTCCGTCTATCACAACATTGTCGAATTGGTTTCGTGTTTTACCATCTGGAGACAGCCACGTAGCCTGATGTATATTGCAGACTACCATGTTTCGGGCCCCGACGAAGTCGATCAATCTCAATCCGTTGTCAGACGTTTCATCGTGGAGGCTGAATTTTCCGACTGTGGAATCAAAGAAGCCCTCCTTGGCATTAAATCGCCTAGCACGATTTTTATATCGTGTTTGGGGCATCGTTCGAACGTGCGCTTGAGGAGTTCGTAGAAGCGATCTTTGCGTAATTTTAAATTTGTCAAAAAAATTTAACACTTCGTCCACTTATAGTAATATTCAAAATCAGGGTGCGGAGAACGATCAAAATACGATCTTTCTCGCGACTAATCGCTGCCAAAAACTCGTTGTAAAATCAAGGCGAATTTATGTAAGGTGGTAGCGATTCTAAAAATGCAACGCTTTCGTGGGTTATTGTCAAACTTTATCTCCTTTGTATTTAATTTTCGCGAAATAATTTTTACACTATTTAGAGTCACCGCAAAAATTTATAGTGAACCATATCTTTAAATTTCTTGTAGTTAGACGGAACAATTGATTATTGGTTATTGGCAACTAAACAATTGATTTTGACATTCAACCACCAATCAGCTGATTGATTAACACCACCTTTTATGAATTCGCCTTAAGTAAAATCATAAATACACTTCAACAACATTTTCACCAAAGTAAACGCTCCATTGATTATTACATATAAACTTGAGTTCATTTTTCAACATGAATACACATACTTATATCTAAATGTATTTTCATAGGCACATTTCATATAAGCTGAAGCAAAACAGCGTTATCTATACATATTATAAAACAAAGTCTAAAATTTTGGAAAGAGCTAATCTCGGGCACTACTGAATTAATGCTTGCAGTTAGCACTACAATGATAGCTACTTAAATTAAAAATTAGCTTATTCATATCTGAAATATTTAAGTGTCAAGTTTTAAAAAAATTTACACTAAGTAAAGCATTGCTACAACCGAATGTAAAATCAGTGTCGTAGCGGGAAGATGTGTAGTTGTGTGAGCTGTGCTGTTGACTTATACATATACATAAACAGAAAGCGCGTGGCGAAGCCTCACCCAACCGTTGCCAGCTAGTCATTAATACAAATACAAATGTTATTAACATACTTTTATGATCTTTTGAAACACAGCACACTGTATAAAATTTAGAAAAACATACAGAAGTAAAAAATTATACAATAGAACACACAATATATATTGCTACTGAAATTAGAATAAAAAATGGATGATTGATTTTCGAGATATAACCGAATTTCGGTTTTTGAAATCTGAAAAAAGGTCCACTCAATCAGGTGCATATACATTAGGGTGTCCCTTAAATTTCGAAGTGTTTAATTTTTTATGCATACCTTCTTAAAAGTTTTGTTTTAGCATAATACTATTTAAAAAAAAATATCAGCTCGTTTTATCAACGATAACCCGTGCCGACTTGCGATTGAAACTTGTTCATACAAGAACCGCGCAACTGAGCGCTGCAACCTGTAGCGACGGGTTGCAATTGCCATTTCGTATTTATGTTTCAGGTCATTAGAGTGCAATTGTTTAAAGCATAAAGATGTCGGTTGAATTACGAAATGATAAACAAAATATTTTCCTTATCGGTTTGCTAGCCATCAAATTAGTGGTGCAAAATTACCATCAAATCGACAAGTTCTCGCTGTATTGTTTTATAATATTCGAGAAGTAAAATTGACTGTCAGTGAAAGTGCAAATTTAGTGATTAGGGAGTGTATCATATATTGGCAAAAGGCAAGAATTCCCACAAAAGCATTTCCCAACTGCGTAAAGAAACTAATAGACCTATATCATTCATGGAGAGAACTGCAAAAAAATATCAAAAAAACTCAAGTTACGTTTAAAAATCGTGAAAATGATTTTAAGAATAATCTTGATAACTTATTTGATATCGCACATGCTAATGCTTTTGATATGATAAGACTAGAGGAAGACAAACTATTTCTGATGAAACAACGAGAGCCAGGTCGACCAGGATGTCTTGGTGGTGTGGACAGAAAGTTAGCGGATAAAGAAGAAAGAGCTAAACAAAGACAGATAGGAGAAGAGGAAAGAAATGTCAGACATAGGGAGTTATTGGCAGTCCCATCAACTTCAACAGCCATTAATGTAAAAAATGACTTAACATTGTTTAACGTCAATTTCATTTGACATTTCACCTTTGGCTCTAAAAGACCAGGCGATTGAATGTAATATTTTTGAAACAAATCATTAAATTTTATTTTATTTACAAAACTGTTTTCATCTCCTACTTTAAGATTGCAGCTAACATCTTCAGTTGTTAATGCCAATGACGGCAATTTATCGAAAAAAGCTTTGTAACTACTTTCTAAATCATTTAAACAATCTTCATTAACATCATTCTCATTTCTATTAGAACCTTTCGCTTAAATTTTATTATTTCCTACATGTTTCTTTAACTTTGTACTACTTTCTTTACTTACCTATTGGCTCCATAACCGCCTTTGCGATTTTGGCCGTGTGTAGCATAGCGCGCCAGTTATTTCTCTCTTTCGCTAACTTGCGCCAGATGCAAATACCAAGGGTACGTAAGTCCCATACCGCTTGTTCTTTCCAACGCAGAGGAGGCCTCCCTTTTTCTCTGCTACACAACCGGCGGGTACCGCGTTGAATACTTTCAGAGCAGGAGCGCTTTCATCAATTCGAACGACATGACCTATTCGCTTCACTATATCTATGTCGTTATACAGCTCGTACAGCTCATCGTTCCATCTTCAACGGTATTCGACATCGCAAAGGCGTAAAGGCCCATAAATATTTCGGATAATCTTTCTCTCGAACACTCCAAGAGCCCTCTCATCAGATGTTTTCATTGTCCATGCTTCTGCGCCATACAATAAGACAGGCATAATGGGAGACCTATTGAGTGTGGTTTTTGTCCGTCGAGAGAGGACTTTATATATATTATAACTGTCAATAGTGATGTTTGATCCCAGTCGTAATGTGCCGACTGTCTATTTGATGACAGGAGATACTTCGTCTTGCCCTCGTTCACCTCCAGACCCATTCGCTTCGCTTCTCTATCCAGTTTGGAGAAGGCAGAACTAATTGCGAGGTTGTTAAGGCCGATTATGTCAATGTCATCGGCGTACGCCATCAGTTGCACACTCTTATAAAAGATGGTGCCTGACCAATTTAATTCTTCGGCTCGAATTATCTTCGCCAGCATCAGGTTAAAAAAGTCGCACGACAAAGAGTCACCCTGTCTGAAACCTCGTTTTGTATCAAACGGTTTGGATAGGTCCTTCCCAATCCTGACGGAGCTGGTGGTATTGGTCAACGTCATTTTACATAGCCGAACATGGCGCACTATGAATATCTGGTCGATGGTAGATTTACGAGGTCTAAAGCCTAAAAGGTCTAAAGTTTTTTCTAATAGCGGCCACCCCTCGGCAGGCAATGGCAAACCTCCGAGAGTATTTCTGCCATGAAAAAGCTTCTCATTAAATACATCTGCCGTTCGGAGTCGGCACAAAACTGTAGGTCCCTCCATTTGTGGTGTAATATAAAGACGCACACCACAAATAGTAGCAGAAGCTCGGCCAAACACTGAGCTATATAGTGTACGCGCCAAAATTATTATTATTATATATGAAGCCACACTGATAAGGTCCAATCAGTTCATTGACGGTGGGCCTTGGTCTCATACAATACGCTCGACAGAACCTTATATGCGATGTTAAGAAGGCTGATACCGCGATAGTTGGCGCGAATTGGAGTATCACCCTTCTTGTGGATTGGGCAAATACACTTAGATTCCAATCAGTAGGCGTGCATTCGTCCGACCATACTCTGCAGATAAGCTTTATATGTGAATAACTCAGCTGGCAGCCCATCAGCTCCGAGCGCTTTGTTGTTCTTTAGACGTGCTATTGCTATACGAATTTCGTCGCAGTCGGGAACATCAATTCCGTTGTCATTGATTGGGGTTTCGGGATCATCATTTTCTCCAAGGTGGTCTCTGCTACTACCACTAAGTAGTATGTAGGGAGCTCTTCCTCAACAAACTAAATATATTCTGGACGTCAGTCACCAGGTCGCCGTTGTCGTTCTTTTAGGAATTCGCCCCGGTCTTGAAACCTTCTGTTAGCCGTCGTACTTCTTGAAATAATTTTCGCACTCACGTCTTTCGGCCTCTCTCTTCTTCTCTCGAAAAATTGCGTATCGTTTCCTTCTTTAACTCGCGATATCTCTCCCGCGAGTTGCGCCCAATCGCGACGTGGCCCTATAGGCAGCATCTTTCCGTTCCGTGACGCGACATTCCTTATCGTACCAGTGCTTTTTTTGGGCTCGCTGGAAACCAATAGATTGTTCAGCGGCGGTACGTAAAGAGCAGGAGATGTGGGTCCATTGCTCTGAAATATCGCTGTTTTGAGTACTGCCTTCAGAGAACAGGAATACGAGTCGAGTAGAGAAGTGCATGGCTGTATGTTGTGATTGCAGATTTTCGACGTCGAGCGTTCCTTGTATATATTTGCGAGCGCTTTTCGATGCACAGGCGCGTGCGTATCTTGGCTGCGATTTTGGCTCCTCGGATCGTGCGCACATCTAGGACACTGGAGGCATGCCTTCCGTCTATCACAACATTGTCGAATTGGTTTCGTGTTTTACCATCTGGAGACAGCCACGTAGCCTGATGTATATTGCAGACTACCATGTTTCGGGCCCCGACGAAGTCGATCAATCTCAATCCGTTGGCAGACGTTTCATCGTGGAGGCTGAATTTTCCGACTGTGGAATCAAAGAAGCCCTCCTTGGCATTAAATCGCCTAGCACGATTTTTATATCGTGTTGGGGGCATCGTTCGAACGTGCGCTTGAGGAGTTCGTAGAAGCGATCTTTGCGTAATTTTAAATTTGTCAAAAAAATTTAACACTTCGTCCACTTATAGTAATATTCAAAATCAGGGTGCGGAGAACGATCAAAATACGATCTTTCTCGCGACTAATCGCTGCCAAAAACTCGTTGTAAAATCAAGGCGAATTTATGTAAGGTGGTAGCGATTCTAAAAATGCAACGCTTTCGTGGGTTATTGTCAAACTTTATCTCCTTTGTATTTAATTTTCGCGAAATAATTTTTACACTATTTAGAGTCACCGCAAAAATTTATAGTGAACCATATCTTTAAATTTCTTGTAGTTAGACGGAACAATTGATTATTGGTTATTGGCAACTAAACAATTGATTTTGACATTCAACCACCAATCAGCTGATTGATTAACACCACCTTTTATGAATTCGCCTTAAGTAAAATCATAAATACACTTCAACAACATTTTCACCAAAGTAAACGCTCCATTGATTATTACATATAAACTTGAGTTCATTTTTCAACATGAATACACATACTTATATCTAAATGTATTTTCATAGGCACATTTCATATAAGCTGAAGCAAAACAGCGTTATCTATACATATTATAAAACAAAGTCTAAAATTTTGGAAAGAGCTAATCTCGGGCACTACTGAATTAATGCTTGCAGTTAGCACTACAATGATAGCTACTTAAATTAAAAATTAGCTTATTCATATCTGAAATATTTAAGTGTCAAGTTTTAAAAAAATTTACACTAAGTAAAGCATTGCTACAACCGAATGTAAAATCAGTGTCGTAGCGGGAAGATGTGTAGTTGTGTGAGCTGTGCTGTTGACTTATACATATACATAAACAGAAAGCGCGTGGCGAAGCCTCACCCAACCGTTGCCAGCTAGTCATTAATACAAATACAAATGTTATTAACATACTTTTATGATCTTTTGAAACACAGCACACTGTACATGACTCAATAATGTAAGGTTGTGTTGATCAGGCAACAATAAAATTTCCCGTTTGAGGACTGTTATTCGACATGTCAGAGACAGCTGCTTTGATTTGTTTATTTACATATTTTCGTAAAACAACAAGGAAATGAAATCGATGGAAACATATTGAAATGTTAAAAACTTTAAATATTTAAATACAAATTGCTAATTTAATGCTTTATTTATATTTGTTGTGTAAGTGGTAACACTCTTAGCAGTGTAGAAGCATTGCGAAAAGCATTCAGTGATGTGCACGAAGAAGTATGAGAGATTATACGTGAATTTGTTAAACCAATATAAAAGGTATTAGTGTAAATATTACTGCAGTAAAATACTTAATTCATTTAAAATTTCACAGAAACACTTACCGGCAACAAATACGTGTCCATGGTTTTAAAATTGCGCTACGCTCCTATTATACAATCCAGAGGATCTTAAAGTGGAAAGATACTTAGTTTTTTATCAGTTTTTGGTGATATACATAAATACTTTTATCTTGAATATATTGCTGGCGTTAAGCTGGTGGTATTATTGGTATATGTTGTGCTATAATATCAAGATCTAAATGTACTTACATATGTGTTGGCAATAAATTAAATGACAATTTTATATGTACATATGTTTATTGTTAAAGTCAATTTTTGTCTCTTTGGATATATTGGTGGCCCTTAAAAGGGCCGTTTTAAAATGGAAATGTCTGGTGGAATTACAATTTGATATGTAGGAACCTTCGGTGACCCATTACGCGCTCTTTTGCCTTTTTTACTTTCAAGCGTCGATTAAGCTGCTTGATTCTGAAAAACGTTCTTCCGGCAAATCAACCTCGGAACTTCTTTGGAGCATTTTTGTATTGAGATTTTTGCAGTGGGCTATTTCATTGTCATTCATCCCGTGAAAAACAGCTTCTAGCTTTTTTATACCGCTAACGAAATTCGTACTGGGCTAAGTATTTCGAAAATAACACGGTTGACTATGAAAACTTACTCCGTTTGTGTGCCACAATCCTTCTTATTGGCTTGGCTCTCGGATGTACATATGCTTGAGAGAGTTGGTAGAAGTTCACTTGACTTTCCAATATCAAGTAAAGCAGCCGCGGCCCAGTGCAATGCCGGCGGATTCACTCCACGCAGCTCTGCGTCGCATATCACCCGGAACACGAAAAAACGATCCTCTTCTCCTTTTCGGCTTTCCGCAAATGTCGCACATATTTTAAATGTATAAAAAATAATATTATTCACAAAACTAACGCGTAGTCACAAATCACAATACTTTTCGCAAAAGAAAGATGTAAACAATAAAACGTAAACAAAGCCAACACACCTGATAGTTTGACATACGAGCTTTCGACAACAAGAATAAGAAGAAGCACGTCTTAAATCGATGTCACCTATAATAGATACATCTTGCACACTGTATAAAATTTAGAAAAACATACAGAAGTAAAAAATTATACAATAGAACACACAATATATAGTGCTACTGAAATTAAAATAAAAAATGGATGATTGATTTTCGAGATATAACCGAATTTCGGTTTTTGAAATCTGAAAAAAGGTCCACTCAATCAGGTGCATATACATTAGGGTGTCCCTTAAATTTCGAAGTGTTTAATTTTTTATGCATACCTTCTTAAAAGTTTTGTTTTAGCATAATACTATTTAAAAAAAAATATCAGCTCGTTTTATCAACGATAACCCGTGCCGACTTGCGATTGAAACTTGTTCATACAAGAACCGCGCAACTGAGCGCTGCAACCTGTAGCGACGGGTTGCAATTGCCATTTCGTATTTATGTTTCAGGTCATTAGAGTGCAATTGTTTAAAGCATAAAGATGTCGGTTGAATTACGAAATGATAAACAAAATATTTTCCTTATCGGTTTGCTAGCCATCAAATTAGTGGTGCAAAATTACCATCAAATCGACAAGTTCTCGCTGTATTGTTTTATAATATTCGAGAAGTAAAATTGACTGTCAGTGAAAGTGCAAATTTAGTGATTAGGGAGTGTATCATATATTGGCAAAAGGCAAGAATTCCCACAAAAGCATTTCCCAACTGCGTAAAGAAACTAATAGACCTATATCATTCATGGAGAGAACTGCAAAAAAATATCAAAAAAACTCAAGTTACGTTTAAAAATCGTGAAAATGATTTTAAGAATAATCTTGATAACTTATTTGATATCGCACATGCTAATGCTTTTGATATGATAAGACTAGAGGAAGACAAACTATTTCTGATGAAACAACGGGAGCCAGGTCGACCAGGATGTCTTGGTGGTGTGGACAGAAAGTTAGCGGATAAAGAAGAAAGAGCTAAACAAAGACAGATAGGAGAAGAGGAAAGAAATGTCAGACATAGGGAGTTATTGGCAGTCCCATCAACTTCAACAGCCATTAATGTAAAAAATGACTTAACATTGTTTAACGTCAATTTCATTTGACATTTCACCTTTGGCTCTAAAAGACCAGGCGTTTGAATGTAATATTTTTGAAACAAATCATTAAATTTTATTTTATTTACAAAACTGTTTTCATCTCCTACTTTAAGATTGCAGCTAACATCTTCAGTTGTTAATGCCAATGACAGCAATTTATCGAAAAAAGCTTTGTAACTACTTTCTAAATCATTTAAACAATCTTCATTAACATCATTCTCATTTCTATTAGAACCTTTCGCTTAAATTTTATTATTTCCTACATGTTTCTTTAACTTTGTACTACTTTCTTTACTTACCTATTGGCTCCATAACCGCCTTTGCGATTTTGGCCGTGTGTAGCATAGCGCGCCAGTTATTTCTCTCTTTCGCTAACTTGCGCCAGATGCAAATACCAAGGGTACGTAAGTCCCATACCGCTTGTTCTTTCCAACGCAGAGGAGGCCTCCCTTTTTCTCTGCTACACAACCGGCGGGTACCGCGTTGAATACTTTCAGAGCAGGAGCGCTTTCATCAATTCGAACGACATGACCTATTCGCTTCACTATATCTATGTCGTTATACAGCTCGTACAGCTCATCGTTCCATCTTCAACGGTATTCGACATCGCAAAGGCGTAAAGGCCCATAAATATTTCGGATAATCTTTCTCTCGAACACTCCAAGAGCCCTCTCATCAGATGTTTTCATTGTCCATGCTTCTGCGCCATACAATAAGACAGGCATAATGGGAGACCTATTGAGTGTGGTTTTTGTCCGTCGAGAGAGGACTTTATATATATTATAACTGTCAATAGTGATGTTTGATCCCAGTCGTAATGTGCCGACTGTCTATTTGATGACAGGAGATACTTCGTCTTGCCCTCGTTCACCTCCAGACCCATTCGCTTCGCTTCTCTATCCAGTTTGGAGAAGGCAGAACTAATTGCGAGGTTGTTAAGGCCGATTATGTCAATGTCATCGGCGTACGCCAGCAGTTGCACACTCTTATAAAAGATGGTGCCTGACCAATTTAATTCTTCGGCTCGAATTATCTTCGCCAGCATCAGGTTAAAAAAGTCGCACGACAAAGAGTCACCCTGTCTGAAACCTCGTTTTGTATCAAACGGTTTGGATAGGTCCTTCCCAATCCTGACGGAGCTGGTGGTATTGGTCAACGTCATTTTACATAGCCGAACATGGCGCACTATGAATATCTGGTCGATGGTAGATTTACGAGGTCTAAAGCCTAAAAGGTCTAAAGTTTTTTCTAATAGCGGCCACCCCTCGGCAGGCAATGGCAAACCTCCGAGAGTATTTCTGCCATGAAAAAGCTTCTCATTAAATACATCTGCCGTTCGGAGTCGGCACAAAACTGTAGGTCCCTCCATTTGTGGTGTAATATAAAGACGCACACCACAAATAGTAGCAGAAGCTCGGCCAAACACTGAGCTATATAGTGTACGCGCCAAAATTATTATTATTATATATAAAGCCACACTGATAAGGTCCAATCAGTTCATTGACGGTGGGCCTTGGTCTCATACAATACGCTCGACAGAACCTTATATGCGATGTTAAGAAGGCTGATACCGCGATAGTTGGCGCGAATTGGAGTATCACCCTTCTTGTGGATTGGGCAAATACACTTAGATTCCAATCAGTAGGCGTGCATTCGTCCGACCATACTCTGCAGATAAGCTTTATATGTGAATAACTCAGCTGGCAGCCCATCAGCTCCGAGCGCTTTGTTGTTCTTTAGACGTGCTATTGCTATACGAATTTCGTCGCAGTCGGGAACATCAATTCCGTTGTCATTGATTGGGGTTTCGGGATCATCATTTTCTCCAAGGTGGTCTCTGATACTACCACTAAGTAGTATGTAGGGAGCTCTTCCTCAACAAACTAAATATATTCTGGACGTCAGTCACCAGGTCGCCGTTGTCGTTCTTTTAGGAATTCGCCCCGGTCTTGAAACCTTCTGTTAGCCGTCGTACTTCTTGAAATAATTTTCGCACTCACGTCTTTCGGCCTCTCTCTTCTTCTCTCGAAAAATTGCGTATCGTTTCCTTCTTTAACTCGCGATATCTCTCCCGCGAGTTGCGCCCAATCGCGACGTGGCCCTATAGGCAGCATCTTTCCGTTCCGTGACGCGACATTCCTTATCGTACCAGTGCTTTTTTTGGGCTCGCTGGAAACCAATAGATTGTTCAGCGGCGGTACGTAAAGAGCAGGAGATGTGGGTCCATTGCTCTGAAATATCGCTGTATTGAGTACTGCCTTCAGAGAACAGGAATTTTTTTTATTAACAAGTTAGTCGAAGAAAGCAGCGATGTGTCTTGACATAAAGAACTTTTCATAAGGTAAACAGAAATAAAGCAACGAGCTCTAAAATTCAGCCAATCAAAAATTTTACAAGTTTTAAATGTTTGCATAAATATGTAGTAAAAAAACATGTTTTTGAAACAAACGGGTGTTTTTATAGTTAAAATTTTTACAGATGATGAAGAACGGTTACGTGAAGAACTGAAAGATTTAATTGATGATAATCCTATTGAAGAAGATGCAAGTGATGGCGAAGATTCTGACACAGGCTCAAAGAAGAGAAAAAAACACGATGATGAATTAGACGATCGCCTTGAAGATGATGATTATGATTTGATTGAAGAGAATTTAGGTGTTAAAGTTGAAAGAAAGGTAAGTCCAAATATCTTGTAATATTCTAGTTCTAATAATGCCATAAAAACTTAGACACTCTAAACACAGTTTCGCTGGACTAGTTGTTAGATCAGATATAGCCTTGGCACAAAACCCCAGAACACAAAATACCAAATGAGATAAAGTTGCAGACTATCTAGCTGAAAACTACATACATGAATGCAATCTAATGCCAAATCGAGCCATTCGTAAAAAAGCGATTGGTGAAACCGCAGTAGACATCAGACCAGTGAATTATGCTTTCAATTAATTCGCCCAACACAATGTTAATTTACGAAAAAAAATTGATTGGTTTGCTGCCGATCGCTATTGGTTAGATACATAGACGGTTATGTCTTTGATGTGACATCAAATCAAATAAAAAATTTAATTATTGAAGAAAGCTAAAATATGCACATATCCTGGAAAGTGAGTATTCAGAAGATGTTTGACAATTTCCTCTTCACTCTCAGAATAGCTTACATCGCTTTTCTTAAGGCTGGCCTTTGAAATATTGCTGCTTTTAGGCATTGCTTTACAGAGTCTGCAGGCCGCTTTTGTTTGTTCTATGTTTTCACAGAAACGTCTGAAGCTTTGTTCATTTCGACCGGTTAAAAAGTTTACGAACTTTGTTTCTGAGTTGACTGTTCCACCAGGGAACATCCCTCGAGGAGCAGACTCTACTCAAGGGACAGATGAACTCGTATGCGTCAATGAGTGTCTTGTTACAGTTTTCTATCAGTGTTTCTAGATCTATCGGGTTCCTGATATTTCCAATCAGCCCAGAATGAGATGAATTTTGGCTCAGGGTAGTGTTAAATCTCTCCCAGTCTGTCTCCCTAAAGTTCCTAAATGTTCTGTTTAGATGAGCAGTGCCTCCAATATCAAACCTTATAATTCTATGATCTGACATAAGAGGTTCGTTAGACACTATTCAATCTTTTACTAGCGTATTCATTAGAGTTTTCCCTATAGTTATGTCTAGGACCTCTTTACGCGTGCGGGTAACGAATGTTGGAGTATTCCCAAAATTTAATATTTATAGTATATTACTAAGAATCAATTCAAGAAGGTATTCACCTCTCTGGTCGATGTTGCTGCAGCCCCAAGCCCAATGGGTAAATTCTTCCTGTCGCAGTAGCCGACCAGTCTATTGACTTGCAATGGTGGTGCATGAGCGTCGTCTCCTGGCATATAGCATGAGGTGACCGGGACTTGGACTGCTAACCGATCTCTTGCCTGGAAATCTGAAAGACACAAGAATTTTAAAGTTTTAGTTGTCATTAAGTAGGATCTTTGACTTGCACACCTGGTGTCCAAAATTACCGACTGGTCTCCAACATCCTACAGCCGTTCCTCCTCGTCCGTCGCCAAGCTCTGACAGAATGGCCTCCTGGGAGTCGTCATCCGTTGCAATATTTAGCATAGTGAGGTCGAAGTCGTCAAAACCCTCACTTTCGTGAGGTTGACTCCCTCGACCACCTCACTTTTTGCAACTTCAATTGTGACTTCCTCAATCACCTCCCCCGATATCTCAGTGTCACCACCCGGTGCGTCAAAACTGCTGCGCCTTTGTCTTCTCCGCACGCGATTTATGTGCGTGCACTGGTATGCTACCAAAGCTTTTTTTTTTTTTTTTGTTGATAGCATCCAGTGATCGGTCGCCGATCCCGATCGTCAGCATTTTCCCCGCTTTCTCATCCTTGCTCCTGAAGATCTTCCAGAGGTTGGTGTGAAGACCCTCATTTTGGGCAACAAGGATGTCGAGCAGCGTCTTTGTTTCCGCTCCCGCCGCCTTCGGGAAGTACGCCGTTACCATGTGTACGCTTGGTATATTGTTCGCATCGCACGTAGATAACTGCGGCCTCTTCCAGCCTGGCAATTGAGCAGCAGTCTTCCAAAGCCACTCAGCCGTATCCGCATCGCAGCAATCGACCAGTAAGAGACATGGCCGAAAGTAGATTCCGTCAAACTTCGATAGTGGATTATGGTTTTCTAACCCCTACCCCTTTCTTCGACGATGGCGTCCTATATTGTTCCCAGCTCCTCCAGAGTGAATACAATCTCTCGGTATTCTTACGCTAGAACAGGAAGTCTGTAGCCCTAGGTTTTTCCGTCGTGCGTTGCCACCCTCGAAGTTTGCCTTTTCGCCGGGTTGCTTTCCGGAGGGCTAATCTCCGCGGCAACTCGTTCCATACCTTCGGGAGTTTTCTTGCGGTCTATCTCCTTACCTGCTGTGGCGATAAACCCTCTTTTAGGTAACGGAGGTACCACTTCGCACCAAAGCCACTCAGACCTAATGCCTGCCGCACTTCCCCGAACTGAGCCTTTCCGGATGTCAGTCCAGTACTCGTTGAAAGCTGCGGTGTAAACTCTTTAGTTACCGAAATAACCTTTAGAACCCACTCGCCCGCTATTTTCCTTCCGTAAGGATGTCTCCGTCCTCGTCGCCTGTTTTGTTTGTTCGTAGCGTTTTCAATTCCCTCGGTCTCCCCTCCGGTACACTTCGTGCGCAGGGGTATTACCCGTTGCATACCGAGGTATCCACAGACTGTACAGCTTCTCGATTTTCTCTTCTGTCCATGTTGTTTACCCTTGGTATCTTTGACCTTTGACCTTAATTTGTCCGACTTATCCTGGTAGCCAGTATGTCCGAAATTGATCTCGGCCTGGTTTCCCGATTGCGATGCGGTATGAGAGCCCGTATGCCCGTCTATTCATAGCCCCCATTAACAGGATAAGCGTACAGTTACTCATCGAGGCAGGCAGGTATCGATGAGGTGCTCAATCTACCACAGTCGGTTACACCCGACTGCAAACCAGTCCGATAGACGCGGGCTATCCCGGATGTTGGGACACCTATTAGCAGTTGGCACCCTCGGGGAGGGTTGCGTTGGACGATTTTTCTTCTTTTTTCCCCTCCACAACTCCAATCAAGTTGCCGCTGTTCTGCCTCTATTGCTGTCTGTATAATTTTTTTTGTTTGAATTTATTTGCATAAGGCTGGCTTATCCTTTTCTAGATTTTATTCTCATTGTTTGGCCATATAAATTTTTAATTAAAAATTGTATACGAGCTTTCAGGCCGATTCGTTTTTGGAAAAAATATAAGAAAAAACCATCAATACTCAAAGCGGTAGAAGTGATAGTACTATTTCGGAGATAACGACATCTCCTTATCAGACTTCTTTCTTCTTGGCTTCCGCGGGAGTCGAACGCACGTTATCAAGCGTAATACTTAAACCGGCATCTAAAAGCACTGAGCTAAGCTTACGCTGTGAGAGCTGTTGTTATTTTTCCTTATTTTCCCCTTCAGAATTTACTCCAATTAAGTACAGCTGTTCTGTCGCTATTTTATACTTGACTGTTGTTGTTGTTTGTACAATTGATGTTTGTTAGAATTTGTTTGTATAAAGCTTTATACATATAACCTTTTATAATTTTTATTGTTATTGTTTGGCCATATAACTATTTAATTTTTAATTGTAAAAGTGGTCGGTGTTAAATTCTGAATACAACTCTGCAAACCAATCCCACTCTCTTATACATAATTGATACATGCATACATATGTAATGCTCTTGATGCATTGCTGCACTTACCGTCACTTTGTATATTCATACGTGTGGAGGCCTTTAAGGCCACCTGCAGACTTAAAAGAAACGGATGTGGGTATAAAACGGAGTGGGGCGAGGCGAAAATTGCTGGCGGCAGAGATATGGACACTTGTGTATTTTCAATGCCACAGGATAGTACGCCACCGTTTCCTTTGCTGATGCCTATTTTAACTAAGAATTTCCGTCCTACTAAAAACCTTTCGAAAAACTTCAATAGGGTCCCTCTAATTCCATACAAAGAAAGTTTATGTAAAAGAATTGAATGCTTGACTTTGTCAAAAGCTTTGAAAAATGTACAACATCAAGTTGATATTTTTGCTCGAAGGCATAAACAATTTGATTCTTGATAATTAAAAGATTAGTACACGAGGATCTACCAGGAAGAAATCCATGCTGAAATCGACTAAAGAGATCTTAAGAGTGCTGAAAAAGTTTAACATTTAATATATTATCGAATAACTTAGCGAAAGTAGATTGCTTCACAATTGGCCTATAGTTTTTAATTTTGTTACGATCACCTGACTTAAATATGGGCGTAATTGAACAGAGTTTCCAGCAATCAAGGAAAACTCCATGTTTAAGACAAATGATAAACAACATGGACAACGGGAGAGAAATAGCATTGCAAAAGGTCTTTACGAATACCGGGGCGAGTCCCTCCAGATCTGAACAAGAACTTGATTTTAGGTTCGAGATTGCCAGGGCTACGTCATCGGAAGAAATTTCAAAGTTGGTTATTGTACCCGAATTTACTATAGAGTCAAAAAATGCAGAGCTCGTATCAGATATCACTTGACATTCCTCATCAACTACTTGAAAAAACTTTGCAAACAGGTTGCAAGTTTCCAAGGAATTTTCAGAAAACACGCCCTCATACTCAAGGGTAGTTGGGAGACCATTCGTTTTACGTTTATTATTAATATACGCCCAAAATTTCTTTGGATTGCTCTTGAGATCCTGTTCCACATTGGAGATGTACTGGTTATATAAGAAGCTATGGAGACAGCCATAATCCTTTTTCCATTTAATTAGGCTTAGATTATCCGCAACGCACTTGGTTTTCATAAATTTTTTATGTGCTTTAGGTATTATTTAGATTTTTCAAATGGCATAGTCTTGAATTGAACTATGGAGGCTTATCTCGTACAACTGAATTTTTAAAAGGAACAAAGTTGGAAATGCAATAACGCAGCTTATTGGGGAATAGTTCATACGAATCACATGGGTCATTGACAGAGTTCAAAATGGACCAATCAACCGAATTAAAAACTTCATTAATAGCGGAGATATTGGCATAGTCATAAACCTTATGAAGAACAACGTTATTAGAAGCAAAGTTATAGAACTTGAAGCTTATAATTAGAGCCTTATGATGAATACTATTGACAGATATGGGCGATAGGCATTCAGAACAAGATATGTTAAGCTCATTAAATGCGAATCTAACATTCGACCGTTGTCTCAAAGTGGCGCTTAGTGAAGTGCGTGCTCTTAAAAATGAGAATAAACAAATGTTCTCTCTACTGCAGTCCCTGTCTAATGACAAGAATGTTTTGCTCAAAAAAGTTGCCGATCTCCAAGCTGAGATGCGTTCTATGATTTCCACAGTACACAACTCAAACTAAAATTCTACTGATGTTACACGTCTTAATGTTGAAAATACATTACTGCATACTGCTGGCATTTTGACTGACGCTGCAGCGGATGCACATGCTGTTGCTATGACAAATCCTACATATATAACTCCTACTGCTGCTGCGGCTGTCTCTGCTGCCGCTGTACCGGCTATCAACCATGGTCTCTTCTTCGTTATATTCTCATGTCGCTCGCTCTAGCGCCATGCCATTTTCTAATACTGCTCTGTCTACAGATACACCTACTATGCTCTCTTCATCGTTATGCTCTGATGCTGCTGTTTCTCAAAAAGCTTCTGCACAATCGCCTATTGTTTGTATGGATTCTAATGGTTGGACTACTGTGCGACAAAAGAAAGTACCCAAACGTAAAAATGTTGTCGGTGGAAACAATGGCAACTTTGATTTTGATATCGCCACCAAAAAGAAATGGGTTCATGTTTCATCTTTTAAGCCTACAGTAACTACAGATAGTATTATTGCCTTTGTTTCCAAATATTCGGGCATTGCTTGCTTCTAACTAATAAAATAAGATACATCTCTGGATAATATCCGTAATGTGAATTTAAAACTTGGCGTTTCTGCCATGTTTTATGTTTAACTTTTTAATGCGGATGTTTGGCCTTCAAATGTTAATGTGCGGCCTTTCCGTTTTTTTTTCAAAATTAACGAATTACTGAACCGAACAAATAGCTTAACTAGTAGTTATACCATCCTACCTAATAATCTAAAAATATACTTCCAAAATATTTCGGGCCCTCGGACCAAATGCTCAGTTGTTTATACGCTAAGTTCTTCCCTAGATTTCGATATATTTATATTTGTTGAATCTTGGCTGAATGAAAACTTCTTCGACTGTGAAATTTTTGATCCAAATCTTTATGATGTTTTTCGTAAAGACCGCGGTCTTTCCAAAACAGGATGTTTTGGGGTGGCGGGGTTATTATTGCTGTGCGGAAAAAATACTGGGCGGCACTGGTAACCCTCGCCAATTCAGATTCCCTCATTGATCAGTTATGCGTCCGTGTGCATGGTTCTACTGGAGTCGTGTCGTTTACGTGTGTGCATCGTATATTCCGCCGAATAGTGATGACTATTTATATTTTGCTCACTCTGACAATGTAGTGTCTTTAGCATCAATGATTTCCGTTGATAGTCATCTCTGTGTCATCGTTGATTTTAATTTATGCCATTTAAATTGGTGCTCACTTCGAAACTCGACTGCATTTATGGCCTCTAATGTTAATTCATCAGCCGAGATTCACGTCATAGATAGTTTTTTAAGCAATGATTTACTTCAAATTAATGGATTTCATAATAAACTTAACAGACTTTTAGACTTAGTGTTTATTTCCAATAATATTAATTATACTTTATCGGAATGTGTTACACCAATCTCACAAACCGACAAACATCATGTTCCTCTTGTTCTCGAGTTGGAGTTTTATGAATTTGCTGAGGTGTTAGATGATCCCAGCATAAAGTTCAATTATACCGCATGTGATTTTTCAGAGTTTAACGAAATCCTGTCTAGTTTGGATTGGTGTGATGCCCTCCATAGCAATAATGTTTCTTATTGTTTTCACAATTTTAAAACTAAACTATTTGAGTTGTGCTTGAAGTACGTTCCCGTCTTTAAAATGAAAGCGTATAAAGTTCCATGGCACACTAAACGGTTAAAGCATTTAAAAAATTTGAAGAACAAATTTTGTAAATAGTATAATAAATCTAATGATCCACTGCACTATTCTATATTTCAATGCTATTTAAAGGAATTCACTTGCCTGAACAAATTCTTATATAGAAATTATATTTTAAACTTTGAAACCAACATAATTTCAAACTCTAAAGCGTTTTGGAGATTAATCAAGACAAAAAGATCCTGCTCGTCAGTCCCAGTCAATGTGTTCTTTGATGGAAAATTCGCAATTTGTGCTAAGGATTCTGCCAATCTATTCGCTGATTTTTTCTGCTTTAATTTTGAATCCGACTTGGATTTAGATACTGCTTCTCCTCCTTCTTGGAGTGACTCGTCGCTTAAATTTGGATCTTTGCGCTTGTCAATTACTGACGTCATTAATGGCATTAGTAAGCTCAGGCTCACATCTAAAACGGACTCGGATGGCATTTCGGCTATCTTGTTAAAAAATTGTTTATGTCTTGCTGAGCCTTTAGCAATAATTTTTAATAAGTCTTTGGAGACTGGTACTTTTATAGTTGACTGGAAGCGGTTACGCCTATTTTTAAGAGTGGAAACAAAAAATATTTGTTAATGAAAAATTATATTTCGCTGTCAAAGGCCTTATTTCCATCAATCAGCATGGTTTCGTTGCGAAGCGCTCTACAGTCACAAATATGTCCATTTTCAGAATACTGCATATCTGCTTTCCAAAAAGAATGTCAAGTAGATACAATATATACAGATTTCTCGAAGGCGTTCGACAAAGTGTCACTCCGTATACTCTTGTTCAAACTTGCGGCATTGGGGTTTCATTCTACATTTTTTCGTGGATTAAGTCATATTTGTCCAATAGACGCAGTGTCGTTGCTGTTGATAGTGCCACATCCTGTCCATTTACTGCGCCTTCTGGTGTTCCGCAAGGTAGCATACTTGGACCCCTCTTTTTTACTATTTTTATTAACGATATTGACTTGTGCTTCTCATTTGCAGAATACTTATTGTATGCGGATGATCTTAAAATTTTTGCGATTGTCAACAACTTTCAAGACTCTGAAAAGTTGCAACATGATCTAGATAAGGTTCATAACTGGTGTTGTTTAAATCGTTTGTCGTAAATAAAGGTTTGCTAAGCTAAAAACTACTTTGCATACTTCCTATACTATTACTGGCTCTACCCTGAATTTCGTTGATGAAATTAAAGATTTAGGCGTCATTTTTGATTCAAAGTTAAATTTCACTAGTCACGTTAATTATGTCATTACTCGGTCTTATTCGATGTTAGCATTCCTATGTCGTAAATGCTCTGCGTTCACTAATCCGTATACTCTCAAAACATTGTTGTTTCGAGCTGGCAAGCTTTTTTGCCAGCTGGTGCGAAAAATTAAAACGAATTGACTACGTTGACTGAAGCCTTCAAAAGAAAGAAGTGAAGTTTTTTTTACTTTGCCTAATTTATATGCCTTCGCTTATGCAATGTATGTATGAAAAAGTATTAAGCATTTGAACAAGTGCTTAGTATGTATGCACCAGGTACTTCTATAAGCTTACAAACTTATATTTGTTACAGTTATCGGTTCGCTTAATGCGACATACTAAATATATTTGTATTCATACTTGTACATATGTACACACGTAGGCGTAAATAATTGTGCATGATACTTATGTGCATTGTACATACTGCACTGCAGATATACAAATTTGATGACAATAGATGAGCTAGAGTTGAATGCGGCGAATGGGGTGTGAAGATAAATAAAGGAAGGAAGGACGGAGCAACTACCTTTAACCCTTACTTAGTCATCAATGCTTAACCTTTAACATCCTCCCCCGTTGAAGGACTGTGCCCTTCAAGATTTTCGGAAGGCAAAAGTGCAATTTTATTAACTGCTCGCTTAATCACTCCATTATCTGTCCGAATAAGCGCCACTCTAGCCACGTTGTCACTGCCAAGAATTATATCCACCACACGACCAAGTTGCCACCTTAATGGTGGAAGGTTTTCGTCCTTTAACAATACCATTGCCCCTTCTCGAATGTTCGGGATCTTTGCCTTCCACTTGTTTCTTTCTTGGAGAATAGTTAAGTAATTTGTGCTCCATTTCTTCCAAAACACCTGCTGCATGCAAGATAAACGTTGCCAACGATCCAATCTACTGGTCTCAATGTCTGTAACATTTGGCTCTGGAAAGCTGGTAAATGGTGCTCCGATCAAGAAGTGCGCCGGTGTTAAAACCTCCAAATCATTGGGATTCTCTGTAATTGCATAAAGGGGGCGTGAGTTGATTATAGCACATACCTGGCATACAAGAGTACGCAGCTGTTCGAATGGAAGAGCTGAGCGACCGACGACACGGTAAAAATGAAATTTCGCCGCCTTTACCGCTGCTTCCCACAGCCCGCCAAAATGGGGAGATCGTGGTGGGATAAAGTGCCAATCAATGCCATCGTTCAGACAGTGTCCCTGAACTGCTTGGAGATGGGACGTGGACGAGAAAAGATGTTTTAGCTCTGCTAATTAATTTTTTGCCCCAACAAAATTTGTAGCATTATCTGACCAGATTGTTTTTGGTCTTCCACGCATCGAAATAAATCGCTTGAGAGGTGCTATAAACGAAGCGGTAGACAAATCACATACCAACTCCAAATGCGTGGCCTTCGTAGCGAAACAAATGAATATACAAATGTAGCACTTGACTGGACCCTTGCTGCGCACCTCCGACTTGTAGTAAAAAGGACCACAAAAATCAATGCCCGTTGTGAAGAATGGCCTACATGGCTGCACTCTGTGTTGTGGCAAATCACCCATAATGTGTTCCATTAGTTTTGGTTTTAGACGAAAGCACCGCAGGCACTTGTTGACGACCCCAGCTACTGTCTTTCGCCCACCAATCGGCCAAAATTGTAAACGAATTGAGGCTGTCAAGCGGCCCAGCATGCATACATCTAAGGTGAAAATGTCGAATAATTGCAATGGTGATGGGATGTTGTTTTGGTAAGATGATTGGGTGGCGTGCTTCATAATCGAGAAATGAGTTTTCAAGGCGACCGCCAACCCTTAATAATCCGAAATCATCAAGAAATGGGTTGAGTGAGGACAATGAGGTGGATGGTTCAATACATCGTTTGGTCTTTAAAGTGTTGCACTCGGTAGCGAAGTGAATCTGTTGGATCAGGCGTAACAAAAGTTTTGTTCCAAGTTTGATGTTCTCAGGTGTAAGCGTGCCATACGTCCTCGCTGTTGTGCGATCTTTTCTTGTCATAAACCTCGAGACGTATGCAAAGACTCATTGCATGGTGTTGAATGAGTTTAGATACTTGCAGCGGAGTGAAAGATCTTTACGATGGATTGTTGCAGCTAAAGTGGTGCGTCGCCGTTCTGGTGTGTCGGTGAGAAAATCAGGTGACGGGGGCCAATCCTTCTGATCTCCAAGTAGGAAGGAAGGGCCGTGCATCCAAAGCTGAGAACTGAGAAGCTCTCTTGGGGATGGTCCCCGCGATACGATGTCAGCTGGGTTGAGCGCAGTTGGAATGTGATGCCATAACATGCCCTTCGTTAGCATCTGTATACGGCTGACCCTGTTCGAAACGAAGATATTGAAGTTTGAGGACTCCTCCCGCAGCCACGATAACACGACCGTTGAATCGGACCAACAATGTGTGTGGCAGTCAAATATTTGTGTCTGGCTGACTGATTCCAATACCTCAGCAAGTAGCAATGCTGCGCATAACTCGAGCTTTGGTACGGTGAGAGTCTTTAATGGTGCTACTCTTGATTTTGAGCATAATAGGCTGATTTTGACTTCATCGATGTATTGCGCTCGTATATATACACATGCACCATACGCAGCTAGACTAGCATCACAAAATGCGTAAAGTTCTAAATGAGAATTTGGTATTAGTACATATCGAGGAAAATGAAAATTTGATACTAATTCTAGTTCACCGCAGAAACTGGTCCAACTCTTGTACAAGTATTGCGGCAAGCTTTCGTCCCAGTGAATTCGTAGCTTCCACATCCTTTGTATAAGTACTTTTGCTTGAGTAAGGACCGGAGCGATGAGCCCAAGTGGGTCATAAAAGCGAGCTACTGTTGATAATGCAATGCGTTTAGTTACGTGTCTGTGGGTTCTCAAAGGCGCGAATGAATAAATTAAGTCATCCGATTTTGGATCCCACACTAGTCCAAGTGCCTTTGTAGTGGGCGTACCATCGTTGAACTGTAGCAGCGGCTCGCGGTTACATTCAGGCACTCCATCGAGGGATGCCGAATCGTTTGAACACCATTTTCGAAGAACGAAGTTTTCCCTTTGAAGTAATTGCGTTGTTTGGCGTCGAATTTCAACCACTAGCTATACGGCGTCTGCACCAGTGATAAGGTCGTCGATGTAAAAATCTCGCCGAACGATTTGTGCTCCAAGCGGGAAGTTGGCTTCTTCGTCTGTTGCTAGTTGATGCATAGCTCTAATCGCCAAGAACGCAGCGTGCCGCGTACCATATGTAACCGTGTCGAGCGTGTATACCTTTAACTCTGCCTTGGGATCGTCTCGCCACAGGATGCATTGTAAGTAGTTGTCTGGATGCAAAATGCGTACGCAGCGGTACATCTTACAGATGTCTCCCGTTAAGGCTACCTTGAACATTCGAAAACGCAAAAGTGTGTTGAAAAGTTTAGGCTGAATGATCGGACCAACCATCAGAACATCATTCAAGGAATATCCGCTAGTTGATTTTGCGGAGCCATCGAACACGACTCGCAATTTGGTTGTTGTGCTGTCAGCCTTATGAACGCAATGATGCGGCAGAAAGAAAGTTTTCGTTTGTGGCTCAAGCTTTGCAAATGACATATGCTTCAGTTCGGCATATTCTTGCATGAAGGATGAATACAAAGTTTTAATATCGGGCTTCTGGTGTAGCTTTCTTTCTAAACTTAAGAAACGTTGCTTGGCTTGTGTGTATGAATCACCAAGAGTATAGCCCCGTTAATTCAATGGTAGTCGTACAGCATATTCACCAGAATCGAGCCGAGTATGATTTTGTTCAAAGTGAAGTTCGCAGTTAATTTCATCCTGTGTTTGAGCAGGTAGCGCTGAGCAGTTCTCGACTTCCCAGAATTGCTTGACAAGATTATCGAGACTAGCTTCTTCTGCCTCTGGTTGAGAATGAACTGCAACTAAAGCCGAAGATTTGTGAAAGTGTAGTCCTCCACCCGAAGCGACCCATCCTAGTCTGGTTTTCTGCAAGATTGGAAGGTTCTTAGCCAACTTGATTTGGCCAACGCACATTAATTCGAAGAATATCGATGCACCCAACAAGACATCAATGCGTTGCGATTTATAGAAAAGAGGATCGGCTAGTTTGGTATTCGGCGGAATGTTCCATGAATCGGTGTTTAGGTCGAAGTTCGGCTGGTGATCGGTGATGGTGTTGGCGACGATGGCTTCAAACGAGAAAGTGTACTCATCAATGTGCGCCCTTGCGAAGATGTCAACTACCCTTTCAGCGATGAAATTAGATTCACCAATGCCAGATATGGAAGTGCTGATTTTTCTAGCTTCCAACTTTAATTGATTTACAAGGCGGCATGTTACAAAGTTTACCTGTGATGCGGAGTCGAGCAGCGCGCGACAAGCAACGTAGCACCCTGTGCGATTTTTGATATGTATGATTGCTGTCGCCAGCAAGACGAAGTTTTCTGAGGATGCCGCTGTGGCTACTTGCTGCACCCTTATCGAAGACGTTGGTGCCACTCCAGCACCGTTCTTGTCGACCGAGCGAAGCGGCGTCGATTGTTCATCTTTATACATATGTAGTAGTGAATGATGTTTTGATGTCGATTGCCGGCAATGCCCTGATTTGCATTTGTTTAATGTGTGGCCTTTACGAAGACAGTTGAGGCACATTTGTAGGCGCTTGGCTTCCTTGTAACGCGCAGTAGGTGATAAGGCTCCGAATTGAGTGCAACTAAAATCCAATGATCAGTGGAACCACAAAACGTACATGCGTTTGAAGATGCCAAGAGTGTCTTTCGAGAACTGCTGTTGCCGTGAGTTGGCCGTCTGCTTACCAAGGGGGCGTTGTTTACTGCTTGTACTGTAGCCTCCACGTTTTCTAGCATGCGACACTTCTTTTCCAGAAACGTCGCCATGGACGTCCAGGTAGGGAATGAACTTGTTGGTAGATCTTCTTCCCACTTTATTTGAGTTTTTGTATCGAGTTTTTGAGAGATTAGGTGTATAAGAAATCCATCAGCAATCTGCTCCCCCGATGCCATCGTTTGTAAGGAGCGCAGATGAGCATTTAGTTTGTCACTGAAATAGCGCAGACCAGATGCGCTGCCACTCTCAACGTTTTTGAGCGCGAAAATTTCCTTTATATGCGCTTGAAAATTGAGTAGCTGGTTTCCAAAACGTTTCTTCAAAAGATCTCGTGCCTTGTCGTAATTGACGTCACCTCTTAAATTAGCTCGTAAATGTTGAAACTTTTCAATTTTGGTTAACTCAGCACAGTTGTTAATAACTGAGTTAAACATTGCGATGAAGTCTGGCCATTCAGCTTCAAGGCAGGATTGGGCTTCTTCAAAACTTGTACGAAGGCGCTCCACCAACTCCAGATACATACATATGTCCACCTCATCCAAGTTTCTTAAAGAGTCTAGGGACAACTGCTGGTTAATTTCATCTAACTGCTTCTTACGAGAAATTGTCCTCTTTTTATAAAGAGTAACAACTTTAACTGCGTCATCAGGATTAGCACCTTCACCCTGGGGAAGCATGTTGAATTGCCGTTGAGTAGGCGAAGCGAAAAGCGAGCAGTTTTAAAGTTTAATACGCGACGATTTAATACGTGACTCAATCACTTCGGGGTCACCAATGTTTCGAGCTGCATGCTTTTTTGCCAGCTGGTGCGAAAAATTAAAACGAATTGACTACGTTGACTGAAGCCTTCAAAAGAAAGAAGTGAAGTTTTTTTTACTTTGCCTAATTTATATGCCTTCGCTTATGCATATGTACATATGTATGTATGAAAAAATATTAAGCATTTGAACAAGTGCTTAGTATGTATGCACCAGGTACTTCTATAAGCTTACAAACTTATATTTGTTACAGTTATCGGTTCGCTTAATGCGACATACTAAATATATTTGTATTCATACTTGTACATATGTACACACGTAGGCGTAAATAATTGTGCATGATACTTATGTGCATTGTACATACTGCACTGCAGATATACAAATTTGATGACAATAGATGAGCTAGAGTTGAATGCGGCGAATGGGGTGTGAAGATAAATAAAGGAAGGAAGGACGGAGCAACTACCTTTAACCCTTACTTAGTCATCAATGCTTAACCTTTAACATCCTCCCCCGTTGAAGGACTGTGCCCTTCAAGATTTTCGGAAGGCAAAAGTGCAATTTTATTAACTGCTCGCTTAATCACTCCATTATCTGTCCGAATAAGCGCCACGTTGTCACTGCCAAGAATTATATCCACCACACGACCAAGTTGCCACCTTAATGGTGGAAGGTTTTCGTCCTTTAACAAGACCATTGCCCCTTCTCGAATGTTCGGGATCTTTGCCTTCCACTTGTTTCTTTCTTGGAGAATAGTTAAGTAATTTGTGCTCCATTTCTTCCAAAACACCTGCTGCATGCAAGATAAACGTTGCCAACGATCCAATCTACTGGTCTCAATGTCTGTAACATTTGGCTCTGGAAAGCTGGTAAATGGTGCTCCGATCAAGAAGTGCGCCGGTGTTAAAACCTCCAAATCATTGGGATTCTCTGTAATTGCATAAAGGGGGCGTGAGTTGATTATAGCACATACCTGGCATACAAGAGTACGCAGCTGTTCGAATGGAAGAGCTGAGCGACCGACGACACGGTAAAAATGAAATTTCGCCGCCTTTACCGCTGCTTCCCACAGCCCGCCAAAATGGGGAGATCGTGGTGGGATAAAGTGCCAATCAATGCCATCGTTCAGACAGTGTCCCTGAACTGCTTGGAGATGGGACGTGGACGAGAAAAGATGTTTTAGCTCTGCTAATTAATTTTTTGCCCCAACAAAATTTGTAGCATTATCTGACCAGATTGTTTTTGGTCTTCCACGCATCGAAATAAATCGCTTGAGAGGTGCTATAAACGAAGCGGTAGACAAATCACATACCAACTCCAAATGCGTGGCCTTCGTAGCGAAACAAATGAATATACAAATGTAGCACTTGACTGCCCGTTGTGAAGAATGGCCTACATGGCTGCACTCTGTGTTGTGGCAAATCACCCATAATGTGTTCCATTAGTTTTGGTTTTAGACGAAAGCACCGCAGGCATTTGTTGACGACCCCAGCTACTGTCTTTCGCCCACCAATCGGCCAAAATTGTAAACGAATTGAGGCTGTCAAGCGGCCCAGCATGCATACATCTAAGGTGAAAATGTCGAATAATTGCAATGGTGATGGGATGTTGTTTTGGTAAGATGATTGGGTGGCGTGCTTCATAATCGAGAAATGAGTTTTCAAGGCGACCGCCAACCCTTAATAATCCGAAATCATCAAGAAATGGGTTGAGTGAGGACAATGAGGTGGATGGTTCAATACATCGTTTGGTCTTTAAAGTGTTGCACTCGGTAGCGAAGTGAATCTGTTGGATCAGGCGTAACAAAAGTTTTGTTCCAAGTTTGATGTCCTCAGGTGTAAGCGTGCCATACGTCCTCGCTGTTGTGCGATCTTTTCTTGTCATAAACCTCGAGACGTATGCAAAGACTCATTGCATGGTGTTGAATGACTTTAGATACTTGCAGCGGAGTGAAAGATCTTCACGATGGATTGTTGCAGCTAAATTGGTGCGTCGCCGTTCTGGTGTGTCGGTGAGAAAATCTGGTGACGGGGGCCAATCCTTCTGATCTCCAAGTAGGAAGGAAGGGCCGTGCATCCAAAGCTGAGAACTGAGAAGCTCTCTTGGGGATGGTCCCCGCGATACGATGTCAGCTGGGTTGAGCGCAGTTGGAATGTGATGCCATAACATGCCCTTCGTTAGCGTCTGTATACGGCTGACCCTGTTCGAAACGAAGATATTGAAGTTTGAGGACTCCTCCCGCAGCCACGATAACACGACCGTTGAATCGGACCAACAATGTGTGTGGCAGTCAAATATTTGTGTCTAGCTGACTGATTCCAATACCTCAGCAAGTAGCAATGCTGCGCATAACTCGAGCTTTGGTACGGTGAGAGTCTTTAATGGTGCTACTCTTGATTTTGAGCATAATAGGCTGATTTTGACGTCATCGATGTATTGCGCTCGTATATAAGTTGAGTAAGTCCTTGATGTCAGTTGCGTTGTACCTGTTACACGCTCGACTCGATTCGGTGAACAAGCTCAAACAGTTCCAAGTGGGTTGTTGTTGGTTGGAAGCTTATTCAAAGTATATTTTGAATAAAACAACAGCTCTATTTATCATTTAATTAAATCGACTTTATACGAAAATCAAACTTGATTGCTTGGCTGCTAAAGACTTACTGAATTTTATTGAGAATATAATTTTGTGGCTTAACATAAAATTCAACTAACAGCTACCTATGTGTTAGTTCATATACCTTATTCTATGTACTTAATTCTATGAATTGCAAAACATGTAGGAAACTGGAAGCGCAGCTGTTCATACGTTGTGGTTCCTTTTATTGCTGACTTTGTTTGTTTAGTCTATTGGCAGCTAGCATCTGACTGCAAGCGCTGGCGTGGGAGCATAATGACTTCAGAGTTAATGGGAATCATCCAAACTGTTACCCTACGAATGGATTTAGCGTAATGATGTGATGTTTGGAGTGGAAGTCATGGCGTGGGAGTCATGTGTTAACTCCTCCCTCTCTAAAGTATAATCGTCCGCGATTATTCGCTGTTATTTGTATCAATTGTATTGACCTGTCTCAATATTTCTTCAATGACTAGGTCATTACTTTGTTGAGTTTGCCTCCTCGTTATAAGTTTAATCGTTGTACGTTTACAAAATTTTGCAACAATTACGATGAATAGAATCATTGTGACAACGCATACAATTATTTTCATGCTATTGTGGTTTGTTTCTATCTTTTGGTTTATGTTTGATATTATTTTAATGTTTTTAATATCAATTTGGTCAATGTTTTCCAAGGTTAGTTCTTCCAACTCTTTTACTATGTTTAATTTCTGTAAACCGGGGTGCTCTATGTTGTCATAAGCTCTGTGTTCCTTGTTTTCGAAAATTGTATTGTTGATTGTTACTTTATCCTCAAATATTACTAAATGTGTTCTATTTATAGTTATTTTTTCATTAAATCCATCTTGTATTATAAATTTATCATTATTTAATATTATTATGCCCTCTCTCACATTGTCAATTTTTTTATAGTTTTTAGCATAAGTAATGTTACAATGTGCTGTGTTTTTGTTGAGCAGATCTAATAAACAATTCGGTTTATCTTCGATTTGACAAAAGTTATTGACTGTTATTATTACAATTTTTTAATAATTTAAAGTGTCCTCCTCTCTTTCCAACGGTTCTGTAGTCTAACTGTAGTATCTTGTCTTTTCGAATTACAGGCTCAATAAGAAATTTCTGATAAAAATCATTTACTAAGGGATACTGTATTATGAATAATATCGTTTCGTTATTCTGCATTACCTTAAGTTTAGAATTACTTAGTATACTTGTTATGCTAATCTTATCTCTTAAGCTCGAATTTATATCAATTAGTTCATTGTCCGTTAATAATAGTGGGTTAACTACATCCATTTTAATCATCATTATTGAATAAATAATGTTTTCTAATTCTAATATGATGATATTATTTCTATGTGAAATAAGTTCAAAAATGTTATCTTCTTTTGTTATTCCATTATCATTTTTTAGTTCATTTATTCTCTCCGTTATCTGAGTGATTTTATTAGTGATTTCTGCATTTATTATTAATTGATCGTTATTTGTGGTATTAATGGTTGCTATAACGTTAGTACTATACGACAATTTAATGTCCGGGTTCGCAAAAACTTCCTTAGTTTCTTCTATAATTTCGTAAAATCTCTCCTTTACATATGAAGGTAGAGAATGAGCTAATTCTAGCTGATTGATTTCAGCGCAGCTCCTAAATTTAAGCGGTTCTATGCCACTGTTATTCTATAATTTCGTAAAATCTCTCCTTTACATATGAAGGTAGAGAATGAGCTAATTCTAGCTGATTAATTTCAGCGCAGCTCCTAAATTTAAGCGGTTCTATGCCTCTTTTTTTGTATCTATTATCTCATCTATCTGCTTCATGAACTCATAGCCTATAATGCCTTCAAACGATTCTAGTTCGGGCAATATGTAAAAGTAAGTGTGCTCGTTAAACAAATTCATTAGACATCGTTGATCTATGATCAATTTACTGTTGACTGTCTTTAACATGAATGGTTGCTCGAGTTTCTTAATCCCTTTTAAAAATGATTCGTTTTTTATGTAATTTTTCGTACTGCCTGTATCTAAAAGAAATCTAAGCGGCTTGTAACCTTATTTCTTATAATTGCCGTGGCTTGATAATGTTTAGAACTGCCAGCGTAAGGCTCAAACAACCTATATGCGGCAGAGGCTGCATGTCGCCAGGACACATATTTCGTCTCGTCACCATTGAACTCGGGCAGTGTTTTTACAATGTCCAGCGGTTCGTCACATGAAACCCCTTGTCGTATTGTCACTGGCTCGTATTCTTTTACTTGTGGAATCTCTAAATGTTTAATTCTGTCATTTAGTTCATTTATGTTTGTCTGGACTGTCTGCGTTACCCTGTTCGCGAACGCCTCAAACAATTCTTTCATCTGGTTTTCATCTTTGATAATAATTATTAGTTGATTAATAAATAATTTTATTTATTATTGATACTTTTATGCACTTATTCACAATCCTAAGCACTCTTTTAAATTATTAAAATCTATTTTTCACTATTAACTCTGTGGTTTATGCACCTTTTTCTTTGCATATGTTGACACAAGTTGCTTAGACTAAGTTTTTTTTTTTTAAATATTCTTACAGATATCTAATTAGGTTCCGCATCCTTGGTGTGGTGTCCTTGAATTCAGTTGGGCGCCAGTTGAGTAAGTCCTTGATGTCAGTTGCGTTTTACCTGTTACACGCTCGACTCGATTCGGTGAACAAGCTCAAACAGTTCCAAGTGGGTTGTTGTTGGTTGGAAACTTATTCAAAGTATATTTTGAATAAAACAACAGCTCTATTTATCAATTATTTAAATCGACTTTATACGAAAATCAAACTTGATTGCTTGGCTGCTAAAGACTTACTGAATTTTATTGAGAATATAATTTTGTGGCTTAACATAAAATTCAACTAACAGCTACCTATGTGTTAGTTCATATACCTTATTCTATGTACTTAATTCTATGAATTGCAAAACATGTAGGAAACTGGAAGCGCAGCTGTTCATACGTTGTGGTTCCTTTTATTGCTGACTTTGTTTGTTTAGTCTATTGGCAGCTAGCATCTGACTGCAAGCGCTGGCGTGGGAGCATAATGACTTCAGGGTTGATGGGAATCATCCAAACTGTTACCCTACGAATGGATTTAGCGTAATGATGTGATGTTTGGAGTGGAAGTCATGGCGTGGGAGTCATGTGTTAACTTATATACACATGCACCATACGCAGGTAGGCTAGCATCACAAAATGCGTGAACTTCTAAATGAGAATTTGGTATTAGTACATATCGAGGAAAATTAAAATTTGATACTAATTCTAGTTCACCGCAGAAATCGGTCCAACTCTTGTACAAGTATTGCGGCAAGCTTTCGTCCCAGTGAATTCGTAGCTTCCACATCCTTTGTATAAGTACTTTTGCTTGAGTAAGGACCAGAGCGATGAGCCCAAGTGGGTCATAAAAGCGAGCTACTGTTGATAATGCAATGCTTTTAGTTACGTGTCTGTGGGTTCTCAAAGGCGCGAATGAAAAAAATTAAGTCATCCGATTTTGGATCCCACACTAGTCCAAGTGCCTTTGTAGTGGGCGTACCATCGTTGAACTGTAGCAGCGGCTCGCGGTTACATTCAGGCACTCCATCGAGGGATGCCGAATCGTTTGAACACCATTTTCGAAGAACGAAGTTTCCCCTTTGAAGTAATTGCGTTGTTTGGCGTCGAATTTCAACCACTAGCTGTACGGCGTCTGCACCAGTGATAAGGTCGTCGACGTAAAAATCTCGCCGAACGATTTGTGCTCAAGCGGAAAGTTGGCTTCTTCGTCTGTTGCTAGTTGATGCATAGCTCTAATCGCCAAAAACGCAGCGTGCCGCGTACCATATGTAACCGTGTCGAGCGTGTATACCTTTAACTCTGCCTTGGGATCGTCTCGCCACAGGATGCATTGTAAGTAGTTGTCTGGATGCAAAATGCGTACGCAGCGGTACATCTTACAGATGTCTCCCGTTAAGGCTACCTTGAACATTCGAAAACGCAAAAGTGTGTTGAAAAGTTTAGGCTGAATGATCGGACCAACCATCAGAACATCATTCAAGGAATATCCGCTAGTTGATTTTGCGGAGCCATCGAACACGACTCGCAATTTGGTTGTTGTGCTGTCAGCCTTATAATAATAATCCCAACGGTTTTTTTCCCTCCATACCCGCCCGACCGACGCGAGGGGCGCATCCGTATGACGCACGGATATATAAAAAAAAAAAAATTTTTTTTTTTCATATACATATGCTGCGCCGAGTCATGAAAGGCAGAAGTTTGTTAAGTGTCGAGATCTAAAACTGTTCAGCTACAGAACAAATGCTCATCAGCTGATCGAGTAGTAATATATAAGTATGTTTGTATCAATTATTGAGAGCATTGAGTATAGTTTTCTTTACGTAAAAAAGTGAGTCTGAAGTATCAAAAGAACCGGAATGAGTGTTAAAATCCTGGCACAAACTACGGAGTGGCTCATTTAACTCAAAATTACTTTTACATGGCTTCAGAAAAAGAGGCCGGAAATGTCTTGAAATTCGGGAGGGAACGTTTAGTTTTATTTCACCAAGAAGAGATGGGCTATAGATCAAGCCTGTCAGTAACTTCACTAAAAATACTACGCCTAGCATTTCTCTACGACTAGCAAGTGTAGGAAGATTAATGAGTTTTAAACGACTTATATATGGGGGCAGGTTGTACTGAGAATCCCAACGAAAATTTCTTAAAGCAAAAAGCAGAAATTGTTTTTGAATTGACTCTATTCGGTCGGAATGAACTTGATAGCGCGGGTGCCAAACAACAGATCCATATTCCAGTATTGGCCTCACTAACGTTGTGAATAGAGCCTTCGTAATGTATGGGTCATTGAATTCTTTTGACCATCGTTTTACAAATGCAAAAACACCCTTGGCTTTGTTAACTGTAACATTAATGTGAAGATTAAAATTAAGTTTCGGATCCATTGTAATTCCAAGATCAACAAAGTTAAACACTTGTTCGAGGTTATGGTTACATATGTCATAAGAAGCCGGTTGAAGTGCCCTTCGAGAAAAGCACATTACCTTACATTTTTTAAGGTTTAGCGGCATGTTATTTACTTCACACCAGTTAGTCATGCTATTTAAATCCGCCTGTAGTAAGGACCTTTCCTCAACAGAATGATACGATCTAAAAAGTTTTACATCATCAGCATACAATAAAATTTTTGAATAGTTAATTACAGAAGGTATGTCATTTATAAAAAGTAAAAACAGAACCGGACCAAGGTGACTTCCTTGCGGGACCCCTGAAGATACATGAATAATGTTTGAGGAACTATTTTTAAAAAGAACTCGTTGTGTTCTGTCCATGAGGTAAGAAGATATCCAATGAAGGAGATTAGGTTGAAAACCAAGGAGATCGAGTTTATGAATCAGTAAAGCGTGACTTACTCTGTCGAATGCTTTACTAAAATCGGTGTATATAACATCAGTGTGCATAAATTCTCTGAATCCATTTGAAACATGAGTTGTGAACTCGAGCAAGTTTGTAACGGTAGATTTACCCTTAGAGAACCCCTGTTGTTCTTCTATTAAGTCCAGGACTCTACCAAACAGTCCGGCACATTTTATATGAGCAATCCCATCGCACAACCAGCATGCAACAGAGCGTTGCTCATTATCGGTTTTTTTAATTTTGCAGTTGTCAAAAATGCAAGACATAATTTAACACAACTAAGTAAAAACTAATATCAAAAAAAAACAAATACTCGTATTGTATTAATAAAATAAAGGAGAAAGCAGTTTGAAAGGTAATGCAAGTTTTTTAATGGTTTGAGAGCTATTAATGTAACGAACAGTTTTAGATGCACAGTATTTGACACGTAAAAAACTAAGCGCAAACAGCTGTTTCAGGAATGACAATCAAGGAAGAGAAAAGAAAATGCGCGCAATACAAATACAAAGTCTAAAGCAAATAAGAAGCAATAACAATGTAAATAAGAAACAATAACAATGCAAAGCAACTAATGACTCGGCAATTGAAAAACTAAATTAAATTGCAATAAAATCAATGCAAATATGCTTAACAGATGTTATACTTAGCTTTAAATGCGCACAGATGAATCTCCAAATATTTTATCACTAAATTATTTAATTATATTAAATAAGTAAACAAATTTTAAAAAGAAAAAAATATCACAACAAAACACAACTTAACAGCTTGACGTTTGCGTATTATGAACGCAATGATGCGGCAGAAAGAAAGTTTTCGTTTGTGGCTCAAGCTTCAGTTCGGCATATTCTTGCATGAAGGATGAATACAAAGTTTTAATATCGGGCTTCTGATGTAGCTTTCTTTCTAAACTTCAGAAACGTTGCTTGGCTTGTGTGTATGAATCACCAAGAGTATAGCCGCGTTGATTCAATGGTAGTCGTACAGCATACTCACCAGAATCGAGCTGAGTATGATTTTGTTGAAAGTGAAGTTCGCAGTTAATTTCATCCTGTGTTTGAGCAGGTAGCGCTGAGCAGTTCTCGACTTCCCAGAATTGCTTGACAAGATTATCGAGACTAGCTTCTTCTGCCTCTGGTTGAGAATGAACTGCAACTAAAGCCGAAGATTTGTGAAAGTGTAGTCCTCCACCCGAAGCGACCCGTCCTAGTCTGGTTTTCTGCAAGATTGGAAGGTTCTTAGCCAACTTGATTTGGCCAATGCACATTAATTCGAAGAATATCGATGCACCCAACAAGACATCAATGCGTTGCGATTTATAGAAAAGCGGATCGGCTAGTTTGGTATTCGGCGGAATGTTCCATTAATCGGTGTTTAGGTCGAAGTTCGGCTGGTGATCGGTGATGGTGTTGGCGACGATGGCTTCAAACGAGAAAGTGTACTCATCAATGTGCGCCCTTGCGAAGATGTCAACTACCCTTTCAGCGATGAAATTAGATTCACCAATGCCAGATATGGAAGTGCTGATTTTTCTAGCTTCCAACTTTAATTGATTTACAAGGCGGCATGTTACAAAGTTTACCTGTGATGCGGAGTCGAGCAGCGCGCGACAAGCAACGTAGCACCCTGTGCGATTTTTGATATGTATGATTGCTGTCGCCAGCAAGACGAAGTTTTCTGAGGATGCCGCTGTGGCTACTTGCTGCACCCTTATCGAAGACGTTGGTGCCACTCCAGCACCGTTGTTGTCGACCGAACGAAGCGGCGTCGATTGTTCATCTTTGTGCATATGTAGTAGTGAATGATGTTTTGATGTACATTGCCGGTAATGCCCTGATTTGCATTTCTTTAATGTGTGGCCTTTACGAAGACAGTTGAGGCACAACTGTAGGCGCTTGGCTTCCTTGTAACGCGCAGCAGGTGATAAAGCTCCTAATTGAGTGCAACTAAAATCCAATGATCAGTGGAACCACAAAACGTACATGCGTTTGAAGATGCCAAGAGTGTCTTTCGAGAACTGCTGTTGCCGTGAGTTGGCCGTCTGCTTACCAAGGGGGCGTTGTTTACTGCTTGTACTGTAGCCTCCACGTTCTCTAGCATGCGACACTTCTTTTCCAGAAACGTCGCCATGGACGTCCAGGTAGGGAATGAACTTGTTGGTAGATCTTCTTCCCACTTTATTTGAGTTTTTGTATCGAGTTTTTGAGAGATTAGGTGTATAAGAAATCCATCAGCAATCTGCTCCCCCGATGCCATCGTTTGTAAGGAGCGCAGATGAGCATTTAGTTTGTCACTGAAATAGCGCAGACCAGATGCGCTGCCACTCTCAACGTTTTTGAGCGCGAAAATTTCCTTTATATGCGCTTGAAAATTGAGTAGCTGGTTTCCAAAACGTTTCTTTAAAAGATCTCGTGCCTTGACGTAATTGACGTCACTTGGCTTAAATGAACGAATTGTGTCCGAGGCCGCACCTCTTAAATTAGCTCGCAAATGTTGAAACTTTTCAATTTTGGTTAACTCAGCACAGTTGTTAATAACTGGGAATGAATTTAGCGTAATGATGTGATGTTTGGAGTGGAAGTCATGGCGTGGGAGTCATGTGTTAACTCCTCCCTCTCTAAAGTATAATCGTCCGCGATTATTCGCTGTTATTTGTATCAATTGTATTGACCTGTCTCAATATTTCTTCAATGACTAGGTCATTACTTTGTTGAGTTTGCCTCCTCGTTATAAGTTTAATCGTTGTACGTTTACAAAATTTTGCAACAATTATGATGAATAGAATCATTGTGACAACGCATACAATTATTTTCATGCTATTGTGGTTTGTTTCTATCTTTTGGTTTATGTTTGATATTATTTTAATGTTTTTAATATCAATTTGGTCAATGTTTTCCAAGGTTAGTTCTTCCAACTCTTTTACTATGTTTAATTTCTGTAAACCGGGGTGCTCTATGTTGTCATAAGCTCTGTGTTCCTTGTTTTCGAAAATTGTATTGTTGATTGTTACTTTATCCTCAAATATAACTAAATGTGTTCTATTTATAGTTATTTTTTCATTAAATCCATCTTGTATTATAAATTTATCATTATTTAATATTATTATGCCCTCTCTCACATTGTCAATTTTTTTTATAGTTTTTAGCATACATAAGTAATGTTACAATGTGCTGTGTTTTTGTTGAGCAGATCTAATAAACAATTCGGTTTATCTTCGATTTGACAAAAGTTAATGACTGTTATTATTACAATTTTTTAATAATTTAAAGTGTCCTCCTCTCTTTCCAACGGTTCTGTAGTCTAACTGTAGTATCTTGTCTTTTCGAATTACAGGCCCAATAAGAAATTTCTGATAAAAATCATTTACAATGGGATGGGTATTATAAAGTATATCGTTTCGTTATTCTGCATTACCTTAAGTTTAGAATTACTTAGTATACTTGTTATGCTAATCTTATCTCTTAAGCTCGAATTTATATCAATTAGTTCATTGTCCGTTAATAATAGTGGGTTAACTACATCCATTTTAATCATCATTATTGAATAAATAATGTTTTCTAATTCTAATATGATGATATTATTTCTATGTGAAATAAGTTCAAAAATGTTATCTTCTTTTGTTATTCCATTATCATTTTTAGTTCATTTATTCTCTCCGTTATCTGAGTGATTTTATTAGTTCCGGGTTCGCAAAAACTTCCTTAGTTTCTTCTATAATTTCGTAAAATCTCTCCTTTACATATGAAGGTAGAGAATGAGCTAATTCTAGCTGATTAATTTCAGCGCAGCTCCTAAATTTAAGCGGTTCTATGCCACTGTTATTCTATAATTTCGTAAAATCTCTCCTTTACATATGAAGGTAGAGAATGAGCTAATTCTAGCTGATTAATTTCAGCGCAGCTCCTAAATTTAAGCGGTTCTATGCCACTGTTAAAATAAACACCTCTTTTTTTGTATCTATTATCTCATCTATCTGCTTCATGAACTCATAGCCTATAATGCCTTCAAACGATTCTAGTTCGGGCAATATGTAAAAGTAAGTGTGCTCGTTAAACAAATTCATTAGACATCGTTGATCTATGATCAATTTACTGTTGACTGTCTTTAACATGAATGGTTGCTCGAGTTTCTTAATCCCTTTTAAAAATGATTCGTTTTTTATGTAATTTTTCGTACTGCCTGTATCTAAAAGAAATCTAAGCGGCTTGTAACCTTATTTCTTATAATTGCCGTGGCTTGATAATGTTTAGAACTGCCAGCGTAAGGCTCAAACAACCTATATGCGGCAGAGGCTGCATGTCGCCAGGACACATATTTCGTCTCGTCACCATTGAATTCGGGCAGCGTTTTTACAATGTCCAGCGGTTCTTCACATGAAACCCCTTGTCGTATTGTCACTGGCTCGTATTCTTTTACTTGTGGAATCTCTAAATGTTTAATTCTGTCATTTAGTTCATTTATGTTTGTCTGGACTGTCTGCGTTACCCTGTTCGCGAACGCCTCAAACAATTCTTTCATCTGGTTTTCATCTTTGATAATAATTATTAGTTGATTAATAAATAATTTTATTTATTATTGATACTTTTATGCACTTATTTCACAATCCTAAGCACTCTTTTAAATTATTAAAATCTATTTTTCACTATTAACTCTGTGGTTTATGCACCTTTTTCTTTGCATATGTTGACACAAGTTGCTTAGACTAAGTTTTTTTTTTTTTAATATTCTTACAGATATCTAATTAGGTTCCGCATCCTTGGTGTGGTGTCCTTGAATTCAGTTGGGCGCCAGTTGAGTAAGTCCTTGATGTCAGTTGCGTTGTACCTGTTACACGCTCGACTCGATTCGGTGAACAAGCTCAAACAGTTCCAAGTGGGTTGTTGTTGGTTGGAAACTTATTCAAAGTATATTTTGAATAAAACAACAGCTCTATTTATCAATTATTTAAATCGACTTTATACGAAAATCAAACTTGATTGCTTGGCTGCTAAAGACTTACTGAATTTTATTGAGAATATAATTTTGTGGCTTAACATAAAATTCAACTAACAGCTACCTATGTGTTAGTTCATATACCTTATTCTATGTACTTAATTCTATGAATTACAAAACATGTAGGAAACTGGAACCGCAGCTGTTCATACGTTGTGGTTCCTTTTATTGCTGACTTTGTTTGTTTAGTCTATTGGCAGCTAGCATCTGACTGCAAGCGCTGGCGTGGGAGCATAATGACTTCAGGGTTGATGGGAATCATCCAAACTGTTACCCTACGAATGGATTTAGCGTAATGATGTGATGTTTGGAGTGGAAGTCATGGCGTGGGAGTCATGTGTTAACTTATATACACATGCACCATACGCAGCTAGGCTAGCATCACAAAATGCGTGAACTTCTAAATGAGAATTTGGTATTAGTACATATCGAGGAAAATTAAAATTTGATACTAATTCTAGTTCACCGCAGAAATCGGTCCAACTCTTGTACAAGTATTGCGGCAAGCTTTCGTCCCAGTGAATTCGTAGCTTCCACATCCTTTGTATAAGTACTTTTGCTTGAGTAAGGACCGGAGCGATGAGCCCAAGTGGGTCATAAAAGCGAGCTACTGTTGATAATGCAATGCTTTTAGTTACGTGTCTGTGGGTTCTCAAAGGCGCGAATGAAAAAAATTAAGTCATCCGATTTTGGATCCCACACTAGTCCAAGTGCCTTTGTAGTGGGCGTACCATCGTTGAACTGTAGCAGCGGCTCGCGGTTACATTCAGGCACTCCATCGAGGGATGCCGAATCGTTTGAACACCATTTTCGAAGAACGAAGTTTCCCCTTTGAAGTAATTGCGTTGTTTGGCGTCGAATTTCAACCACTAGCTGTACGGCGTCTGCACCAGTGATAAGGTCGTCGACGTAAAAATCTCGCCGAACGATTTGTGCTCAAGCGGAAAGTTGGCTTCTTCGTCTGTTGCTAGTTGATGCATAGCTCTAATCGCCAAAAACGCAGCGTGCCGCGTACCATATGTAACCGTGTCGAGCGTGTATACCTTTAACTCTGCCTTGGGATCGTCTCGCCACAGGATGCATTGTAAGTAGTTGTCTGGATGCAAAATGCGTACGCAGCGGTACATCTTACAGATGTCTCCCGTTAAGGCTACCTTGAACATTCGAAAACGCAAAAGTGTGTTGAAAAGTTTAGGCTGAATGATCGGACCAACCATCAGAACATCATTCAAGGAATATCCGCTAGTTGATTTTGCGGAGCCATCGAACACGACTCGCAATTTGGTTGTTGTGCTGTCAGCCTTATGAACGCAATGATGCGGCAGAAAGAAAGTTTTCGTTTGTGGCTCAAGATTCAGTTCGGCATATTCTTGCATGAAGGATGAATACAAAGTTTTAATATCGGGCTTCTGATGTAGCTTTCTTTCTAAACTTCAGAAACGTTGCTTGGCTTGTGTGTATGAATCACCAAGAGTATAGCCGCGTTGATTCAATGGTAGTCGTACAGCATACTCACCAGAATCGAGCTGAGTATGATTTTGTTGAAAGTGAAGTTCGCAGTTAATTTCATCCTGTGTTTGAGCAGGTAGCGCTGAGCAGTTCTCGACTTCCCAGAATTGCTTGACAAGATTATCGAGACTAGCTTCTTCTGCCTCTGGTTGAGAATGAACTGCAACTAAAGTCGAAGATTTGTGAAAGTGTAGTCCTCCACCCGAAGCGACCCGTCCTAGTCTGGTTTTCTGCAAGATTGGAAGGTTTTTAGCCAACTTGATTTGGCCAATGCACATTAATTCGAAGAATATCGATGCACCCAACAAGACATCAATGCGTTGCGATTTATAGAAAAGCGGATCGGCTAGTTTGGTATTCGGCGGAATGTTCCATTAATCGGTGTTTAGGTCGAAGTTCGGCTGGTGATCGGTGATGGTGTTGGCGACGATGGCTTCAAACGAGAAAGTGTACTCATCAATGTGCGCCCTTGCGAAGATGTCAAGTACCCTTTCAGCGATGAAATTAGATTCACCAATGCCAGATATGGAAGTGCTGATTTTTCTAGCTTCCAACTTTAATTGATTTACAAGGCGGCATGTTACAAAGTTTACCTGTGATGCGGAGTCGAGCAGCGCGCGACAAGCAACGTAGCACCCTGTGCGATTTTTGATATGTATGATTGCTGTCGCCAGCAAGACGAAGTTTTCTGAGGATGCCGCTGTGGCTACTTGCTGCACCCTTATCGAAGACGTTGGTGCCACTCCAGCACCGTTGTTGTCGACCGAACGAAGCGGCGTCGATTGTTCATCTTTGTGCATATGTAGTAGTGTTGCCGTGAGTTGGCCGTCTGCTTACCAAGGGGGCGTTGTTTACTGCTTGTACTGTAGCCTCCACGTTTTCTAGCATGCGACACTTCTTTTCCAGAATCGTCGCCATGGACGTCCAGGTAGGGAATGAACTTGTTGGTAGATCTTCTTCCCACTTTATTTGAGTTTTTGTATCGAGTTTTTGAGAGATTAGGTGTATAAGAAATCCATCAGCAATCTGCTCCCCCGATGCCATCGTTTGTAAGGAGCGCAGATGAGCATTTAGTTTGTCACTGAAATAGCGCAGACCAGATGCGCTGCCACTCTCAACGTTTTTGAGCGCGAAAATTTCCTTTATATGCGCTTGAAAATTGAGTAGCTGGTTTCCAAAACGTTTCTTTAAAAGATCTCGTGCCTTGACGTAATTGACGTCACTTGGCTTAAATGAACGAATTGTGTCCGAGGCCGCACCTCTTAAATTAGCTCGCAAATGTTGAAACTTTTCAATTTTGGTTAACTCAGCACAGTTGTTAATAACTGGGAATGAATTTAGCGTAATGATGTGATGTTTGGAGTGGAAGTCATGGCGTGGGAGTCATGTGTTAACTCCTCCCTCTCTAAAGTATAATCGTCCGCGATTATTCGCTGTTATTTGTATCAATTGTATTGACCTGTCTCAATATTTCTTCAATGACTAGGTCATTACTTTGTTGAGTTTGCCTCCTCGTTATAAGTTTAATCGTTGTACGTTTACAAAATTTTGCAACAATTATGATGAATAGAATCATTGTGACAACGCATACAATTATTTTCATGCTATTGTGGTTTGTTTCTATCTTTTGGTTTATGTTTGATATTATTTTAATGTTTTTAATATCAATTTGGTCAATGTTTTCCAAGGTTAGTTCTTCCAACTCTTTTACTATGTTTAATTTCTGTAAACCGGGGTGCTCTTTGTTGTCATAAGCTCTGTGTTCCTTGTTTTCGAAAATTGTATTGTTGATTGTTACTTTATCCTCAAATATAACTAAATGTGTTCTATTTATAGTTATTTTTTCATTAAATCCATCTTGTATTATAAATTTATCATTATTTAATATTATTATGCCCTCTCTCACATTGTCAATTTTTTTTATAGTTTTTAGCATACATAAGTAATGTTACAATGTGCTGTGTTTTTGTTGAGCAGATCTAATAAACAATTCGGTTTATCTTCGATTTGACAAAAGTTAATGACTGTTATTATTACAATTTTTTAATAATTTAAAGTGTCCTCCTCTCTTTCCAACGGTTCTGTAGTCTAACTGTAGTATCTTGTCTTTTCGAATTACAGGCCCAATAAGAAATTTCTGATAAAAATCATTTACAATGGGATGGGTATTATAAAGTATATCGTTTCGTTATTCTGCATTACCTTAAGTTTAGAATTACTTAGTATACTTGTTATGCTAATCTTATCTCTTAAGCTCGAATTTATATCAATTAGTTCATTGTCCGTTAATAATAGTGGGTTAACTACATCCATTTTAATCATCATTATTGAATAAATAATGTTTTCTAATTCTAATATGATGATATTATTTCTATGTGAAATAAGTTCAAAAATGTTATCTTCTTTTGTTATTCCATTATCATTTTTAGTTCATTTATTCTCTCCGTTATCTGAGTGATTTTATTAGTTCCGGGTTCGCAAAAACTTCCTTAGTTTCTTCTATAATTTCGTAAAATCTCTCCTTTACATATGAAGGTAGAGAATGAGCTAATTCTAGCTGATTAATTTCAGCGCAGCTCCTAAATTTAAGCGGTTCTATGCCACTGTTATTCTATAATTTCGTAAAATCTCTCCTTTACATATGAAGGTAGAGAATGAGCTAATTCTAGCTGATTAATTTCAGCGCAGCTCCTAAATTTAAGCGGTTCTATGCCACTGTTAAAATAAACACCTCTTTTTTTGTATCTATTATCTCATCTATCTGCTTCATGAACTCATAGCCTATAATGCCTTCAAACGATTCTAGTTCGGGCAATATGTAAAAGTAAGTGTGCTCGTTAAACAAATTCATTAGACATCGTTGATCTATGATCAATTTACTGTTGACTGTCTTTAACATGAATGGTTGCTCGAGTTTCTTAATCCCTTTTAAAAATGATTCGTTTTTTATGTAATTTTTCGTACTGCCTGTATCTAAAAGAAATCTAAGCGGCTTGTAACCTTATTTCTTATAATTGCCGTGGCTTGATAATGTTTAGAACTGCCAGCGTAAGGCTCAAACAACCTATATGCGGCAGAGGCTGCATGTCGCCAGGACACATATTTCGTCTCGTCACCATTGAATTCGGGCAGCGTTTTTACAATGTCCAGCGGTTCTTCACATGAAACCCCTTGTCGTATTGTCACTGGCTCGTATTCTTTTACTTGTGGAATCTCTAAATGTTTAATTCTGTCATTTAGTTCATTTATGTTTGTCTGGACTGTCTGCGTTACCCTGTTCGCGAACGCCTCAAACAATTCTTTCATCTGGTTTTCATCTTTGATAATAATTATTAGTTGATTAATAAATAATTTTATTTATTATTGATACTTTTATGCACTTATTTCACAATCCTAAGCACTCTTTTAAATTATTAAAATCTATTTTTCACTATTAACTCTGTGGTTTATGCACCTTTTTCTTTGCATATGTTGACACAAGTTGCTTAGACTAAGTTTTTTTTTTTTTAATATTCTTACAGATATCTAATTAGGTTCCGCATCCTTGGTGTGGTGTCCTTGAATTCAGTTGGGCGCCAGTTGAGTAAGTCCTTGATGTCAGTTGCGTTGTACCTGTTACACGCTCGACTCGATTCGGTGAACAAGCTCAAACAGTTCCAAGTGGGTTGTTGTTGGTTGGAAACTTATTCAAAGTATATTTTGAATAAAACAACAGCTCTATTTATCAATTATTTAAATCGACTTTATACGAAAATCAAACTTGATTGCTTGGCTGCTAAAGACTTACTGAATTTTATTGAGAATATAATTTTGTGGCTTAACATAAAATTCAACTAACAGCTACCTATGTGTTAGTTCATATACCTTATTCTATGTACTTAATTCTATGAATTACAAAACATGTAGGAAACTGGAACCGCAGCTGTTCATACGTTGTGGTTCCTTTTATTGCTGACTTTGTTTGTTTAGTCTATTGGCAGCTAGCATCTGACTGCAAGCGCTGGCGTGGGAGCATAATGACTTCAGGGTTGATGGGAATCATCCAAACTGTTACCCTACGAATGGATTTAGCGTAATGATGTGATGTTTGGAGTGGAAGTCATGGCGTGGGAGTCATGTGTTAACTTATATACACATGCACCATACGCAGCTAGGCTAGCATCACAAAATGCGTGAACTTCTAAATGAGAATTTGGTATTAGTACATATCGAGGAAAATTAAAATTTGATACTAATTCTAGTTCACCGCAGAAATCGGTCCAACTCTTGTACAAGTATTGCGGCAAGCTTTCGTCCCAGTGAATTCGTAGCTTCCACATCCTTTGTATAAGTACTTTTGCTTGAGTAAGGACCGGAGCGATGAGCCCAAGTGGGTCATAAAAGCGAGCTACTGTTGATAATGCAATGCTTTTAGTTACGTGTCTGTGGGTTCTCAAAGGCGCGAATGAAAAAAATTAAGTCATCCGATTTTGGATCCCACACTAGTCCAAGTGCCTTTGTAGTGGGCGTACCATCGTTGAACTGTAGCAGCGGCTCGCGGTTACATTCAGGCACTCCATCGAGGGATGCCGAATCGTTTGAACACCATTTTCGAAGAACGAAGTTTCCCCTTTGAAGTAATTGCGTTGTTTGGCGTCGAATTTCAACCACTAGCTGTACGGCGTCTGCACCAGTGATAAGGTCGTCGACGTAAAAATCTCGCCGAACGATTTGTGCTCAAGCGGAAAGTTGGCTTCTTCGTCTGTTGCTAGTTGATGCATAGCTCTAATCGCCAAAAACGCAGCGTGCCGCGTACCATATGTAACCGTGTCGAGCGTGTATACCTTTAACTCTGCCTTGGGATCGTCTCGCCACAGGATGCATTGTAAGTAGTTGTCTGGATGCAAAATGCGTACGCAGCGGTACATCTTACAGATGTCTCCCGTTAAGGCTACCTTGAACATTCGAAAACGCAAAAGTGTGTTGAAAAGTTTAGGCTGAATGATCGGACCAACCATCAGAACATCATTCAAGGAATATCCGCTAGTTGATTTTGCGGAGCCATCGAACACGACTCGCAATTTGGTTGTTGTGCTGTCAGCCTTATGAACGCAATGATGCGGCAGAAAGAAAGTTTTCGTTTGTGGCTCAAGATTCAGTTCGGCATATTCTTGCATGAAGGATGAATACAAAGTTTTAATATCGGGCTTCTGATGTAGCTTTCTTTCTAAACTTCAGAAACGTTGCTTGGCTTGTGTGTATGAATCACCAAGAGTATAGCCGCGTTGATTCAATGGTAGTCGTACAGCATACTCACCAGAATCGAGCTGAGTATGATTTTGTTGAAAGTGAAGTTCGCAGTTAATTTCATCCTGTGTTTGAGCAGGTAGCGCTGAGCAGTTCTCGACTTCCCAGAATTGCTTGACAAGATTATCGAGACTAGCTTCTTCTGCCTCTGGTTGAGAATGAACTGCAACTAAAGTCGAAGATTTGTGAAAGTGTAGTCCTCCACCCGAAGCGACCCGTCCTAGTCTGGTTTTCTGCAAGATTGGAAGGTTTTTAGCCAACTTGATTTGGCCAATGCACATTAATTCGAAGAATATCGATGCACCCAACAAGACATCAATGCGTTGCGATTTATAGAAAAGCGGATCGGCTAGTTTGGTATTCGGCGGAATGTTCCATTAATCGGTGTTTAGGTCGAAGTTCGGCTGGTGATCGGTGATGGTGTTGGCGACGATGGCTTCAAACGAGAAAGTGTACTCATCAATGTGCGCCCTTGCGAAGATGTCAAGTACCCTTTCAGCGATGAAATTAGATTCACCAATGCCAGATATGGAAGTGCTGATTTTTCTAGCTTCCAACTTTAATTGATTTACAAGGCGGCATGTTACAAAGTTTACCTGTGATGCGGAGTCGAGCAGCGCGCGACAAGCAACGTAGCACCCTGTGCGATTTTTGATATGTATGATTGCTGTCGCCAGCAAGACGAAGTTTTCTGAGGATGCCGCTGTGGCTACTTGCTGCACCCTTATCGAAGACGTTGGTGCCACTCCAGCACCGTTGTTGTCGACCGAACGAAGCGGCGTCGATTGTTCATCTTTGTGCATATGTAGTAGTGTTGCCGTGAGTTGGCCGTCTGCTTACCAAGGGGGCGTTGTTTACTGCTTGTACTGTAGCCTCCACGTTTTCTAGCATGCGACACTTCTTTTCCAGAATCGTCGCCATGGACGTCCAGGTAGGGAATGAACTTGTTGGTAGATCTTCTTCCCACTTTATTTGAGTTTTTGTATCGAGTTTTTGAGAGATTAGGTGTATAAGAAATCCATCAGCAATCTGCTCCCCCGATGCCATCGTTTGTAAGGAGCGCAGATGAGCATTTAGTTTGTCACTGAAATAGCGCAGACCAGATGCGCTGCCACTCTCAACGTTTTTGAGCGCGAAAATTTCCTTTATATGCGCTTGAAAATTGAGTAGCTGGTTTCCAAAACGTTTCTTTAAAAGATCTCGTGCCTTGACGTAATTGACGTCACTTGGCTTAAATGAACGAATTGTGTCCGAGGCCGCACCTCTTAAATTAGCTCGCAAATGTTGAAACTTTTCAATTTTGGTTAACTCAGCACAGTTGTTAATAACTGGGAATGAATTTAGCGTAATGATGTGATGTTTGGAGTGGAAGTCATGGCGTGGGAGTCATGTGTTAACTCCTCCCTCTCTAAAGTATAATCGTCCGCGATTATTCGCTGTTATTTGTATCAATTGTATTGACCTGTCTCAATATTTCTTCAATGACTAGGTCATTACTTTGTTGAGTTTGCCTCCTCGTTATAAGTTTAATCGTTGTACGTTTACAAAATTTTGCAACAATTATGATGAATAGAATCATTGTGACAACGCATACAATTATTTTCATGCTATTGTGGTTTGTTTCTATCTTTTGGTTTATGTTTGATATTATTTTAATGTTTTTAATATCAATTTGGTCAATGTTTTCCAAGGTTAGTTCTTCCAACTCTTTTACTATGTTTAATTTCTGTAAACCGGGGTGCTCTTTGTTGTCATAAGCTCTGTGTTCCTTGTTTTCGAAAATTGTATTGTTGATTGTTACTTTATCCTCAAATATAACTAAATGTGTTCTATTTATAGTTATTTTTTCATTAAATCCATCTTGTATTATAAATTTATCATTATTTAATATTATTATGCCCTCTCTCACATTGTCAATTTTTTTTATAGTTTTTAGCATACATAAGTAATGTTACAATGTGCTGTGTTTTTGTTGAGCAGATCTAATAAACAATTCGGTTTATCTTCGATTTGACAAAAGTTAATGACTGTTATTATTACAATTTTTTAATAATTTAAAGTGTCCTCCTCTCTTTCCAACGGTTCTGTAGTCTAACTGTAGTATCTTGTCTTTTCGAATTACAGGCCCAATAAGAAATTTCTGATAAAAATCATTCACAATGGGATACTGTATTATAAAGTATATCGTTTCGTTATTCTGCATTACCTTAAGTTTAGAATTACTTAGTATACTTGTTATGCTAATCTTATCTCTTAAGCTCGAATTTATATCAATTAGTTCATTGTCCGTTAATAATAGTGGGTTAACTACATCCATTTTAATCATCATTATTGAATAAATAATGTTTTCTAATTCTAATATGATGATATTATTTCTATGTGAAATAAGTTCAAAAATGTTATCTTCTTTTGTTATTCCATTATCATTTTTAGTTCATTTATTCTCTCCGTTATCTGAGTGATTTTATTAGTTCCGGGTTCGCAAAAACTTCCTTAGTTTCTTCTATAATTTCGTAAAATCTCTCCTTTACATATGAAGGTAGAGAATGAGCTAATTCTAGCTGATTAATTTCAGCGCAGCTCCTAAATTTAAGCGGTTCTATGCCACTGTTATTCTATAATTTCGTAAAATCTCTCCTTTACATATGAAGGTAGAGAATGAGCTAATTCTAGCTGATTAATTTCAGCGCAGCTCCTAAATTTAAGCGGTTCTATGCCACTGTTAAAATAAACACCTCTTTTTTTGTATCTATTATCTCATCTATCTGCTTCATGAACTCATAGCCTATAATGCCTTCAAACGATTCTAGTTCGGGCAATATGTAAAAGTAAGTGTGCTCGTTAAACAAATTCATTAGACATCGTTGATCTATGATCAATTTACTGTTGACTGTCTTTAACATGAATGGTTGCTCGAGTTTCTTAATCCCTTTTAAAAATGATTCGTTTTTTATGTAATTTTTCGTACTGCCTGTATCTAAAAGAAATCTAAGCGGCTTGTAACCTTATTTCTTATAATTGCCGTGGCTTGATAATGTTTAGAACTGCCAGCGTAAGGCTCAAACAACCTATATGCGGCAGAGGCTGCATGTCGCCAGGACACATATTTCGTCTCGTCACCATTGAATTCGGGCAGCGTTTTTACAATGTCCAGCGGTTCGTCACACGAAACCCCTTGTCGTATTGTCACTGGCTCGTATTCTTTTACTTGTGGAATCTCTAAATGTTTAATTCTGTCATTTAGTTCATTTATGTTTGTCTGGACTGTCTGCGTTACCCTGTTCGCGAACGCCTCAAACAATTCTTTCATCTGGTTTTCATCTTTGATAATAATTATTAGTTGATTAATAAATAATTTTATTTATTATTGATACTTTTATGCACTTATTTCACAATCCTAAGCACTCTTTTAAATTATTAAAATCTATTTTTCACTATTAACTCTGTGGTTTATGCACCTTTTTCTTTGCATATGTTGACACAAGTTGCTTAGACTAAGTTTTTTTTTTTTAAATATTCTTACAGATATCTAATTAGGTTCCGCATCCTTGGTGTGGTGTCCTTGAATTCAGTTGGGCGCCAGTTGAGTAAGTCCTTGATGTCAGTTGCGTTGTACCTGTTACACGCTCGACTCGATTCGGTGAACAAGCTCAAACAGTTCCAAGTGGGTTGTTGTTGGTTGGAAACTTATTCAAAGTATATTTTGAATAAAACAACAGCTCTATTTATCAATTATTTAAATCGACTTTATACGAAAATCAAACTTGATTGCTTGGCTGCTAAAGACTTACTGAATTTTATTGAGAATATAATTTTGTGGCTTAACATAAAATTCAACTAACAGCTACCTATGTGTTAGTTCATATACCTTATTCTATGTACTTAATTCTATGAATTACAAAACATGTAGGAAACTGGAACCGCAGCTGTTCATACGTTGTGGTTCCTTTTATTGCTGACTTTGTTTGTTTAGTCTATTGGCAGCTAGCATCTGACTGCAAGCGCTGGCGTGGGAGCATAATGACTTCAGGGTTGATGGGAATCATCCAAACTGTTACCCTACGAATGGATTTAGCGTAATGATGTGATGTTTGGAGTGGAAGTCATGGCGTGGGAGTCATGTGTTAACTTATATACACATGCACCATACGCAGCTAGGCTAGCATCACAAAATGCGTGAACTTCTAAATGAGAATTTGGTATTAGTACATATCGAGGAAAATTAAAATTTGATACTAATTCTAGTTCACCGCAGAAATCGGTCCAACTCTTGTACAAGTATTGCGGCAAGCTTTCGTCCCAGTGAATTCGTAGCTTCCACATCCTTTGTATAAGTACTTTTGCTTGAGTAAGGACCGGAGCGATGAGCCCAAGTGGGTCATAAAAGCGAGCTACTGTTGATAATGCAATGCTTTTAGTTACGTGTCTGTGGGTTCTCAAAGGCGCGAATGAAAAAAATTAAGTCATCCGATTTTGGATCCCACACTAGTCCAAGTGCCTTTGTAGTGGGCGTACCATCGTTGAACTGTAGCAGCGGCTCGCGGTTACATTCAGGCACTCCATCGAGGGATGCCGAATCGTTTGAACACCATTTTCGAAGAACGAAGTTTCCCCTTTGAAGTAATTGCGTTGTTTGGCGTCGAATTTCAACCACTAGCTGTACGGCGTCTGCACCAGTGATAAGGTCGTCGACGTAAAAATCTCGCCGAACGATTTGTGCTCAAGCGGAAAGTTGGCTTCTTCGTCTGTTGCTAGTTGATGCATAGCTCTAATCGCCAAAAACGCAGCGTGCCGCGTACCATATGTAACCGTGTCGAGCGTGTATACCTTTAACTCTGCCTTGGGATCGTCTCGCCACAGGATGCATTGTAAGTAGTTGTCTGGATGCAAAATGCGTACGCAGCGGTACATCTTACAGATGTCTCCCGTTAAGGCTACCTTGAACATTCGAAAACGCAAAAGTGTGTTGAAAAGTTTAGGCTGAATGATCGGACCAACCATTAGAACATCATTCAAGGAATATCCGCTAGTTGATTTTGCGGAGCCATCGAACACGACTCGCAATTTGGTTGTTGTGCTGTCAGCCTTATGAACGCAATGATGCGGCAGAAAGAAAGTTTTCGTTTGTGGCTCAAGCTTTGCAAATGACATATGCTTCAGTTCGGCATATTCTTGCATGAAGGATGAATACAAAGTTTTAATATCGGGCTTCTGATGTAGCTTTCTTTCTAAACTTAAGAAACGTTGCTTGGCTTGTGTGTATGAATCACCAAGAGTATAGCCCCGTTAATTCAATGGTAGTCGTACAGCATATTCACCAGAATCGAGCCGAGTATGATTTTGTTCAAAGTGAAGTTCGCAGTTAATTTCATCCTGTGTTTGAGCAGGTAGCGCTGAGCAGTTCTCGACTTCCCAGAATTGCTTGACAAGATTATCGAGACTAGCTTCTTCTGCCTCTGGTTGAGAATGAACTGCAACTAAAGCCGAAGATTTGTGAAAGTGTAGTCCTCCACCCGAAGCGACCCATCCTAGTCTGGTTTTCTGCAAGATTGGAAGGTTCTTAGCCAACTTGATTTGGCCAACGCACATTAATTCGAAGAATATCGATGCACCCAACAAGACATCAATGCGTTGCGATTTATAGAAAAGAGGATCGGCTAGTTTGGTATTCGGCGGAATGTTCCATGAATCGGTGTTTAGGTCGAAGTTCGGCTGGTGATCGGTGATGGTGTTGGCGACGATGGCTTCAAACGAGAAAGTGTACTCATCAATGTGCGCCCTTGCGAAGATGTCAACTACCCTTTCAGCGATGAAATTAGATTCACCAATGCCAGATATGGAAGTGCTGATTTTTCTAGCTTCCAACTTTAATTGATTTACAAGGCGGCATGTTACAAAGTTTACCTGTGATGCGGAGTCGAGCAGCGCGCGACAAGCAACGTAGCACCCTGTGCGATTTTTGATATGTATGATTGCTGTCGCCAGCAAGACGAAGTTTTCTGAGGATGCCGCTGTGGCTACTTGCTGCACCCTTATCGAAGACGTTGGTGCCACTCCAGCACCGTTCTTGTCGACCGAGCGAAGCGGCGTCGATTGTTCATCTTTATACATATGTAGTAGTGAATGATGTTTTGATGTCGATTGCCGGCAATGCCCTGATTTGCATTTGTTTAATGTGTGGCCTTTACGAAGACAGTTGAGGCACATTTGTAGGCGCTTGGCTTCCTTGTAACGCGCAGTAGGTGATAAGGCTCCGAATTGAGTGCAACTAAAATCCAATGATCAGTGGAACCACAAAACGTACATGCGTTTGAAGATGCCAAGAGTGTCTTTCGAGAACTGCTGTTGCCGTGAGTTGGCCGTCTGCTTACCAAGGGGGCGTTGTTTACTGCTTGTACTGTAGCCTCCACGTTTTCTAGCATGCGACACTTCTTTTCCAGAAACGTCGCCATGGACGTCCAGGTAGGGAATGAACTTGTTGGTAGATCTTCTTCCCACTTTATTTGAGTTTTTGTATCGAGTTTTTGAGAGATTAGCTGTATAAGAAATCCATCAGCAATCTGCTCCCCCGATGCCATCGTTTGTAAGGAGCGCAGATGAGCATTTAGTTTGTCACTGAAATAGCGCAGACCAGATGCGCTGCCACTCTCAACGTTTTTGAGCGCGAAAATTTCCTTTATATGCGCTTGAAAATTGAGTAGCTGGTTTCCAAAACGTTTCTTTAAAAGATCTCGTGCCTTGTCGTAATTGACGTCACTTGGCTCAAATGAACGATTTGTGTCCGAGGCCGCACCTCTTAAATTAGCTCGCAAATGTTGAAACTTTTCAATTTTGGTTAACTCAGCACAGTTGTTAATAACTGAGTTAAACATTGCGATGAAGTCTGGCCATTCCGTATATGCACCATTGAAGTGTGGAATTTGCAATTCAGGAAGCCGGTTGCGTTGCGAGATGATAAATGACGGAGATGTTTCATCGATTACGAATGGACGAGCTGTTGATTAATGGGCAACGTCCGCCCTACGTTGATTAATTTTACGTGTGAGCTTGCCTTTAACCTCGATGTGTAACTTAGCGAACGACCAACTTACTTCACTGGCCAATTCGCTATGATCCTCAGCTTCAAGGCCGGATTGGGCTTCTTCAAAACTTGTACGAAGGCGCTCCACCAACTCCAGATACATACATATGTCCACCTTATCCAAGTTTCTTAAAGAGTCTAGGGACAACTGCTGGTTAATTTCATCTAACTGCTTCTTAAGAGAAATTGTCCTCTTTTTATAAAGAGTAACAACTTTAACTGCGTCATCAGGATTAGCACCTTCACCCTGGGGAAGCATGTTGAATTGCCGTTGAGTAGGCGAAGCGAAAAGCGAGCAGTTTTAAAGTTTAATACGCGACGATTTAATACGTGACTAAATCACGTCGTGGTCACCAATGTTTCGAGCTGGCAAGCTTTTTTGCCAGCTGGTGCGAAAAATAAAAACGAATTGACTACGTTGACTGAAGCCTTCAAAAGAAAGAAGTGAAGTTTATTTTACTTTGCCTAATTTATATGCCTTCGCTTATGCATATGTACATATGTATGAATGAAAAAATATTAAGCATTTGCACAAGTGCTTAGTATGTATGCACCAGGTAATTCTATAAGCTTACAAACTAATATTTGTTACAGTTATCGGTTCACTTAATGCGACATACTAAATATATTTGTATTCATACTTGTACATATGTACACACGTAGGCGTAAATAATTGTGCATGATACTTATGTGCATTGTACATACTGCACTGCAGATATACAAATTTGATGACAATAGATGAGCTAGAGTTGAATGCGGCGAATGAGGTGTGAAGATAAATAAAGGAAGGAAGGACGGAGCAACTACCTTTAACCCTTACTTAGTCATCAATGCTGAACCTTTAACAATTGTATTGTGCGTTTGCTAGATCGAGGCTTGAGTATGCCGCTTTTATCTGGAGGCCTTGCCAAATAGGCCTTTTCAATCGTCTTGAGAGAGTTCAAAAAGTTTTTCTACGATTTGCACTTCGATCAATGAATTTTTCAGATCCCTTGCCATCTTACCGATCTCGTTTTCTATTGATAAACTTAAAATCCCTTGAGAACAGAAGATCTATACTGTCGTCTTCATTTGTCATTGGTATCATTTCTGGGACTATTGATTGTCCTACGCTTCTAAGTAAGATTAAGTTTAATGTCCCATATAAGAATCTCAGACAGTTTGAAACCTTACATATTGATTTCTCTAGAATCAATTATGGAGTGAATGCCCCTATTTCTAGGACATGTTCTGATTTAAACTCGCTCTTCAGCTCTTTTGATGCTTATTTCACGTTGCCGTATGCCATTTTATTAAACCATCTTAGATCATTTTTCTCCTAAAACTACTATTGTATGACAATTATTTTTACCTATACTCTATTAGAATTTGCAATTTAAAGGCGTAATATACATATTTACATGTATCAGTTAGTGTGTTACTTACTATAGAATTTTTATGTACTTCTAGTCTGTAAGATTTTTTGTAATCATAGACCTAATAAAGAATGAAATGAAAAAGATTGTTATTAAATTGACTTAGGCCCATGGAAAAAAAGGAATTGCAACAAAAAAATCAATTTCTGATTTAACATTGAGTGGGATTAAGATATTATCAAAATATGACCACAAAATGTTACATAAATTAAAATCTCCTAAAAGTAAAATTTGATCGTCTTTGTTTTTCAAATTATCCAATACACACATAACGTTGTTCAGGTGCATACCACTTACTGGCGGAATATATGACAGTATGAAAAATATTGATTTACAATTTGGAAATTTTACTTTAACACATATTTGTTCTAATATGAATTTAATGTAACTAGAGAACTGCTAAGCTCAGCTCTTACTTCAAGCAAAACTCCACCACCCCTTACTTGGCCAGTAGAGGAAACACAGCGATCTTTTCGATATACGATGTAATGGCCATCAAAAAACTCGGATGATAAATACTTATCATTAAGCCACGTTTCTGTGCTTGCCACCATATCATATTCATGCATTGATGTTTCTCGATAAAATTGAACTGATTTTGTACGCATACCATACCGCTCACATTTTGGTAATATAATGAGAAAACTGTATTTTTATCATTCGTGTAAGATGAATCATGGTCAACTGTGTCTACGTTTGATTGTTGGGAGGATTGACCTGATGAAAAAATTTAAAGGGCCTTACATTAACATTTGCAGGCCAAAGCGCTCGGTCCAGAACTTTATCAAGTAAAGATGGGGAACGCCCAACTTGAAGTTCACCCACTTCAATGAAGATGAATCCGCACCCTTTTTAATTAGCTTAACGCAAGTAGTAAGGTTACAATTGATACGTGCATTTTTCTCAACAAAAGCAATAATGTTTTCCTTAGATATATTTGGTTTAAATGATGAAATGTGAATCCATTTCTTGGTAGCAACGACATCCAAATCAGTGCAGGAATTGGTGCCGATCACTGGCTCAAGCGAATTATTTCGTTTTTTTGCTAATCTTTGCATAGTTGCCCACTCTCTTTTGGAATAGGCGTGTGCAGCCGAACCAGCAGCAGAGGCGAGAGCAGAAGCAGCGGTCGATTGAACAGAAGCAACAATCGATTGAAACGGAGCACTAGTCGAAGAGGAAGTAACAACCTTAGGCAGAGCCAGGCTGCTATCACTTGTAGTTGGCACAGTAACAGTGCATGTAATTGCGTTGGTAATAGGTGCATTGTTGACTTTGTCAGCAGAAACGACTTGAGCTGCGAAAGTACGAGGCGCAGAAACATCACAAGAAAGTGCAGGCGTAGTAGCAGTGCGGACTCGGTTAGTGTCAGTAGCGGCAGCAGTGGCTGCGTACGTAAGAGAGCGAGGCGTAGAAACAACGACAATGGGAGAAGATTTCGCATTAATAATGCTGTTTTTATTTTTTGCATTACGATTCTCTGAGACCAACTCTTCATTGCGAACACTGACCCGCAGTGTTTGAATTTCAGATTGAAGCGATTCCGTTTTTGCTAATAAATGCTTATTACCTTTACAGAGTGCGCTAACCATAGCAACAATGCGAGAATTCTCTGCTTTAAGACCAATAATCTCATTATGCAAACATTGAATAGTTGTCTGATCACTGCTTGCCTTTTGTTTATCCATTGCACTCATATTTGAAATAATAATGCAATCGTTATTACTCTGTTGAGATGGAGATGTTGATATAGGCGACTTTTGTTGTTGGCAGATGCTCTCATTTTTCGTTGGGAGCCGATTTCTTTGCTTGATAAAGAGGAATTATCATAGCATGTAGCAACAACACCATCGTCCAGAATGGTGATAGGAGGCGGCGAACGGAGGGAATTTCGCCGAGCAGCATCACACTCTTTACATAGATACGGCCTGTCAGAATCGCATAAAAATCAACATCAGGTGGCAAAATGTTTATACAGGCAAAATGAAAATATTCGTTGCGCTTAGCGCAATTAATTTGTTTGTTTTGCGCTCTCTCCACTTTCTGGCCACAAACACACGGCATTGTGATACAAAGTTATGCCAAATTAATAGAGTCACTATCACAATCTTTCAATATAAAAATAAGCACAAGAACATTGGAAATAAAACTTAAACGCGAAGCAAACCAAAACACGTCCGCACCGCACTGTAATCCAATGGCTTTGCAATTAGTGTCATCATGCAGAACAAAAACAGAAAAACAATTCTTACAGCTGTATTGGAAAATGGCATATATGTTGCTAATGTTTTTATGTGCAAAATTACAGAGAATGTAAATGGCATAGTGATAACGCGTGTAAATGGCATAGGCGGATTGGCCACATAAATGCAAGCGATTTAAATAAACTTGCGAAAATGAAAATGGTAAATGGTTTAGATATTAAAATTCTGAAAAGCGTTGACTGTTTGACGTAAGCTGTGTGTAAAATTCATAGCTAGCCCTTTGCGAATTATAGTAGCAGACAGGCTGCAAAATAAAAAAGATTCGCAGGGATAATGGCAGAAAATTCAATAATGCCCAGTTAGTGACATTTTTACAGGAAAAAGGTATCCGGCTTCAAACCACAGTGCCATATAGCCCTCAACAAAAAGGTGTGGCTGAGAGAGTCAACAGAACAATAGTTTAAATGGCGCGTTGTTTGTTGAATGCATCTAAAAAGCCCCAAGCGTTGTGGGCTGACGCGGTAAGCATGGCGGTGTACATTAGGAATAGGAGCCCTACCAAAGTCTTAAATGTGATTACGCCTTATGAAAAGTGGCATGAACGAAAGCCGTCCGTTGATCATTAACATGCGTTTGGTTGCGATGCTGTGGCTTTGCAAAAGAATCCGAAAAGCGCGGTAGTAAGTTTGTCGGTTATAACTCAGATACGATAGGTTATCGATCACAGCTGCGAGAGATGCAATATTTTTTGAAAAATCTTTTGATATTCGAAGAACCATTTTTTGTTGAACCTGGAAAAAATACGACTAACGCGATCGAAACGTCGGGAGACGAACCGAAAAGTGAGTGTTCAGAAAACGATGGCGACGGGCAAGGAGACACTGGGGCAGAGTACGACTTCACTTGCCCAGCATGTGAAGAGTCTCCGCACGACACCAATCACCTATTCACATGCCCGGCCAAACCTACTCAACTAACACCCCTCTCCCTATGGTCCGACCATGTTGAAACGGCTCGTTTCCTGGACCTTTCGTTAGTTGAGCTTGACGATAATGATTGAGGGAGTCCGCCAGCTCAGTGGGGTGTAGCTAGCCGCTACAACAACAACAACAACGACTATGAAGAGGTTGCTACAGGCAATAACAAAATGAAGCGAGGAGGGCTTAAATCCGTACGAACAGTTGGCGTGGGAAGGCCAAAGAAAGTGTATTGTACAGAGGCTGGTCCAGAGATGCTGAACTCTATCATCGAGAATGCGAGCACGATCAGCGAGGCTCTGAACTCGAATGAAACAGAACGATGGAAAGAATCAATGAGGCTGGAGTATAAAACGTTAGTGGGACGTGGTGGACCCACCTGCTAACAGAAATGTAATCGGCTTTAAATGGGTGTTCGCAATAAAACGCAAGCCCGAAGGTTCAATTGAAAAGAACAAGGCGAGGTTAGTTGCGTTGAGTTGCTCATCGAAGTACAACGTCGATTATTGCGAAACATTAGCGCCTGAGGTACGTCATTCAACAACAATTTAACATCGATGTTGTTGATACATACTTGAACGGCGAGGATGAGACAAATGCAAAAAAGGTATACAGAATCTAAAAGGATTTGTACGGTTTGCAGCCAGCAGGTCGCGAATGAAACCGGAAAGTAACACAAATAATGCTGGAAATGGGTTTCATAAGGTGCAAGTCGGACCCATCTGTATATATTCGTCGCGACAAAAATAACGTGAACATAATTGGTCTATACGTCGACGATATGATTTTGGTGTGCTCAAACAAGCCAGAGATGCAAACTTTAATATCATCGTTTAACCGGTACATCGAAGCGGTCGATCGCGGACCGATTTCCTTTTATTTGAACGTGATGGCGATCGAGGAAGTATAACTTTACATCAGCAGCTGTACGCAGAACGTACAGAACGGTGTAATATTGGTTAGGAGGATTATTCGTTGTATTATTAGCGCAACTCGCTTTATATTGTAGGCCACCAGGCCGCTCTTATGAACAATAATATGCAAACGGTTAAGTTTGTAAATTACCATTGATTTTATTTAAAAAAATGTTGTTCTTACATACTAATTTCCTCACAGAGGAAACTTATTACTAATTCTTAATTAACCAATGGGAAATCAACACGAAGTTTCAAATACTTTCTCACGCATTGATTTCGCACGGTACTAAATAAAATATGTTTAGGGTAAAATGCACTTGGTGTTTTTGTAGTGTTTGTTTTATTTATTGGCCTTCAAATTGCCGAAATGCAATGACAGCAATTTGATGCCAGAATGTATTAAGTATTTTTGCTAAGCGGTCAATCACCAAAAGTACGTGTACTTGTTGTGTAATGAGCTCGCTGTTCTGCGCCCAGACATTTGGTTTTATGTGACACTTTGTGTGTGGTGCCTTGCGCGCGTGCAGTGTACATTATACGTGTGTGTGTGTCAGTATGTTTCATTCTGTGCTATGTGCATTGTGTTTTTTTTTTTTTTTTTTTTTTTTTTTTTTTTTTTTTTTTTTTTTTTCACGGACGTTGGGATAGCGCGCTATCCATCAAGAGGCCCGTATGAATCTCTGGTGAAGCCACCTCCCCGGGACTACTCACGCATTTCATCAGGGAGGGGCTATGGCATAAATGCCTGACTTTCATGACGCCTTTTCCATAGTCCCCCATCCACGTAAGGTGATTAGGGGTTCAGGAGCGTTCTGCTACGACTTCACCTGTGAAAGATACAAGCAAACAAAAGATTAAACATATTCCGGACTAACTTAATCGCGTTGCTAAGCGACGGCGTTGTTCGCGTATTCTGAGCTCAGTCATTATTTCTTTACAGATGTTTTTTACTGTATTCCAAACTGTTTTATCATTAATCATATAGGATATCAGATTTTCTGGCCTTGGATCTACCTTCATGACGATTCTTAATTTCTCCCGCTCAAATGAAAACGAAGGACAAGAAAACAGTATGTGTTCTGCGTTCTCCGCCACAGTCTCACACGAGGCACAAACCATTGTATTATCATGACCATATTTACATAGGTATTCTCTGAAACAACCGTGCCCACTTAGCACCTGGGTCATATAAAAGTCTATTTCGCCATGCGATCTGCCTAGCCAAGCCTCGATACCCGGGATGAGTCGGAAAGTCCAGCGTCCCTTTGTCGACGTGGCCCAACGTTGTTGCCATTGGGTTAGGCTTTTATGGCGTTCGACCGCTGTCTCTTGTACTGAGAGGGCTGTGCCTTTATCTCGGGCCGTCTGATAGGTTCGCTGGACTTCGTTAGCCAGCAGGTCGGCAGGCATTATGTGCATTGTGTATGTTTGTATGTCTGTATGTTTGTTATATTGTGCGCAATGTGTATTGTGTGTGTGTATCAGTTATGTATGTATGTGCATACTACATCCTACCCCTTTAGTTAAATGTACAATTGCTGTAGTTTCTTAAAAGTTAGGCAAATGTGCATATTATGTTACAATTTATGTATATTAATATATTATAGTTTACAATTAATTATATGTTTCTAGCTTTAATTATATTGTTATTGTGTATTTTAACTAATTTATTTTCTATTTGTATAAAGCTATTGACGCCTTCTTGTCTAATGACTTTGTAAGGGCCTTTAAAAATTTTATCAAACTTTTTCTTATTTCCTACTTTAATATAAACTAAATCATTATTTTTGATATTACTTATATTATATTGTTTGTTTGTTTCTTAATTCTTACAATCTTATTTTGTATTAGAGATTGATGAGCCATATTATGAGCATGTATAAGTTTCAGTTTGAGCTCTGTCAGATAATCATCAATATTGTATAATTTGTTTTTAGATTTAAGTATTTCGCAGGATAGACTGCTGATTTTTCCAAACACTAGCTCATGTGGAGAATAATTTGTCGTACAGTTTGGCGTTGTGTTGTAGCAGTACACGTAATAGGGTAATAAGTCTTCCCAATTGTCTTCTTTTTGAAGTGCTCGTAGGTAATCATTTAATACTCTATGGTTTCGTTCTAATGCTCCTAATGTCTCATGGTGGAATGGTGCTGAAACCTTTTTGTCTATGTTTAATAGTTTACATATGTTGGTAAGTAATTCGTTTGTAAATTCTATACCTTTGTCAGTTTTTATGGTTTTAAAACATCCATATTTTAATATGAATCCTTCAACAATTGTTCTTGCTACAGTGACTGCATCTTTTCTTTGCATTGGAAATGCTGCTATATACTTTGTGAGTTCACATTGAAAAGTCAGAATGTATCTGTATCCGTTTGATGGACGTAAAGGGCCTACTGTGTCAACTGTAATTGTTTCAAATGAAGTTGTTGGAGTGTCTGTCATGGTCATTTTTTCTTTTGTGTATTTAGTTACTTTTATTTCATTGCATAATTTGCAGTTATTAATATAATTCTTTACCATGTTACTCATGTTTTTCCAAACATATCTTTGTTTTAATTTTTTAATGCATCTGGAGATTCCTATATGTCCTCCTAATTCCTCATCATGATATTTGCTTATTAGACGCTTCATTTCTTTAATATTCTTTATTTCTTTTGGCGGTGTATATACTATAATTTTTTTTTTTTTTTTTTATTAACTGTTACTTTTATTTATTGAATCTGCTCAACTAAGGAGCCTAACAACAAGTTTGCAAATCTTATTCTAATCACATAATTTACATCCCATAGTCGGGATGAGTATTTTTATTAATTAACTGGCCCTAGGAAATATTACGACTGGGCTGGAAAGTCATTCCTACGTAATCTTGAGTTCCTGTTTACATGCAATATATTTCTTGCTAACTGATTAGGGTGCGCTAAAAGCTTCGATGCATATTTCGCCTTCCGCTGCTCTATTTCAGTTCGTACTTCCGGGATTCTCAAGTCGTGGTGTATATTCTCGTTTCGGATATACCATGGTGCTCCGGTTATTGTTCGAAGGATTTTAGATTGCGCACGATGAAGGATTTCGATGTTGCTGCTGCTCGCGTTGCCCCATAACTCACATCCATTGGTCCAAATGGGTTTTAGAACCGTGTTGTATATAGTCACTTTATACTCCAGGCTCAGGGGTGAGCGAGAGTTAATAAGCCAGTGTAGAGAACTGGTCTTCAACTTAAGATGAGTCCGTTTAGCCTCTATGTGGTTGCGCCAAGTAAGTCGCCTATCCAGGTTGACCCCTAGGTATGTGACATTATTGCCTTGTGGTATTTGAACGTTGTTCAAAGTCAAGGGCGGACAATTTTTCTTATTTAGTGTAAATGTTACTTGCTTAGATTTTTGTTCGTTAACCTTTATACGCCAGTTTGCAAGCCAATTGGCCACAGCTTCCATATGATTACCTAAGAGCGCAGATGCTTGCAGGGGACACTTGGAGCGGCTGATTATCGCAGTATCGTCGGCAAAAGTGGACATTGTCAGGCGGCCGTTTGTTGGTATATCCGAGGTGTATAAGACGTAGAGCATCGGGCCGAGAACACTGCCTTGTGGTACTCCAGCTTCTATTAGATGAGCTTCAGTGATGGCAGTGTTACATCGAACTGTGAACTTTCGATCATACAGATAGGACTTAAGTAGTCTGTGGGTGCTCTGAGGGAGTAACATTTGTATTTTATACATTAGACCGTCTAGTCATACCCGATCAAAAGCCTGGGCCACGTCAAGAAATATTGCAGCACAATATTCCCTCCTTTCAAACGATGTACGGATTTCAGATGTAATGCGATTTACTTGTTCGATCGTACCATGTTTCTCCCTGAAGCCAAATTGCTGGGATGGTATTATGCTGTGGGCTTGAAGATGTGGGTAAATGCGCAGCATAGGAAGTCTTTCGAATAATTTTGATATGCACGGTAGCAGGCTGATAGGTCTATAGGAGGATGGTTGTGTTTTGTCTTTTCCGGGCTTTGGTATCATTACAATAGTTGACTTTTTCCATTGTTGAGGGAAATAGCAATGTTTAGTAATTGCATTAAATAACATACAGATGCAAAGTACAGCACAATTTGGTAGCTCAATAATCATTTTTGGAGTAATCAAGTTGTGCCCAGGGGCGTTATTTGGTTTCAATTGTTTCTTAATTACTATTGAAATTTCTTCAGGTGCAAATTTCAGTGGCTCAGATTCCGACACTTTGGGTACGGGTGGTAGTGTAAACCCATTTGTTGCTGAGTTTGGTCTGAAAACATTTTGTAGATGAGCAGCAAAGGTGTTTGCTTTTTCCGCGTCACTCCGAGCCCAATTACCATCCTTGTCCCGTACTGGCATTTCGGTCTCCATTGGGCCACTTAAGTTTTTATGTGCTTTCCACAGCGGGTACTTTGTGCTAGTTGGAGAAAGCTTTTGAATGTACCGGTACTGTGCGTGCTGTTCCTCGCTCTTGAGGGCTCTCGTTAGCGCATATGTAGCCGCCTTCAGCAATTGTTTAGAAGCAGGTGACCTATGAGTCTGCCATATCCGTCGTAGGCGTCGCTTTTCTAATAGCAGCATTTCAATTTTTCTATTGGTCGGATAATGTTTTTTGTTTCCCATATAACCTTGCTTTGGAGTGGAAATGCTAGCGGCAGCTCTGATTGTAGATTCAAAAGTTGCTACGGAGTTTTCAATGTCGTCAGGTGTATCTAAATTTGGGTGGAGTTCTATATGCGCACTGATATATTTTTTATACTTCAACCAGTTTGTAGCTTTTGTCGTGAGCATGTAGAGTGACTCTTTTTCGGCTGGTGCCACAAAGTGAAGAGTACAGGTGAGTGGTCTGAACAGAGGTCTGCACTTGATTCTGTACTAATAAGACTACGAGGAATTTTTCTTGTCACCGCGAAGTCAATCAAATCTGGCAGCTTTTGCGGATCTGAAGGCCAATATGTGGGCTTTCCAGGAGAAGCGTAATCAAGTTTGTTTCTTTTACATATAAGCGCGTTATATAATTGATTGCCTTTAGGGTTGGACAAGCGTGAGCCCCAGTGACGATGCTTCGCATTATAATCGCCTGCAGGAATGAAGCACTCTCCCAGCAAACTGAAGAAATCCATAAATTGTTTTTCTGTTATCGTAAAACGTGGGGGGCAATAAACCGCGGACAGTGTAATATCTCCTTGCTTTGTTTGTAGGCATATTGATGTTGCTTGCAGATAATTCTTGGCAATTCCAATCGAGGGATGGTGTTTAATGCGATTTCGGACTAAAATACCAGTTCCGCCATGCGCCTTTCCATCTGGATGATTCGTGCAGTAAAAAGTATATCCCGAAATATTGAAATTATATTTGTTAGTTAGGTGTGTTTCAGCAAGGAGCATAACGTCAATTTCCTTGTCGTTAAGGAATTTTGACAGCTCTAGTTTGTGGCGAGGAATGCCGTTTGCATTCCAGAGGGCTATTTTAGTTGAGGTCATTATATTTTTAGTTGAGTAGCAAGCAGTTTGAGCAGGGAGTTTTGATTTCGCATGAGATCTTGCATTGTGTTTTGCATGTAAGTTATGAAATTCATCATGCTTTGTTACATCGATGCTATCATGGCTTCGATATTGGATTGACTACCGTATTGGGCGTGGAGCTCCCGTTCTTGTGGCGCAACTTGAGGTGCAGTTATTGTATGTGCAGGATTTACTAGGCCTAACTTTACGGCACTTGCAAATGAGACACCATTGACGGTGTTTGATAAAGCCATTGCCGGCATGGTTTTTTTGGCAAAGAAAACTCTAGGATTTGTCTGGGAGGGTACAAAGGTATTCAATACGTTATCAGTGCGTTCAGAGGCCACACGTTGGTTGATCCGGTTTTTCAACTCCTTATAGACTGGACAACCCCTATAGTTTGCTGTGTGGTTCCCACCGCAGTTACCACACTTTTTTGCATTTGGGTCTTCTTTGTTTGACGTGCAGGTGGCAGAGTCGTGTAGCTCTCCACAAGCTACGCACACTGAGCGAAGAGTGCAGTAAGACCTGGTGTGACCATACTCCTGGCAGTTAGTGCATTGTACAGGGCCATTTCTCTTGTGTGGTTCTTCCACAGTTATCTTACGATGCAACAGGTATTGAAGTTTATAAATTGGATGCATAGCGTTTTTCCCCAGTGGTTTGTTTTCAGGCTCAAGCTCAACTTTAAACATGGGCTGCGGAATTTTGTTTCTATTAGAAATATTTACTACAACTTTTGGGTTAAAGCCCTGTTCTTTAAGCGCTTGTAAAACTTCCACAGCTTCAACACTTGGCTCGATACCTTTAATTACAATTTGTAAGCCTTTTGCACTTTTAAGCTGGTATGTATAGAACTTTGTGTGTGTGTCATTCAAGTGTTTGGACACTGTGCGAAAATTCTGTTATATATACTATAATGGCTGTATTAGTTTTCATTTCTTTTTGTAACTTATTCCATTTTTCTTTAAATTCTTGCATGCTTATATATTGGAAAATTTTGTCTTCTGCAGAGACTGCTAATTTAGCTATTTCCTGTTGTTCTACGAATAATCCTAGCTTCCTCAGAATCAACGTAATAGTTGATAACGATTTATTGCTATATTCAACAACAATATTTTTCTTTTGTGCTACTATATTGGCCGTTTCATTATACATAATATTCTTTTTGAACTGAAATTGCAATTTCTTTATATGCGTGACGTCAGATAATGACGTTGCTTCCCAAATGTGAAGGTGATCAAGCTTCTCTTGAGTTGCAGCACTAGTTCTTTTTGCAAGTGGTTTTCTTGCTATGCCATTTACATATATCTTCATTTAGCTTTTTGCTTTCTTTGCCATTTAATTTTTCATTTAGCTTTCCGCTTTCTATGCCATTTAATTTTTCATTTTCTAATTTTTTACTAACCGCTCTTGTAATTGTAAGCATATCATATTCATTCATTTGCGCAAAATTTTCTATAAAACGTCTATAGTAGTTGCAAAATGCTACAAATCTGCGTACCTCGTCTGCATCTTTAGGACATGGAAAATTATTTATAGTGTCATACTTATTTGGATCAGTCGTGATACCTTCTGCTGTTATAAGGTGACCTAAATAAACTACTTATGTTTTTAAGAAGTTACATTTGTCTGGATTTAGTTTTAAATCATATTGTTTCAGTCTTTCGAATACATTTATTAAATTTTCATTGTGTTCTTTTAGAGTTGAACCAAAAATTATTACGTCGTCTACATATAAAAATGCAGCTTCTTGGAGTCCACTCAAAGCTATAGTCATCATGCGTTGAAAACTATTAGTCGCAATTTTTAAGCCAAAAGGTAGCCTTTTGAACTGATAATGTCCTTTATTAGTCGAAAAAGCTGTAAGCGGTCTGGATTGCTTATCTAAAGGTATTTGATGGAATGAGCTGGTCATGTCCAAGGTTGAAAAATATTTGGCTTTGCCTAATTTGTCTAACACATCTGCTAGTCTTGTTAATGGGAATTTATCATTTACAATTTTGTTGTTTAGTTGTCTGTAGTCAACTACTAATCTCCATTTAGTTTCATCATTTGTGCTTTTCTTTGGCACAATTAATAATGGTGAGTTATATGGACTGGTTGAATGTTCAACAATGTCCTCTTTAATTAATTTGTCAACTTATTGGTTAATCTCTTCAACATGTGCATTTGGTAATCTGTAGTTTTTTATATAGACTGGAGTTTTGTCATGTACAGAAATATTCTGTGTATAAAAATTGTTTTTTGTTAAAATATCTCCTTTTAGATGAAATATTTCATTGTATTTGATACAAATATTTATTATGGATTCTTTTGCTTCTGGATCTAGGTTTTCAAAATTTATAGTATTTTTAATAAAATCTATTCGTTTTTTTGAATTAAATTTTGTGTCATATTTCAATATTGAAAAGTTTTTTATTGGTTGTATGTGTAAAGGAATATCTTTAATTGTTATGTCACACCCATTTGTATTTATGAACTTTATATGTTTGTGACCTTTCTTTGGAATTATTGTGTTAGCTATAAATATGCCTGGTGTTATTTCACTAGCGCATACTAAACTGTCTTCATTTTAATCAACGTCTACTTCTTTTATAATTTCTGTTCGGGGTGGTAAATGAATACTTGGTAATGCGCTGAGTTTCATGTACATTGGCAAGATTATTTGTTGTTCTTTATACATAATTGTGATAACGAAAGTTTCATAATCTATTTTACAATTATATTTAGTCAAGAAATCTCTGCCTATAATTCCGTCTGTAGATATGTTAATATTATCAAAAATATAAAATGTATGTTCAATATTAAGTTCATCAGATTGAAGTGAAAGTTTAGTTTTTGAATTTGTTGTTAATAGATTTTCACTAAGTCCATTTATGTTATATTGTTGACAATTTGTTATTATACTGTTGTCGATTGATGATTTTTTTATAATAGAAATGTCTGCACCTGTGTCTATTAAAAATGCTATTGGTTTTCGTATTGTCTTTGATTTAAGAATAAGGTAATTTGTATCTTTTTGTGCTATACTATACGTATTTAATGTTTTATTGATGGCCCCAGCTTCTTTCATCCGGGGACGTCCTAGTTTTCCTGAGAATTTTGTCTTTGATTATTATTATTTGTTCTGTTCTGATCAGAATTTTGTGAACGTCGGTTGTCTCCGTTGTTATTAGAATAATTTCCACTATTATTATTACTATTTATGTTGCTGTTATTATAACTTCTATTGTTATTCTTATTGTTATAATTCCTATTGCTGTTATTATAATTTCTGTTGTTATTTGTATTATTGGAAACTCGATTGCGATCGTCATACCTTCTGTTTCCGTTATTATTTCTTGTATTAAATGGTTGACGCGTGTTATTATTATAGTTATTATTGTAACTATTGTTATTGTTATTGCTTGTCCGATATATGTTCGAGTTGTTAGTCGCTACATCTGCTTCTTGAGCTGTTTGCAGTGCTTCAGAAAAAGTCTTTGGTCTAGCCGCGAAAACAATTGATTTTAATGGTTCATTTTCACCATTTTTAAAAGCGTTTAATGCCAATTGGTCATTGAGCTTGATAATTATCGATTTAGATTCTGAGCCTTGCTGCGATATTTGAATTTCATTAAGTGAGGCTGTTATGCTCTCAATTTTCGATGCAAAATTCTGCAATGGAATGTTATTTTGCTTTATCACACTAAGCGTGTTTTGTAGCTTCAGCGGATTTTTATTTAATTTATATATTTTTTCAAGAGTTTCTTTGAGCTGATCAAAAGTGGTTGGCTCTGTTTCTGCTAAAAGTCTGTTATTTACTTTTTGTGCAATTTTTCCTGCTAATATATATTTTAATAGCATATTCTTTTGTGCATCATTGAGTGTATTTGCATAAAACTCAATGGTGTCTAAAAATTTTGTGAGAAGATAATGTTCTCCTCCGAATTCGGGGATTATCTTTGAGGCAGTTGAAATATCAAAGCTTGCCATTTTGTTCTTTAGAAGTGAATAAATTTTGGAAGTTATGTTTTGAAATAGCGGATGTATTTCGTCAATTTGATGCTGTTTATTTTGCAATACAATGTCTGCCCAAATCTCTTGTATTTTACTTTTTGTATGTTCAATATATGTATCTGAATATGTCCTAGTTGGATTCTTTTTTAAATTGGATAAAATGTTGTTTAATTTGTCCATGTACTTATTTTAAGCATGTAATAAAATTTATTTTAAGCTGTTATATTAGCTACTGATTTAGAAATCTACATTTTTACATAGTTTTTACAATACATATTTAATCTACATATATAAACCGTATAATATTATAATAATTAATATTAGGTATATCAAATATGTGATATTGTGGTCTTCTTTTGTTATTACGCTGTCATTTATGTTGTTATTTATTACTTCTGTTGGTCCCTGCTGGTTCTGCTTTGGGCCGCACATTCTTTCAACTTATACAAATGTTTATGCTTAAAGGATGATGATTTCGTTTAGTGAACTTACTACACAATCAGCTTTAACTACTTTAGCAAAGTATATAAATTTCCATTCAGATATCTTCCTATGTCCAATGATTGGGAAATTTCTATCCACATCTGCAAGCGATAGCAACTGACTAGCTTTCTCATCTCTAGTTAAAACGCTCTGTTTCTAACGAAATTTTAAACGTCTCTTATGCTTATTTCCTATGCGGAATCTTTATATAATTTTCATTTCAACTAGCGCACTACCGCAGTAATTTTAGTTCTAAATTTTCGAAATTTTCATTTTAGAATTCTTCTCTCTTTTTAACTTATTGTGGTCCTACTCCTTTAGTTAAAGGAGTTTGGCAGGATCGCCATGTATGTAATATTGGTTAGGAGGATTATTCGTTGTATTATTAGCGCAACTCGCTTTATATTGTAGGCCACCAGGCCGCTCTTATGAACAATAATATGCAAACGGTTAAGTTTGTAAATTACCATTGATTTTATTTTAAAAATGTTGTTCTTATATACTAATTTCCTCACAGAGCAAACTTATTACTAATTCTTAATTAACCAATGGGAAATCAACACGAAATAACAAATATTTTCTCACGCATTGATTTCACACGGTACTAAATAAAATATGTGATGAGCTCGGGTAGATTTAGAGGGCTGGTTTCCAAAGGGCGTGAAATAAAAAACATACAAATTGTATAAGTAAAAGGTTTATTTAAATATATTCTGGAACTCAACTTACCACCGTCTATCGTCCGTGAAGATCGCTAAGAGAAGACAAATCATCGGCTCTCTCACGAACTCCAGAAAATTCGAAGTTGTGAGCAGAGCTTTTTGACGAAAGTGGTAAGCGTTGCCACATGGGCGAACGGAGTGAACATTCCGCCCGCCTTGCAGTATTACTGCGAAGAGCGCATATTACAATTAAAATTCATTTACAAATCATATATGTATGTATCTTCATTTGTAACTTATATACAAACAATTTTCTAATTAGAATTTCAATTTCCATAAATAACAATTCATTTATTTCGTAAAATTTATCGGCTGAAGTTTTTTACTGGGTTACGCCAGAGATAACAAATCCCAGCAGCGTATTTTGCGCGACCAATTGTCCTGCTACCATGGGGGGCATCATACCAGGCTGCATCAATCTCGCGTAGAGGTCGGCTCCGAGTACCATTTGGATCGGCGATGTCTTATGGAATGACGGATCGGCAAGCCGCAAGTTCCTGAAAACTTCCACTGTGTGTGGCGCTAACGTTCGCAATGGAGTCGGCGTCGGGCTAATGTGTTCGATTTTTGCGCAGACTGATATTTCTTCCTGCCCGCCAAGATTGCTGCGCAGCGTGATATCGCACACTCGGCCGCCGCCACGTCTTTGAGTGCGGAGCCGAAGTCTTGACACAGTTTCATCGGAAATGCTGGACGCCGGACTTGCTGGATTAAGCACCGCACGCACTGTGGTAAACCTATCCGCTGTACGAATGCGTACTAACGCCGTAGGTGACAGGGCCAACATCTGTTGCCAAGGAAGAGCTGCTGATCGCTGCTCAATAATAGTTCGCGCATTTCTTCGTCGACGGACACCTTGACCGCGCCTTCTTTTCAGCTGGGGTGGCCGACGGGACGAGTCGAGTTCCGTTCGGTCCGGGCTACGCCGCTGAGACGAATCGAGTCTTAGTCGGTCGTTTCCATGCCGCCAGTCTGATCGGAAGTCACCAGCTCGCTTAAGTCGGCGAGACGAGTCGAGTCTAGCTCGATCATGAGCAAGTGGTGTGCGCGGTAGGTGTCGAGAAGTTGTCTGCGTCCTATTTAGCGGTGGTCGAAATGAGTGTGTGAGCGTATCATTGGTTGGCGGTGTGGTTGTTTGTTGAGTGCTTTTCTTCACGTTTTGATTCTCATTATCGGTTTCTGCTAGCAATGAGTCTTCTATATCCATTTGCTGTGCCCAGGAGAGCTCAACGACGTCTTCATCTCGTTCTTCTACTTCGGAGCCCGTGATATGCAACATGGTGTGATGAGCCTGCCCACATCGTTTGCACCGAATTACGCTATCGCACTCGGTTATGGTGTGATTTGAAGCAAGGCAGTTGCTGCAGTAGCGATAAATTAGCGCCGTTCTCAACCGGAGTTCGGGAGTCATTTGGCGGAATTTGGAGCACAAACGTAGTGGATGGCTGTCTTTGCAGAGACCGCAAGCAAATTGGGACATTTTCTAAATGAGAAAGATAATATTAATTCAAATCAGATCTAATTTGTTTCGTTTGGTAAGACAACTAATTTGACTACTGGTCTACTGATTATGCCACGTTGGGTTTGTACGTCGACTATTCGTACTTTCGTATCAGGTCCGGGATAAATTTTTACTACCCTACCTAATCTCCACTCATTTGGAGGTATATTTTCTTCGCGAATAATTACTAAGTCGCTAACAGCTAAGTTTTTCTGTGGATACTTCCACTTATACCGCCTTTGGAGTTCTGACAAATATTCAGATTTCCATCTTCTGCAGAACATATGGTTCATAGCTTTCAATTTTTTCCATCTGTTGACCAATGATATAGGGTTATCATTGATTTCTGGCTCGGCTTTTGCAAGAATAGGTGCACCTACCAGAAAGTGTCCTGGTGTAAGGGGTGCAAAGTCATTAATGTTTTCAGACATTGGGCTTATGGGGCGAGAATTTAAACACGCTTCGATTCTAGCTAATAGAGTGGAAAGCTCTTCGAAAGTGTATTTCATCGCACCCGTGATTTTCCGAAAGTGGGCTTTGAAGCTTTTTACTCCTGCTTCCCATAAACCTCCCATATGAGGAGCCCCTGCAGGAATGAAATGCCAATTGATTTCTGCAAAACTATGGTTACTGGAGATGGCTTCAGGCCAAATTTTAAGGAATGCCTTTACGTCTCGTTTGATTTCTCTTGAGGCGCCGACGAAGTTTGTGCCATTGTCTGAATATATATGATTGGGACAACCACGGCGAGAGATAAATCGTGTCAGAGCTGCCATGAACGAGGCAGTTGAAAGGTCACTCGTGGCTTCAAGGTGTATGGCCTTTGTAGAAAAGCAGACAAAGACACACACATAGCCCTTTGTTATTAAACAAGCTCGACCTGTAAAGTTTTTGACATCAAATGGGCCTGTGAAATCGACACCCGTTGTTTCAAATGGTCTCGAAATTTGCGTTCTAGACGCCGGGAGAGCAGCCATTAGCTGCGTTTGTTCCCGTTTTTTATACAAAACATATGTTTTGCAGTTGTGTATAGTAGACCTAATTAGGTTTTTTGCTTTTACCAGCCAATATCGCATGCGTAAAAGACGCAGGACTAGCTGGTTGCCACCGTGAATCGAGACCAAATGAATGAAGTTTACCATTAGTTTAGAGAAATGGCAATTATACGGCAATATTATTGGGTGCCGTTCATCAAAGCTCATGGAAGGGGCATTATTCAGTCTTCCACCGACTCTTAGAAGTCCACTGTCGTCAATATATGGGGTCAACGATAGTATCGTAGACTTTTTTCCCACAGGCTTGTTATTTTCTAACTCCGAATATTCAGAGGCATAATGCGCTCTTTGGGAGATTTGGATAAGCCTTGATTGGACGAATTTAACCTCACCAGGAGTGATGGAAGAAGAATTCGAGATTTCTTTGTGTGCAGGATGAACCCGCTTAAAGAACCTGAAGATTCGAGCAATGACTCGAATGGCCCTTGGAAAGTTGGAAAAGCGTGCTAATATATCTTCAAATGGAAGAACTGACGCTGTATGAACTCGAATAGCTTTAGATTCGAGTGTGGTTTCAAAATCCTTGGGCTGAGAGATTGGCCAGTTTTCTTGGCTGAGGTTAAGCCATTTGGGACCATGCCACCAAAGATGACTCTCTCCTAACTCTTGAGGAGAAAGACCACGACTAGCGAGGTCTGCTGGGTTGTCTTCAGAACTTACATGATTCCAATTTTCGATCATTGTGCTTTCCGAAATTTTAGAAAATCGGTTGGCTACAAATGTAGACCACGAACAAGGTGGTTTTCTAAGCCACGCGAGAACAATTGTGGAATCGGTCCAGAAGTACAACCCTTGACTTTCTATACCCATTTTCGGCAGGAGAAAATCTGCCATTTTCGCGAGGAGAACAGCTCCACTTAGCTCTAGTCTGGGTATAGAAATAGTTTTGACAGGAGCGACTTTTGTTTTTGCGAGAAGCAAATGAGTTTGAACATTCAAACTAGTGTCCTGTACACGAATATATATAGCAGCCCCGTACGCCTTTTCTGAGGCGTCACAAAATCCATGAAACTGTATTTGACAGTGTGGAGTATAACTAACCCATCTGGGGATTTTTATAAAGTTAATATGGGGGTAGTTATCCAAAAACGTCTGCCATTCACTGAGAGTCTTTGGATTTAACTTCTCATCCCAATTTGTTTGTTCCAACCAGATATGTTGCATTAGCATCTTTGCTACTATGGTTATTGGGCTTAACCAACCTGCAGGATCGAACAGCTTGGCAATCGTGGACAAAACTTCTCGTTTCGTGAACGAATCTTTTTTGTCCAACGATTTTGCCATAAAATAGAAGTGATCCGTTTTAGCATTCCATCGGATACCTACAGTCTTAGCTTCGCTGGAGTTGTGTAATTCCAGAAAATCAGAAGCTAGCAGGTGGTTGCTCGGCAGGCCTGACAGAATTTCTTTGTTGTTTGATGTCCACTTTCTGAGTGGAAAACCTGCCGAGTTTAAGGCCTCAATAAGCTGATCTCGTGATTTTAATGCTTCGGATATATCATGTGCACCAGCTAATACATCATCTACATACGTACTAGAGCTGAGGATTTCCGATGCTAGCGGGTAATTTAAGTTGGAGTCCTTGGCGAGTTGCAACAAGGTGCGGATTGCCAGATAAGGGGCACAATTAAGACCGAAGGTGACTCTGTCCAACTGAAAGTCCTTGATCTCCCCGTCCAAAGAATCTCTAAAGAGGATTCTTTGATATGCGGTGTGCTGCGGGTTCACGATTATTTGCCGGTACATTTTCTCGATATCGGCATTAAAAACATATTTAAATAATCGCCACTTAACAACCAAAATAGTCAAATCGGTTTGGAGAGCGGGACCAGTGTGAAGAACATCATTCAGGCTCACTCCATTAGATGTGGGACAAGAACCGTTGAAAACCACTCTCAGTTTTGAAGTAGTGCTGTCTGGTTTATGCACAGCATGGTGTGGAAGGTAGTAAGAGTTCGAAGACTCTTCACCTTTAATATATTTAACTTCATGCATATGACCCAGGTCAGCATATTCTCGAAGTACCTTATTATATTCCTCCTTTATTAGGGGTTTTTTGCACAAAGACGTTTCTTTTCTGAGAAATTGTCTCAAAGCGATATGGCGAGAGGCGCCTATATGTGCATTTGGAGGTAAGAGTTTGAACGGGAGCGAAACTACATACCTTCCCTCATTATTGCGAAAGGTGGTATCTGTGTAGAGTCGTTCGCACTGTTCCTCTTCGACCGTTAGAAGATTGGTCTTTGGTACTTCTTGCAACTCCCAAAATTTCGTGAGTTGTTGATCTAATGAGACCTCATTGAAATAAGTGAGATAATTTGTTGGTTTAAGGTTCCTTCCACTTGGTACGGGTCCGGTTAAAATCCATCCAAACACCGTACGTTGAGCAATCAGTGAGCCAAGGATATTTGTCCTCACTCCATTTAGAATGATTTTTGGATAAAGATCCCCACCGATTAATAAGTCAATTGGTTGACTTTTAAAGAAGTTATTATCTGCCAAAGGTAAATCAGGAAGCGTTTTTAAGATTGCTTCACTGATCGAATGCGATGGCAGCGAACCCGTCAGCTTTGGAAGAACTAAGGCATCCCCTTTGATGCGGAAATCTTTATTACGTGGGGAGCCAATACTAAAGGTACAGACCTTTTGAACTTTTCCAGATATGGCTTCGTTTAGACCCGATACTTGTGCAGATATACCTTTACTTGGCAACTTCAGGCGCTTTTGTAAGCGTTCAGAGACAAATGTGCCTTCAGATCCTGAGTCTATCAAGGCTCTGACAGTATGTGTCTTATTTTGATGACAAATGGTCACCATAGCAGTCCCTAGTAGCATACTTCGATTTTTGTCAACAGGACAATTTGAAGTATTAGCTTTTATGGACGCCGTATGAGACTTAGTTGAAGTCTGTTGAGAACTTGAGGTAGAAGGTTCCTCACTTTGATCTCTATGGAGCATGGTATGATGCCGTTTTCTGCATTTTGCACATGTAAAACTACTCTTGCAGTCGTTTATTTCATGCGCATCTGATAGGCAGTTAATGCAGAGATGATACTTTCTGACGGCAGAAAGCTTTGCATTCGGGCTCATTTCTAAAAACTTTTGGCAAGTCTTTAGTATATGAGCCTGAGAAGAACAAACTTTGCATCTTATATTGTTTGTCTTCACATGATGGGTATTTATTCTCTTATTTTGAATATTATTATACGGCCTGAAGTTATTTGGCCGATTATTGTTTACTACCATACTAGGTTTGGGGTGGACGTTAGAATTCCCCTTGAGATCGGATACTGTCTCAAGGGTTTGGAACCTGTTGGTTAGAAATGCATCTAAGTCCACCCACTTTGGAATCTCCGTTTTTGTTTTCAGAGTCTGTTCCCATAGAGCAAGCGTGTTTTCTGGGAGCCTGGTTGAACACAAATAGGTGAAAATTGCATCCCAATGTTCAACGCTTATACCCTGAAGTTGTAGCGCTGAAATGCAGCTGTTAATTTCACGCTGCATTTTCTTTAGCGCTGACCCAGACTCTGAGGAGATATGTGGCAGATTGAATAATATTTTTAGTTGCGAGTTTATTAAAATTCTTTTATTTTCATACCTATCACTTAAGTTCGCCCAAGCTAACGCAAACCCATCATTAGTGAGGGGGGCCTTTTGAACTATTTCCCTCGCCTCATCTCGGGTTTTTTGATTAAGGTGGAAAAGTTTTTCCACCGGAGATAATCGCGCGTTATTCCGATAAATGGCGGTGAACATGTCCCTAAATGAGGGCCATTTTAAATAGTCACCATAAAATATTTCGGTATCGCAAGGGGGCAGGTGGAGACTAGGCAGCACTGGCGGTTCAACCAACCGTTCAGGTTGAATTATCGTTGAATTTGTATTTTGGTTGAACGTCGTCAGGTTATGAATTTGTTCACCCATCATAGCCCCGCAACAAACATATGCTTGATAGCAGTTAGAATATTTGAGCTTGATGGATTCAACTGCACTCTCATTACCCGCTGAACTTGTCTCAGACAAACAATTTTTATAGTCAGCCTTTACTTCAGCCCAAAGCGACTTTAATTCCTCTTGCTGGATTTCAAGGGAGAAAGTGCTTTGATTTGCGACTGTAGGCGAAATGTTTGCTTCAAATTCCAAAAGCGCATCTGCTGCTTGATAAAATTTATTTGTCAATGCCATTATAATTTCAGAAGAATTGAAAAGTTGTTAAATGGCAAAGCAAAATCGAAAAAATTATTTAAAAATGTTAAATCAATTAATTAAATTATATTGCAAAAATCGACTAGCGATTGTTTATTCAAACGTGAATAAATAGATCAACAAATGATCGGAATCCCCACAGAAATATTTAAAATGTAAATTAAGTACCAGAAAATTTTAATAAAGTGTCAAAATGTTCGATAAATGATCGACTTGACACAACGCAAATATAAAATATAACAAAAATGTTGCTCAATATATTGGTATTGGCGAAATAAAACAAAAATTTTAAATATAAATATTATTCCACCACAGCAAAGGCACCAGAAAGTCAGAATGAATTAATTTTAAATTCAGAAAGCCAAAATAAATACTCATATATAGTTATATCGATATATGATCGATAACCAAAAACGTTTATAAAAATATTTAATAAAGTATTTATTTGATGCTGACTGAAATTGCGAGGAGGCAGCACAATATTGGTCAAATATTAAATTTGGAAAATTATTTTGAAATTTTAAACACTCGCAACTTTTAATTTTGAATAAATATTTAAATTATTATCGCTTAAATTTATATAAATTTTTTGCAAAAAAAAATAATCTAAATTTATTTATTAAGCATCGAATTGAATATTAAAAATGTCACAAAAAAGCAAAATTAAAAATTCGATTTATTTTTTAAAATTAAACTTTTATAAATTATTCACTTTCCTTCAACACTGTGCCAATGCTTAGTTAAGCGCACCAACTACATACATATATATCACTTGCATATGTACATGCACTTCCTTGTATATAAGCGCAACTTTCAGAGTTGGCTAGAGCAAACACATCAAAATGCACTTCACAATAATTTTATTTGCTGTATTAATGAATTTTACAAATAAAATAGAATATATATACAATTTCAATATATATACGCACAATTTTCAACACCACAAAAAATCTTTATTTTTAAAATATTTTAATTTGTGCACCTTTTGATTGGTGCCTGCCCACTGTCGTATGTAAGTCCGCTATTCTCCTTTGGTCGGAGTATGCCGTATGCCTGTGGTTGTTGTGCTGCTCCCACACTGCTATTCGGCTGCTCTGCTGCGCCAAAGTTCTGCTGCTCTCTATTACTGCTGCGCTGCCTTTCTAATGCACTAGTGTTCTGCTGCACTTACCACTGCTTTGTTTGTTTTTTTTTTTTTTTTGTTATTTACACTTTTATTTTCACTCGCGTATACAGCATATACATATGTATGTTATATGTTTTGCTATTTAATATTCGCTAATTGTAGCGACAATTTATTTTATATGCACGGACATATAAATATGTATGTAAATATTTATTATATGTTGAGCGCAAATTTAATGCAAAAAAAAAAGGGCGCGAGAGAAACTCTTGAAAATTTTTTACAGCGAGTTAAGAGTAATTTCGGTAGCGGGAAAAACAAATTCTCTCGTCTTTTCTCTTATTTTAATTTACCAGCTACCGCTTGTAGCCTAATAAATATGTATATATGTAAAAATGTTTATATACTGCAGCACTCTAAAGGAGAGTGCAAATATGCAGTTTAGTTAAATATATAAAGTTAATTTGGCGCAAAGACGAGAGAAAATATGTTTATGAGCATATATAAAATAAATTAAAGATTTATATGTGGGGATGTACATATGTTTGTATATTTTATATACAAATATGTATGTACATACATATGTGGGTATAAATGTAAATGAAAAGGAGCGGCTTATTTTTTATTATATGAGAAATATAATTAAAGGTATTGTACTTATCGAAGTACACTAACAAAGAATAGTCTTTGCTACCTTTTTTTTGTTTTTATATGCAAAAGCAAAGCACTAAAAATATGTTTTAGGCTCTACTTTGCTCAGATTTTATTTTTGACCGCTTTTACAATATGTGTAAATGCAAATCAAATATGTTGATTGCACCTTTTTATATTCACAATTTTACCTGTTTTTTTTGTGTTTGATTGATGTTGTTCGTTTATGTATGTATGTGCGTTAATGTTTTTCCGCCAATTTATGTATGTTGGGTGTATTTCTGTTTAAAATTTACCGCCTGTGGAAATCCGGGTTGAAGGACCAAATGATGAGCTCGGGTAGATTTAGAGGGCTGGTTTCCAAAGGGCGTGAAATAAAAAACATACAAATTGTATAAGTAAAAGGTTTATTTAAATATATTCTGGAACTCAACTTACCACCGTCTATCGTCCGTGAAGATCGCTAAGAGAAGACAAATCATCGGCTCTCTCACGAACTCCAGACAATTCGAAGTTGTGAGCAGAGCTTTTTGACGAAAGTGGTAAGCGTTGCCACATGGGCGAACGGAGTGAACAATATGATTAGGGTAAAATGCACTTGGTGTTTTTGTAGTGTTTGTTTTATTTATTGGCCTTCAAATTGCCGAAATGCAATGACAGCAATTTGATGCCAGAATGTATTAAGTATTTTTGCTAAGCGGTCAATCACCAAAAGTACTTGTACTTGTTGTGTAATGAGCTCGCTGTTCTGCGCCCAGACATTTGGTTTTATGTGACACTTTGTGTGTGGTGCCTTGCGCGCGTGCAGTGTACATTATACGTGTGTGTGTGTCAGTATGTTTCATTCTGTGCTATGTGCATTGTGTATGTTTGTATGTCTGTATGTTTGTTATATTGTGCGCAATGTGTATTGTGTGTGTGTATCAGTTATGTATGTGCCAGAGAACGGCATTGAGTGCGCTCGAGTGTGCATATTCATCATCCCTAAAATTTGATACAAGCAAGCACGGCCGTCTGCTGCTGTGCGCTCATTCATGCTCACTCATAAACATAAGGCTGACATGTGCGGGATATATCATTACATTTTCGAGTGTGGTAGGTCACATGATTGGCCGTGCATGTGAAGGCGCAAACTTGCGCATGTACACACTCGAGTGCACTCGGGCATCTACTAATGGCGATTTCTTTTCTACAAAAAATGTTGCACTTCATTGCCCCGCTCTTGTGTGTACGTGCGCAGAGGGCAATGTTAAGGCAACATTTTCTGTAGAAAAGAAAACGCCATAAGTATTTATCCTATTATTTACAGATAAAAGAAACGACTTAGTTAATTTTAATTAATATGTATTGTATACATTTATTTAACAAAAACATTTCATGAGATCCAACATGTAGGGTTAGTATTTAAAAAAATTTTGTATAGTAGGAGTTAAATTTAAAATAAAAATAAACATTTCATAAGACTTAATTTAATTTCAAAGTTCTTAATCTGCTAGATAGAAAATTAAAGTTATATGTAGGAACAAAAATCACATTTCAAAAACTGCAGTATCTGCCATCTCACGTAAAAAAAAAAACAATACAAAAAATATGATAGAAATCACACTTAAGATCGCTAATCAACTCCTGCTTGCAAAGAAAAATATTGTTACGGGTAACCCGAGTGGCTCGCAAACAACACTCGAGTGTCGCGAGCGTTTGTCGCCGGCGAGTGTGTTACATACATGCAACTTTGTATGCTGACGCAAATTTGTCCGACGGATACTGTAGCGAGCATGTATGCATCGTCATGATCGTATTGATCTATGAGCAAACAGACAAGCGACGGTTTGTACACGAAAACAACAAAGCATGCAAAATACGGCTACATGCGCGAGTATACACACAATTTCTGCACTCGTTGCAGTTCTCTGGTATGTGCATACTACAACGGTACTGTACTTCAAAAGTGTATTAAGCAGTGCGATAACCTGAAGACGAAAGTTTATCAAAGTCTAATTGCCGGACTTATGTACCTGGCTTTTATCTCTCGGCCAGATATTGCGCTTGTGGTGTCAAAGTTGTCTCAGTACTACTCACATCCGCATAAAGAACACATGCAGGCGGCAAAATACGTTCTTCGATATTTGAAGAAAAACCCTTATGGTAACTTAACTTTCTCCGCTAATTTTGAAAAAATTTTAATTTTCACATACGCGGATTGGGGTAGCGACAGTAAGGACAGAAAGTCCTACTCAGGTAATTTTGCTACAATGGCTGGTGGAGCTATAGCCTGGGAGTCGCGAAAGCAGTCAGCAGTCAGGAGCAAGCACATCGATATTCGCTACCAGTGGGATGTAGCTAGCCGCTACAATAACAACAACATATTCCCTACCATTATATACGTGAAAAACACGAGGATCGTAAAATCGAGGTAGAATATGTTCCGACGAACGATGCGGTGAGAAAACTGATTGAGCAAGATCGTCATGTGACATATCTCGAGATAGAGGCAACTCTAGGCATATCGGCGACTAGCATACATCGAATTTTTCATGAACATATAGGTGTGCGGAAGCAGTGTGTGCGTTGGATTCCACATAAATTGACAGACGCTCAAAAAAAAGACTCGCGTCGATTGGTGCCGAGAAATGATTGGAAAATTCGACAACGGTGCTTCCAAAACTGTCTACTACATCGTGGATTTATGCGTATTAACCCGAGACCAAAAACCAATCAACTGTTTGGGCCTTTCAATTCGAAGAAAATCCAACGAAAGTTGTGCGAGCGCGAAGCAGATGGAGGCGTGTTTATTTTTGAAAACTGGTTATGTGGCAACTGTGGCTCTTGAAAATCAAAAGACTGTCAAAAAATGGTTTGAGCGCATGCACAAGTGTATAAATCTTAAAGGCGAATATTTAGGAAATCAATAAATGCGTTTAGAATGAAAAAAATGGTTCTCTCTTATATTTTCTAAATACATAAGTAGTTCCCCCCGTATTAGCGAACAATTGCTCTGAATTTCGCGGGCAATTACTTACATCAATTATTATTATATTTAAAAAGCTGCCAAAACAATTTCACTTCCTTTAATCTCCGTATAAACAAAACAAATGAGAAATTTGAATATTTAATAAACTATATCGGTCAAGCGTCTACGTCTGGTACAATACAGGCAAACATGTTGCGGGGAAAAACCCTTCTGTTTATCTTCTCTATTTGCTTTCCTAGCTGAAAACTATGAGTGCACCCTGTTCTGTTAAAATAATGAGTGACGATCACAAACTATTCCACTGCTAAGCGAACGCCAACGCTTTGTATTCACAGCTGGTTGATGGTATGAGTGAGTTGGGTTTGTTTATAAGACGAATGAGCAGAGTTTACCTGCTAGCGATAAACAAAATCCAACAATGTCTTCTCTGTATCTGCATTTACATAATTCCAACTCAGCATCGGCACTAAACTCGAGTGATGAGATGAATTCATAATTTCTGTGTTGCATTCATAGCGTGAATTCATACTTGCAACCAGTGATGCCACTTGAAAAAATTTTTCCGACCAAATGAAAAATTGGCTTTATCTTTAAATTCATTTTAAAATTATTAATTTATTTTCAAACTTAACATTTCTTAAATAATGCACTTATTATGTGTAATATTTATAGTATACATATCGACATTTTTATGTCAAGTTTTTTAAAGTCTATTAGTTCACATTTTAAAACAAAAGTTGAATTTAATTCAAAAACAATAACACTTAAATGTATGTATATAAGACGCACTACGCATTTAACAAAAGAACTTAATAACAGTTAAAAACAACAAAAAATATGACTTAAAATCTTTACAAATCTTTTTTGGCCGCCCATACCTAGTGCGGAATGTTTTACTTCATAAGTTCTTTACATAGCATAATGCTATTAATGGTGCTCAACTGAAGCCTATTACGCAACTTGGTTTTAATCAAAGCCAACGAAGAAAACTTTCGTTCAGCCGCGGCATAACTATGCGGAAGAGAAAGCAAGTTAAATATATAATTTGAGAGGTCGGGAAAGCAGCTTTGGTTAAGTCCATTCTTCATCAAACTTACTTTCGACCAAATTGTATCAAGGTCCATATCGGCAGAAAGACTTACATCACTAACCCTCAACATGTTCCACTGCGTTGTAATGTGGTCTATATCGCAGTCAACTAAATCGCTAAGGATTAAGGGAAGTATCTAAGTGGTCATTCGATAGGACCTTGACCGGAGTAATAATTTGTAATAGCTTAATATCTTCACGGTTAAAGTCAAATCGTATACTACTAATTTGGTGCAACAGTTCAATTTAAAAAGAAAGTACATTTCCATGTTTAGTAAGTTCTACACATTATATTGTATTTACGCAAGTAATCGCAAGCAAATACGTACATACATATGTAGGTATGTCGGTAATACACATAATTTTATTTTATTTTTTCATTATTAATTTTTCATACTGATGAAAAGATACTCATATCGCAAAACAGACCAAAACTTTTTTTCGGCGACCTAACCCCACTTAGGCTGCCGGACACCCCCAATCTTATCTCCTCTTGGGTGCAATACCTAGCAGCAGGGTTGCTACTCATACTTCTGGCCAGGGCGGGCTTCAAGTCTAACCCTGGCCCAGAAACCTATTTCTGTTGCTTTTGCCAGAGAAGGCTCCATCCGAATTCCACTTCGGTGAGGTGTAATTCGTGCAACGGATGGTGCCATCTTAAGGTCTGCTCAAGCCTTAAGAAAACCAGGCAGTGGTCCACAAACTTTGTGGGCCAGGGGTGCTCGCGCACTCAAGCGCCCCAAGCCTCCACGGCATCCCCCCTTGCGCCCCCGCGCCGATGCCTCAACGCACCCCCTGCCTCCACGGCTCCCCGGAGCTCACAGTAACACCTAACCTCCCCACCCCCCTCGCTCCACCACACGTGGCGCCAACCAACAACTACTGGTTGCCCCACCATCTGTTGTGTATGCCGGGCCAGAGTGCACCGGAATGCCTGCTCGGTCAGGTGTAATGCCTGCTTGGTCAGGTGTAACGCCTGCCAGGGCTGGTGCCACTTCCGGGCGTGCTCTGGCCTACGCACCACAAGGGACTAGACCCCCCGCAAGTGTCGCTCACGACACTGGCCACAACAACCGTTGGGCCTCCACAACCACAGCGAGATGCGCAGCCGGGACGGGCCGTCCCTCGGATCCAATCCCTCACCCCCCTCAACGCGACAACCTTACCGAGACAGACGAGACTCTTGCAGTTCAACTGCAACGGACTCTCGAGCAAGATCTCGGAGGTGGTTCCTTTCATGGCTCGGCACGGGCTGTTAATAGCTGCGGTCCAAGAAACGAAGCTACGTCGCAGTTCAACCTTAACGAACTGCGACGGCTACAACGTGCTTCGCAGAGATCGTGAGCGAGATAATGGTGGAGGCCTAGCCTTAATTCTACACAACACCTTGCAGTATCGTCTCATCGATGTAGACATCGACACAAGGGACAGCATCTTAGAATGTCAAGGGATTGCTGTCCGGTAAGGCGATGTCGAACTCGAAATATTTAATATCTACATACCCCCTGTCTCCTGCTGCCCCGCTGGATATCACCCTGACATAGGTGCGCTCCTCAGTGGTGAAAACCGTTTGGTGGTTGGAGACTTCAACGCGCATCACGATCTTTGGTTCTCAAGCCTATCAAACGATCGTAGGGGAAATACTTTGGCAGAGCAGATAGACGATTCGACATTCTGAACCATAAACGACGAAGCCCCCACCAGGATTGTGGGTAGTTGCAGCAGCTCGCCAGATCTAACAATAGCTAGCGCGGTTCTGATAAATAGCATAACAGCATAACGTGGCGACCTATGATATCGCTTGTATCAGACCACCTACCCATAATCATCTCGATTGACAGACCTGCCAACTATGTTGCCTGGGACCGCCACACCTATGTCAACTTCAAAAAAGCTGACTGGGAGCGGTTCGAGGATTTCACTGAAGACGCCTTCAGTGCTCTTTCAACTCCAACCGACGTTCGCGTTAGCGAGCGCGAGTTCCGCAGGGTGGTGAAGTCCGCTGCAGCCCGCTTCATTCCGGCAGGTAGCATCCCTGTGATCCGTCCTGACTTCCCTAGTGAGGCGGTGTCTCTGGCGGATGAGTGCGACCACCTTCGGCAGGCAGACCCCGGTAATCCCCGTATTAGGCAACTAAACGGGGAGATCCAACGCTTGGTTAACGTACATAAGCGGAACAAGTGGAGGGAGCACCTAAAGTCCTGCAACCTCGGTGCCGGAGTGGGCAAATTATGGTCGACCGTGAGGTCCCTGTCCAACCCGACGAGGCGTGATGATCGAATAGAAATCTCCTTTGGAGACCACGCGTAGTCGGATCCGAAGCGATGCGCGAACTATTTTAGACGACAATTTACACTGCATCCTTCGGCCGACAGGACGAAACGGTCAGTCACCAGAAGGCTGCGCAAGTCAATACCAAGCGCACCAATTGTCCTCTCTACCACTGAGGTGAAGGAAGCCATCGGGAAGGCGAAAGCCTCCAAATCCATTGGCCCAGACGGGTTAAGCATGTTGATTCTGAAAAAATTGGGCACCGCGGGAGGAGTATATCTCACCAAGGTCCTCAATCTGTCCCTGGTCATTCCAGATATCTGGAAGACGAGTAGGGTGATACCACTGCTGAAACCAGGGAAACCGGCCGGCCAAGGCGAGTCCTACCGGCCGATCTCCCTGCTTTCTCCAGTGGTCAAGACACTTGAGGCCCTGCTGCTCCCGCATTTCAATCACTACCTCAGCCCGGCGAAGCATCAACACGGCTTCCGGAAAGTGCATAGCACTACAACGGCACTTAACGCTATAACGCGCGAAGGTCTCGTCGTAATTTACTCCCTCTTCTTGAATGTACCTCTTAATACCAAGTTTTTATATTCGCCGAACGATACCACCGCTGGAATTTGGTTTTAAAAACGTGTTTTGATTTATTTAAACGGAGGGATGTCATTACTTCATTTACAGCCAGGAACCAGGCTTCGTGAAATTATTCAGGACTTTGCGATGGGTACTATAACTTAAACGGCCTTTAAGCTTATAAACCATTAAAAAAATTCAATTCAAAAATGGACAAACAATAACAAAATTAAATTTATTTTGCTATTTTGGAGCTACTTAAGTAGTTAAGCTTGTTACTAGAGTCAGAATCAGCTATTTCCCACTAAATTTTAAATTAAACATTCGTTTTTATACTTTAAGAATAATTCATTTATTATTTTTTATAATAATAAAACTCAAAAATATCAAAAATTTATGTTCATACAAATGTAATACGAGTACAATAAAATAAATTTATTAAATACAGTCGATCTCCTTTTAGCGCGGTTCTTTTTAATACGGGTTTCTTAACCCGTTCAATATTTTCAATTATAATAATAAAATTAAAAAATAACAAAAATTTAAGTTCATGTTTATAATACAATAAAATAAATTTATTAAATATAGTCGATCTCCTTGTAACGCTGATCTTTTTAAAGCTATGTTCTGACTGCGCCGTTAACTCGAGTTTATGAGCAAACTCGGAGTTTACCATACAAATATTTTTTGTCTAACTCGCTTTAAACACCACTTTTATTTGGTGTTTACGGACATGCAACCCTTATGTGCCCCATTATTTGGCCGCACTGTTGGCAAATTTTGGCGTCATTGTTTGATAGCTTATTATTTCAAATACGACGACTGTTTGATAAGTCCTAAGTGACCTTTTGATTTTCTTCTTGACTTGTAACAAAAATTAAAAATAAGTAACTTTCGTTTGCTGATTAATCATTATTTTCTGCGTAAAAAACCTTCACCGATACCAAGGAAAGGCTGGAAAATACTATAGCTATCAATTTCAATGCTTAAGAAGTGGGTTCAGGTCGTCCAAAAGAGGTCGATACACCAGAAATTGTCGATAAAATGCATGGAAGAATATTGGATGACCGAATCTCAGGATATGGCTGAGTGGTAAGAGATTTGGGTCAAATGAAGACGACATCACAGAGAGAAACACCTGATTTGAGAAAGAATAAAATAATTGGAAAACGCTAAACAAAGTGAAAAGAGTTAAGAGAAGATTATTTTGAGAAATAAAACGATTTTTGCCGAAAAAAATCTAATTTTTTCAAAAAGTCACTGACTTATCAAAGCGTTCTCGTACAATATTTGTAAACAAAAGTAATCGAATTAAAGAAATCTAATCTTCGCATAAAGGTGCAACACCACCAGCGCCGTCTACCATGCTGATGCCTTCACCATCACCATTGACTGAGCTTCCCATACAATCGCCGTTGTCATCAGAATTTCCGCCGTGTTCCAATGCTCGGACAGCAAAACAAACCGTTTTGCTTTTGCTGGTGTTGGCATCAATTGTGCTTACCACAAACTCGAGCTTACTGCGCAGTCTGAACATGTACTAACGCGGTTTTTTTAACTCGGAGTTTTCTACAATGCCCCATTATCTTTTTTTACACGGTTTTACCTTTTTAACGCGGATTTTTTGAACACGGATTATTCTGCAATCCCCTGTTGCTTTTTTAACGCGGTTCGCGATGCATTCAGATTAATAATGAACGTTTACGGAAATTTCGTCGAAATTTTAAAAATGCTATGGAGTGCTACCGGGATTTATATAAAAACATGCAGAAAGAGAAACCTTAGCGCTCATTACCAGATTATTTTAAGAAGTGAAATATGGATTTATTCGTCATATAATTATATATATATATATACAGGCAACAAATTTTTGCATTAGTCTGGTACATAATCAACACTAAGCACAGGATCATATCCCGACAATAAACACAGTTTTCAATTACCACTGGACACAACCGGAATAGTTTCATTGAACGCTACAATGATGCATGCGATGGCAAAGAAACAAACAGAATTTCCTCACTCTTTGCGTGTGAATTAAAGTCCATTGTTTCGAGTTTTCGATAGCTTAAGGCAAAGCGCGAAAGTCTTCCGGCAGACCCGGTATTAACAATGCAGTCACGCATCAATTCTTAGACCAGCGTTACATGTACAAAATGTATTGACCTCATCACCAATTCTCCTGCATCGATGAGAAATTATGGAGTTTGCTCTGATCTTTGCACGCTGGTCCAGAATAGTCTTTAGCTAAATCCAAGGCTTCCCAAACCTTTCGCAAGCGACTTAGCTCAATTGAACACATTAGGTGACAGTAGTGATATTAATATTTGGTGCTTACACAATATAGCTCAGTGTTTGGCTGAGCTTCTCTTGTGTCAAATCTCTCCCAGTATGTCTTCCTAGGGTTCCTTAAAGTTCTGTTTATAGAAGTAATTCCTTCAATATCAAACCTTATCCTATGGTATGACATGGAGGTTTGCTAGACACTACCCAATCACTTACTAGCGTGTTCATTAGAGTATTACCTTTATATATGTCTAGAACCTCTTTACGCGTGCGCGTGACGCATGCAGGTACTCATCACTCTACTTGGAGTCGCTGCTGCCCCATGGTTTATGAATGTTGTTTCTTGGCATGTAACTGGAGAATATTACAATTCCTTTTGTGCGAGACTAAACGACTGAGCAAAGCATCCCACAAGCATATTTTTCTGTTTATTGCTTCGAACGGCTGTATTTCAGTGCAGCGCTGCTGCTAAAACAAAAATGTTTGGAATGGTAATAGCAGCAAAGCAAACACTGAATCACACGAAACAGCTTTGGCTACACCATAGCCAAGGAAGTGTTTGTGTTATGTTATCAAGCATTGATCTGCGCAACCTTAGTGCTGGCGTTAGCAATCTGAAAGTCGTTTTTCCTCACTTTCTCTGAGTCATCGTCCGTCGCAATGTTAAGCTCGTGAGGTCGAAGGATGACTTCCTCGAACACATCGCTTCTCGCAGCTTCTATTGTGACTCTCTCGATCACCTCCTCCGACGTCTCTGTAGCCACACCCGGTTGCGTGACTGCTACAGTTACCTTCGTCTTTTCTGTTAGTGATCTATACCTGTGTACTGGTATGCTGTTAGACCTTTTTCTTATGACACAGTTGTTTCTTTTTTTGACATCCAAACATCAATCGTCGATACTGATCGTCAGCAGCTTACCTTCTTTTTCGACCTTGTTCTTGAAGATTGTTGGTGAGTTAGTATTTAAGTTATCGTTTCGTTTATACAACCATTAAATCATTATAAATTTTGGTCCTTCTGGCAACACTGCTCCTGCTGGTAATAATCGAAATGTATCATACCAAAATGGTTGTCATCCCTAAATTTGAACTCATTTAATTTAAGTTTGAGCAGCAAGGAAAGAGGGAGTCAAAACGAATGAAATAAAAACTGTGCTAAGCTGAGCTGTGCTCATTACCAACGTTTACTAGATAAGTGTAAACAAATGAAAAAAACGCCTGTTATTTAATTCCTGCGTCCCGGTGGTGGAGTATCGTTTTATTTCATTCTGGTATGAACTTTGGGTGCCCAAGAAGCACCAAGGAATGCGATTAAGAGAAACCCAGCTAACGTGCAGCTTGTGAAGACCGGTTAACAGTGGTCCGGCCAACAGAAACAGCTAATATAATAGTTTCGCATTTAATACGCAGAAGATGTTGAGTAACAGCTACGGAGCTGTTCGGATGTGTTTTTTGTCGCTTCTCTCCGTCGCACTAAATTAAATTGTGCCCAAATTGTGATTCAATAAGCAAAAATATACTAAACGATAGAGCGAAAAAGACGCTAATTGCAGTGTATAATTGTACATGCAATATTTCCATTGTGTGAGCAATAACAAAAAAAAAAACCGTAAATGAAAAAACAAATACGTAATAACATTAACAGTGCCTCAGGTAAAACCACAAGTCAAAGCCGCGCGCAACAACAACAACAGCAAGACGAACGTCGCCTTTCCGCAATACAAAGAAGTAATGCGTACTTCAGCATTGTTTCTTCGGAGACAAAAAAATTATTAGGTGATACGGAAAGAGCTCGCTCGCTATCGCCCGCGATATCGTGCTCTCCCCCAACACAATCGTGTTTCTCCAGGCAAATGACATAATGTCGGTTTTCGCACCATCAAGTACAGTGACCTCACTCACCACAACGGTGTCGTCAACAACAACAACAACATCAACAGTGGCACAGCGACCGATACTGTCAGCACAATTTAATGTGACACAATCAATTCAACCAAGCCCCAAGCCATCGCAAGTGCAAGACAAAACTGCAAACGCCAGCAATGCTCAGCTAACTGCTAACGCCAGCAAAACATTAATACAGACTGGAATCGACAGGTATGTACAAACTAAGCGAAAGCTAAGCCCACAGAAAACAAAAAATGCGAACATTCCCAAAATAGCTAAGCTAACAACGGAGGGCAATACCCAAGTGGCTTCTGAAAACAGATTTGCCATACTTGGAGCCCTAGAAGAGAATGAAAAACAAACCCAAAAGCCTAACACTGCAAGGCCACCCCCAATTTACATAAGGGAACAGAACTGCGCCGAATTAGTAAAAAATCTGACAAAAAGTATTGGCTCTAATACTTTTGTCGTCGTAGCTATAAAAAAGGGAAATATAAGCGAGACTAAACTACAAGGCAATAATGAGGAGAACTATCGTAAGGTCTCAAAATTCCTAGACAATGCGTCAACTAACTACTATACATACCAGCTGAAAAGCAGTAAAGGTATTCAAGTAGTTATTAAAGAAATTGAATCAACCGTCTCTGTAGACGAAATATTTGATGGTCTCAGGGAAAACGGCTTTGATATTAAGTCTGTTGTGAACATATACTCAACATAGACAAAATCCCTCAACCTATGTTCAAAGTCGAACTGACACCGAACAGTACTTCCATTAATAAAAACGCTGTCCATTCTATCTATAAGTTGCAGTATTTGTTACATCGTAAAATTACTGTCGAGGAGCCACACAAACGAAATAGCCCTGTTCAGTGTACAAACTGTCAGGAATATGGACATACAAAAACGTATTGTACTCTGCGTCCAGTCTGCATTGCATGTGGTGACCTTCACTATTCTGCGGAATGTCTGGCAAACAAATCCGATCCAGCCTTCAGGAAATGTAACAACTGCGGAGGAAACCACACTGCTAACTATAGGTGCTGTCCCGTTTATAAGGAGTTAAAAGACCGTTTGAATCGGCGTAAGGCTCTAATCCACACTTCTCAGGTACCACTAATGTCGCAGGCATACACGCCCTCTCAACCAAGAACCTCATCCACAACGACGCCAGGAATTACGTTTGCAAATGCGTTAAAATGGCCTAACATCCCACGAAACCAACCACAAAATGTACCTGAATTAAGCACACAACAAACACCCGTACAAAACCCTAGTCAAAATCCAAGTGGAATTGAGGCAATACTGTCCACACTGGTAAACTTAATAGTATCCATGCAAAATAACATGCAGGAGCTAATGCGCAACAAAAATCCACATAAATGGCTACACTAAAAATATGCTTCTGGAATGCTAATGGCATTTCACAGCACAAAGACGAGCTTGAAGTTCTTGAATGATCGCGAGATCGATGTTTTGCTAGTATCCGAAACACATTTAACCAACCAAAATTATTTTCAATTCAAGGGTTACATTTTCTACCCAACAAATCATCCAAATGGCAAGGCCCATGGAGGCACAGGCATTCTAATTAAGCGCCGAATTAAGCATCATCCTCTGAAGGCGTTTGCTACAAACTACCTACAGGCCTCCTCAGTACGTGTTACAACAACTGGCGGCGATCTCAACATATCCTCCATCTACTGCCCTCCTCGCTTCTCAATTTCTGAAAAATAATTCTTGTAATTTTTTAATACTGTAAGCAATCGTTTCATAGCAGCAGGCGATTTCAATGCCAAACATACCCACTGGGGCTCTCGCCTCATTAATCCCAAAGGAAGACAATTGTACAACGCAATTATTACACCCTCGAAAAAGCTTAGTTTCATTTCACCTGGAAGGCCTACGTACTGGCCCACAGAACCAAGAAAACAACCCGACCTAATCGACTTTGCAGTCACAAGAAAAGTGCCGCGTGAGCTTATGCGAATTGAATCTCTAGCGGACTTGTCTTCTGACTACTCTCCAGTCCTTCTTTACATCCTAGATCAGTCGCAGTTCCTGGAACGCCCACACTCTTTAACATCTAGTAAAACAGACTAGACTGGCTTAAATACAAAAAATACATAAGCACTTATATTGATCTCAGCCCAAAAATCGACGGTGAAGCTGACATTGAAACCTCAGTTGATGCGCTGACCTATATAATTCACTCTGCCGCTAAACTATCTACACCGAAATCTACAGTACCATCAGTATGCAGTAACATTCAGCCAAATAGGCACATTGAAGGACTCGTACAGGAGAAGCGTCGACTACGGAGAGACTGGCAAACATACAGCTCGCCTGCCACTAGGGAACGCCTCAGGGCAGCTACCAGTAGACTCTCCAAAGCCCTAAAAATTGAGAGAGAACAACTTCAATACAGCTATATCAGACGACTTTCACACACCAATAGCAAGTTTCCACTCTGGAAGGCATATTCAAGCTTAAGTACACTAGTACAAGCTGACACGCCGTTAAGAACAAACACTGGAACCTGGGCTAGTAGCGACAAAGAAAAATCAAATGTTTTTGCCCAGCACTTGCAACAGGTTTTCAAGCCCCATCCAGCAACAAATCACTTCTTACTTCCACCTCTGGTAAATGAGACATCCATTTCGCCTATTTCCATTCATACAAATGAAGTCCTCAAAGTCATCAAAGAGCATTTAAAATCGAAGAAAGCTCCAGGTCACGATTTAATCACTCCAAAAATGATAATGTAATTACCGAGATGTGCAATAAATTATATGGTTACAATTTACAACTCAATGACGAGATTTGGATATTTTCCTCAACAATGGAAAAAGTCTATCATAACAATGATACCCAAGGCCGGAAAAGACAAAACTCAGCCCTCGTCATACAGACCCATAAGTCTTCTCCCAATCCTGTCAAAGCTATTTGAAAAGCTTCTTCTTCAGCATATTACTCCTCATCTGCAAAACAATAATATAATCCCGACGCATCAGTTCGGTTTTCGTGAAAAGCATGAAACCATTGAGCAAGTTAGCCGCATCACCTCGGAAGTACGCACTGCATTCGAACATCGAGAATACTGTAGTGCTGTATTTCTTGATATTTCTCAAGCCTTCGACAGAGTTTGGCTAGTCGGCCTTATGTACCTACAAAATCTCGACTTTGGTAACATAAAATACCCACAAGCTACTTGAGTCCTATCTCCATTAAAGAGTGTTTACAGTGAGATGTAAGACCAATTTTTCCAACGATCATGTAATTAAAGCCGGTGTTCCCCAAGGAAGTGTTCTTGGGCCAACACTTTATGTTCTGTACACGGCTGATATACCAACAAACAGTCGAACATTTATTTCAACATTTGCTGACGACACCGCCATCACTAGTCGCTCTAAATGCCCAAATCAAGCCACCTTGCAACTAGCAAACCATATGGTTACTCTAGAAAAATGGCTCGCAAACTGGCGCATCCGAGTCAACGAGCAAAAGTGTAAACATATAACATTTACCTTAAACAAGAAAAGCAGTCCCGCATTGACCTTAAATAACACAATCATTCATCAAGTAAATGAAGTTACATACCTTGGCGTCTACCTTGACAGGCGTCTCACCTGGCGCAGGCACATCGAAGCTAAAAATCCCAACTGAAAATAAAAGCCAGTAATCTGCATTGGCTAATAAATGCCCCTTCTTTCCTTTTCCTGGAATACAAAGTTCTGCTATACAACTCAGTCTTAAAACCAATTTGGTACATTCGGAATGACAACATCCAAAGAGATCTAAATATAAATCCTGTAAAAGATGAATTAGATCAACAGAGAGCAAAATATCAGACCAAGTTATCCGCGCACCCAAATCAACTTGCCAGATCGCTTTTACGACTAAGCAGCCGTACCCGTCTCCAGCGCAACGACCTACCAGCCCAGCTTTGAGTTTTTAGGGCCATAGTAAATAGTTAATTTATAACTAATGTGTTTAGGCTAAGATTTGTAAAACTTATTATTATTCTTCTTAGAAAAGAGAGATGAATAATAAAAACTTAAAAAAAAAAATAATACGCAGAAGGATTTTGTTCAACATACGCTGCATAGTAGCGGAGGTGAAGTAGCTGAAAGTGATTGCGGTAAGTTTGGTGGTTTATGTGTCACATTGGTTAGTTTAGGGAAAAGTTTTGTCTAAACGGTGCCATTGAAAATTCGGGTTTTTTCACATAGCGGTAAAATCAAGTACAAAAATAACGGCTAACGGCCATTTCGGAGATATGGTGTTGACCCGTTCAGCATCCAATATGCAAGACGAAGACGGCAATAGCAACGACGAGTTGAATACTACCGTGCGACAGGTGGGTGCAACTACGAATCAGCAGCAGCAATTACCTCACGAAATGCAAATGAACGCGAAGACAAAACAGTTACAGGAACTTCAAAATGTCATACTGAATCTAAGCAATTCGAACTTAACCATTCCTACTGCAACGAATGCGCAGACGACTGCCAGCGCCGCACAGTCGTTAATTAGTGAGGTTAAAACAAGCAACTTGTCCACCGCCTTCCAATGTTCCGTGAATCGTTCGACATGACCACAGAAGAATACAGATATAATGAGGTAGTTGAGTGTTTGCTCATCCATAGCAGCAACGTGACACGTGTCATCGAGGCACTACAAGAAAGTTTTAGAAGAGCCGAACTTTTAGTTAAGAGTCAAATCGCACGAATACGCAATTTTTCAATTACAGATCATTGTCTGGAGTTGCTGATACCTTTTGCTACAAAAGTCCAGAATTTGGCTAAGTTTTTAGATTCTGATGGTTGTACAACAGAAGGAACAAAGAAACCTTTAGATCATCAGCATGAATAGGACAAACAACAAAGGACCAAAGTTGCCATAAGTGGTCGAGAAGAAACATTGTCAAATGCAACCACACAAAAACGGTCGCTTAAGTATGACCTGACCTACCAAAGGAATGTAGAGTGGAATACCAGCACTTCCAATTTAGAAACTTAGACCTTATGCGAAACTCTGTCGAATGCTTTCGAAAAGTCAGTGTAAACAGTATCAGCTTGATGGCCCTCACGGAAGGCAGCAAGGCAATCTTCGGTGAAAACCGCAAGATTGGTTACTGTCGAGCGGGAACTAACAAAGCCATGTTGGTTGAGACAGATGAGGTTTTTAACAGAATAGACAAGCTTTTCTTTAACTTAGAGACGGACGAGGACAACGAAATTGGTTTGTAGTTAGAAGCATCATTCTTATTGCCACTTTTAAAAATTGGGGTAATAAGAGACTTTCCAGTCATCAATAAAAATTCCAGACGAGAGGGACAAGTTGAAGATCATGGTTAAAGGTTTAACCAGCGATGAACACTTTTTAAGAAGGATAGCAGATAATCCATCTGAGATGATGATTTCAGCGATGAAATGCCTTTAGCAACATTCTCATCCAGTAACCTTAGGGAGCCGAAGTTAAGTGAGGACACAGAAAGAGTATCGCACTCATGTTTAGCATAATTGTTGGAGACAAAATTGGCAGAAAAAAAATCGGCGAAAACATTGGCTGCCTCAACAGGAGTAGTTGCAACCTTATTGTTAAAGAATACGGAGGAAGGTATTGTTCAATTAGTATTAAGTGATCTGATATATCTCCAGAATGATTTGGGATTGCCTTTAATACAAGATTCGTAGTTATTGATATACTGTTTAAAAAGAGACTTATCGAGAGTCCTAAAACTCTTTTGATGGAACTGGTAGCGATCAAAGTACATTTGGAGCCCAGTAACCTTAAATTTTTCATGGAATTTATTTCTTAGATTTTTGAGATGTTTTAGTTCCCGAGTGTACCAAGATAACTTATATTTATGGCCATGAAAGGGAGGAACAACGCTGACACAAAGTTCAAATACCGCAGATTTAAATATTTTGAAAACATTTACAGTGTCTAAACTAGAGAGTAAAATGTCTCAGTCGTAGCTTACCAGAAGTGCACAAAATCACAACAATTATAATTAAGAATAGCCCGATTACTTACCATAGGAATATCAAAGAATTCATCAAATTCGAAAAGCACTACTAAAGGAATTGGATCGCTCGTCGGCGCCGAGATAGGTGTAAGACATTCCGAAACAAAATGATTTACATTATCATTTATAAATATTAGATCTAAAATACCATTTAGTTTATTAAGAAAGCTATTAATTTGGAATAAACCTAAACTTAAAAGACTATCTGTAACAGTAAGTTCACAATCAGTAACGACATTAGTTGGGGTAAGTGCGCTAAAGTGGTTACAAAGATTAGACCAGGAAATGGTGCCTAAATTAAAATCACCAAGAATACAGATGGGATGCACGCCAATCTTAGAGCTTAAATTACGAATATTAACCATGTGTGATTTATAGATTTCAACACAGCTGTTAGGTAGGATATATGAGGCACAAACAAATAGTCGGTTGGCCACACCCTTTACACAGACGCAGAGTTGATCCAGCAGAGAGTCACTATTATCAAGTTGCACAAACGACGAACAGAAACTCCGGTTAACAGCAATTAGCACACCACCTCCTCTTTCGAAGCAAACCTTAGACATTTCCGAGTTGCAGTGGAAATATAGATGTACAATGGGTCTACCAATATCAGATTTACGCTCGGCAACTCTTCAACTATTAATCGGATTGAACAACGCACACCTGGGTGTAGCAAAGCGAACAGCTGCAAATGGACGGCGGGGCCCAGCAGTTATTCTTACTAAACTTGGCTGGCTCGGGAGGTAAAAGAGAAAATTCCGAGTTCAAAGGTCACCATTCCTTTTTTGTGCAAGCCGAAAGCGAAGAAAGGCTTGAAAACTTAGTACGAGACTATATTGTAGGCGTGGGTGTTAATTTCACAGGCAAGCACATAGAAAGTGCTGCTGTAGCAAAGGCAAAAGATTTGCTTGAAGGAAAAACCGTGCGGAATGTGAATCGTTTTGAGACAGGTATCTTGTGGAAAAGGGACCACATACTTCTACCCGATAGTAGAAAGGAGAAGCGTTGGATAGCACTCTTTACCTGTTTGACGGCTCGCGCAGTACATATGGAAATCGCAAGAGATCTCAGCACCGACTCCCGTCTGCTATGTATACGAAACTTTATGAGCAGACGGGGAACTCCTGTTCGCATACGTTCCGACAACGCTACGAATTTTATTGAAGCGGACAATGAAGTGCAAAAAGAACTTGTCGCCTTTGATTCCGGGAAAATTGCTGACGTCCTGGCGAACGAACGTAAAGTATGGGTATTCAACACTCTGTTCAACCCTTACGCAGGAGGATGTTGGAAGCGCTTGCAACGCAGCGTAAAACGCGCTATGAGACATGCCCTTCATAACGACAATACGAAGCGGAGAATATGGTTAACTCGCGGCCGCTAACCCACATACCACTTTAAACACCAACCGACGAACCTATAACCCCAAATCATTTAATTTTAGGTACAGCTTACTCCTAGCAGACACCTCACCCGCGCGAAGAGAAGCACGAAGCTTCTAGAAAGCAATGGAGAAAACTACAACAAGCGCAACACCGTTTTTGGAAAAAATGGATCAACCAGTGCAAACATTAACAGCCGGTTTCACGAAACTGATTTAAATGAAAAATAATTTATTTCAGTTTCACCATTTGACTTAATTCGTATTTAAATGGTCACCCTTTGCCATTTAAATATTAATTAAATACTGTCATATGCAACTATGTTTACGTTTTCCTATCAGCTGATTTGCAAGTAGCAGAAGATAAATATATTGTAAAAAATGGAATCTGACGACGAAAGTGATATAGAGTGCGAGGTTTTAGTAAATATATTTATAAATCGCCGCTCTCGTATAATGAGGGAAAGAAAAAATTGTTTTACATGTTATGATGACGTTGACTTTCGGAATAGATTTTGTTTGACTAAACAGTCTGCTTGGATGATACTCGAACTGATTAGGAACAAAATCCAGCACAAAACTAAGAAGTAAGTATACAAGAAAGTACTTCCAATTAAAAGTTATGTTATTCTCAGCTTCAGGTCGAAATGACAATTTATATAGAAATCATATAATACAAAACTATTTTGAAAGTTTGTAAACTTCTAATTATTAAACAAAATTAACATCTTTATACTTATATTCTTTTATTTTAAAATTCAGGAACACATTGTAGTATTTATGTTAATACTGATAAGGCACATTTACATATACATATGTACAAAAATACATAAACAAAAACTATATAAATTCACATTTCAAAATTTGTACTAACGTATGTGTATGTACATACATATACAAAACAAAAACCATATATCTGTGGTCACAAGCGATAATCGCCTAAGTCTTGTGTTAAAGCATAGGACTTGGGCGGTTATAGCTTGTGACCACAGATATGTAAATGAAACCTTTAAACTTTGTACGAAAGTAAGCATTTTTACTTTTTTTTTAGTTGATCCTCAAGTATTCGCATTTCAAGGGCATGCTTCTCAATAGCTTGTTGTTGCTGTAGTTCGTGTGCTTCTTTTATATGCTTTACACGTAACGTGTGTTCGATTTTCGCAAATTCAACCTCTTGTTTTAGTTTCCTTTCCGTCCATTTTGATTTTGTATCTGCTAGCTTAGCCCAACTTGTGTGTTTTTTATTAACACTTTCAGCGCACAGCTTTCTGTTTTTTGGCGTTTTCAATTGCATTGATGAGTAGTGCTCCCAAGGCTCAAAATCTGCAAAGAAACAAGTTGTTTAGAATTTTAAAATTGTAAAATCATTGGATAGTACCTTCTTTTTCAGTTGTATGTTTTGGGCTGGAAGTACGAAATCTTTTGCTTGTTGACTGTTCACGTAAGTCGATATCATTAGATACATTATCTGCGAATAAAAATATTTACAATCGTTTATTAATTTTCATTCCGGCAGTTTGTGATATTAATTAAGGACTTGCTCGTAATAAAAATAAACAAACCATTTTCTTCTTCTATCATTTCACTTTCCATAACTTCCTTGTTTGGTAGATTTCGCTGCTGGGGATCAATTCCAACTGTTAAAAAATCTAACAGACATACCCATTTGTAAATATGTATTAAACATAATAAATATTTGCAATGCGTAACTACCTGAATGATCCAAATCCTGAAAATTTTTTCTGAAGGTATGCAGTCGTTGTCATATTTGAAGTCCATTCCGCGCACTTGTTTTTCCGGCAATATTTCTTTTAACAGTTTATCAATGTCGGAGTCAGCTGGCTTTTTGTATGGACCTCCGCCCGTTCCATACGCATATTTTTTCTGGTCTGCAGATCGCTTTTTCATATCTGCTTTCAGGTTTATTTATTTATTTTTATTTTTATTTAAGTCAAACACACAACCATAAGTTATTTTACAATGTTTGACCTTAAAACTATACCACACATCTTTAACTTAAAGTAGTATATTGATACTTAATTAAATATGTTAATACTTAAAGTAACATGTAAAACTTAAAGTAACATGTAAAACTTAACGTAACAAATTGAACTTATAGTAATAGTTAGCTATAATTAAATTGTAGTGGTGAAGAAATATATGTATAAGAATGAAAAATAAGTTGAGAGAAAAATAAGAGGAGACAAGAATAAATGTCTCGAGTACGTTCAGCAATGTTCGGCAAGGTAGCGCTGCAATTCATGTCTAAAGTGCAGATTCCCTTTAATGCTTCTCATTTTTAGTGGTAAAGCATTCCAAAGACGGACAGAGAACACAAGGTATTGACGTTCAGATACCAAACTACTATATTTCATTGGAACTAGGTTGAGCGAGCGCGAGGATTTGGAAAATTTTAGTCGGTCATTGAGATATCGGGGCTCCTGAGTAGTTGAAATATTTTGTTTGCAGATTTTTTTTGACCGCGGTGTTCCGGAGCAAACCGAGTTGAAACTCTCCGCTATGCCATCCCACATTTTGTCCTTTTGATCGGAACGCACTTTCCCTGTGGCCTTACACTCTAAAACACTTGCATTTTGCTGCACTAGGCTTAGCAAAGTAGAAATATCTGTAGTGGAAAATTTTTTGCTTCGAGCTGCACTTTCCATTTTTGCTAATCACCACAATTTATTTGTTTACATAAATCAGCTGTTATTCTTACTAACATCCCTGCCTTGTCATTTTTGGGTTGCCAAATCTGAATAATGGTGAAACGCAGAAAACTTAAGTAAAAAGTTAAATAAAAATCAAAATTAAAATTAAATGGAACTTAATTTTCAATGAAAAAATTTCGTGAAACCGGCTGTAAGTGTTGCAGACGTTGTGCTAGTTATCAACAGCAACTTACATCGTTCGCGGTGGCCTTTGGGAAGAGTGACTTGAGTGTTTCCTCTCAAGGACTTGCAGGTCCGAAGTGCTGAGGTTCGAACCCAAACAGACCATTCAGACGGTCCGCTTGTTTGCTAGCGAAGTTGGACATTGGTGAATCCGTGTCTTACTAAGTGTTTAAGATATCGTTTCTTTTATACAACCATTAAATCATTATAAATTTTGATCCCAATTTGAAGTGTAAACAAATAAGAAACGGCTGTTATTTATTTCCTGCGTCCCGGTAGTGGAACAAAGAGCATCCACAGGTTAGTGTGGTATGCTGTTCCTACCGCTCAGCTGTATCTGCATCGGAGCAGTCGACCAGCCGAAAGTGGATTCCATTGAATTGCTGTTTAGTTCTGCGAAACCTTCCCCACTTCTTCATCGATGATATTCTTTATTATTTCCTGCTCCTCACGAGTGAGTGCAATGTCTGGGAATTCTTTCTCCGTGACAGCCAGTACCTTGGCGGTGCTAGTGTAGCTAACACCAGGTTTCTTTGTCACTGCTCGGGCTTCGGCTGCCACCCTAAAATTAAATTTTTTCGACTGGTTGTTCTCCGGAGGGCAAATCTGCCCCGCAACTCGTTTTATTTCTTCAGATTCTTTATTGCGCTCCATCGCCTTCAGTTAAGTGTCCTGAGGCTTCCTTGAGGTAACATATGTAAGTACGTAAGGTTTCCCTTATTGCAACAAATTTTAAGCGGCGGTGAACTCTTATTAGTAATAAGGGGTGTAATGGGGTACAGCGGTGCTTCTGGGTATGCAGCTACAGTTGCGCGGCTATACTCAATTCCTACTCTTACTCTTACAGCTGCCATGAGACGGCGCACAAATTTGGTGTTGGGTTTGTGGTTGGGCGGAGACTGCGAGATCTTGTCTCCAGGTTCACCCCCATCAGTGAACGAATTGCCACAATCCGCATCAAAGCTAAATTTAATAAGATCAGCTTGATTTGTGCGCACGCCCCGACGGAGGAGAAGGATGATGGGACCAAGGATGAATTTTACGAGCGCTTGGAGAAAGCATACGAGCGCTGCCCCCGCCATGATGTAAAAATTGTGATTGGCGATTTTAACGCTAAGGTGGGTAAAGAAGGAATTTTTGGTCCAACAGTCGGAAGCTTCAGCCTTCATAAAAATACCTCCGGCAACGGAGTGCGGCTGATCGACTTCGCCGCGGCGCGAAACATGGTAGTAAGTAGCACCAGGTTCCAACACCAAAGCATCCACCAAGCCACTTGGGTGTCCCCTGATCAAAAAACGCGAAACCAAATTGATCACGTTGTGATAGACGCGAGATACGCTTCGAGCGTGCTTGATGTTCTTTTTATCCGAGGAGCAAGCGTTGACTCGGATCATTACCTTGTTGCAGCTAAGGTCCGCATGCGCCTCTCTGCAATGAAGAACGCTCATCAAGTATCGCAACGAAAGTTCGACGTCAAAAAGCTGGAATCGCAACGGACAGCTGAGAATTTTCAATCTCGACTCTTGATCCTGCTAAGGCAAGCAACTTCTCATCGCCCCGACATTAACGAGCAATGGGATAACATCTTGCAATCTCTTCGCACCGCTGCGGAGGAAGTGGTTGGCTACTACCAGCCTCGCAGAAATAATTGGTACGATGACGAATGCCGCGTCGCTGCTGCAGAGAAATACGCAGCATACAAAGCCACCCTGCAGCCAATTACTACGCGTGCAACAATTGAGCGATCCCGGGAGAGGAGGAGGGAAGAGCGACGTCTTTTCAAGAGCAAGAAACGAGAGGCGGAAAGGCGTGAGTGCGAAGAGCTTGAGATGCTAGCAAACAGGAATGCGGCCCGAAAATTCTATCAGAAAATAAGGCAGCAAACAAGTGGTTTCAAGACCGGGGCTGGTTCCTGCAAAGACGAGTATGGAAATCTGGTGACGGACGTACAGAGCACACTTGAGGTATGGAGGGACCACTTCTCAACGCTACTGAATGCGAACTCTGGTGAGGAGCCCAGAACAATCTTAAGGGAAGAACAACAAATCCCTCCACTCGACCAAGGCGAGGTGAGAACAGCACTTAAGCGGCTAAAGAATAACAAAGCGCCTGGGGCAGACGGTATACCGGCTGAGCTTTTCAAAGCCGGCGGCGAAGAGCTGGTAGGAAGCATGTACCAGCTGTTAAGCACAATTTGGTATGACGAGCACATGCCAGAAGATTGGAACCTTAGTGTTCTTTGCCTAATCCATAAGAAGGGTGATCCTGCTGTTTGCGCCAACTACCGTGGGATAAGCCTTCTAAATATCGCATATAAGGTTCTATCGACGATACTGTGTGAAAGACTGAAGCCATATATGAACCAGCTGATTGGACCTTATCAGTGTGGTTTTAGGCCTGGTAAATCCACCATCGACCAGATATTCACAGCACGTCAAATCCTTGAAAAGGTCTTAGATAAGCAAATCGACACACGCCACCTTTTTGTCGACTTCAAAGCCGCTTTTGGTAGCACGAATAGAAGCTGCCTGTACGACGCCATGTCTAAATTTGGGATCCCCGTAAAACTAATACGGCTATGTAGAGTGACGTTGAGCACAACATTTAGCTCCGTCAAAGTTGGGAAGAACCTCTCCGAGCCGTTTGAGACCAAACGAGGTTTTAGACAAGGTGACTCACTTTCGTGCAAGTACGATGCTGCTTGCGTATGCGGATGATATTGACATCGTTGGCCTTAACAACAGGGCCGTCAGTGCAGCATTTTCCAGTCTAGAGAAGGAAGCAAAAGAGGTTGGTCTAGTAGTGAATGAGGACAAAACAAAGTAAAAAAATCTTCGCGTATTGGGACCCACGTCACTGTTGGCAGCTACAATTTTAAAGTAGTCAAGGATTTTGTATACCCTTGATCCAGCATAAACACCACCAATAATGTCAGCCTTGAAATCAAACGAAGAATAACACTTGACAACAGATGCTACTTTGGGCTCAGTAGGCAGTTGAAAAGCAGAGTCATTTCTCGACGAACAAAAATCTCGCTCTACAAATCTCTCATCGTGCCCGTCCTTGCATATGGCGCAGAAACATGGACGATGTTGACCAGCGATGAGCTAGCTTTGGGGGCTTTCGAGAGAAATGTTCTTCGCAAGATTTATGGCCCTGTTCGCGAAAGCGACGGGTACCGAATAAGATGGAATGACGAGCTGTATGAGCTGTATAATGATGTGGACATAGGCAAGCGCATAAAAATTCAACGATTGCGACGGCTTGGCCATGTCGTTCGCATGGATGATGATGCTCCAGTGAAAAAGTCCTTCGAAACGGCACCCATGGGAACGAAGGCAAGGGCGCCCAAGAACACACTGGAAGAACCAAGTGCAGAAGGACCTGTCTACGCTTGGTATGAGTAATTGGCGTAACCTCGCGAAGGAGAGAGGGAACTGGCGAAGCTTTTTGATCTCGGCCCAAACCGACAAACGGTTGTAGCGCCATAAAAGAAGAAGAAGAAGAACTCTTATTAGTTACCGAGGTAACTTCAGAGTCTGTGCGCCCTTGGTACCTTTAACCTCCGTCGGTGTAGTCTTCGACCTGTCCGTCTTTTCCTGGTAGTCAATATGTTCGAGAGTCCGTTTTTTTTTAATAATATTTTGTAGTTTTTTTTTCAAATTGTTGTCCATGTAATTCCCACGATGATGTATCGATGAGCCATTCGATGTTATTCAAGTGATAATTAATCAGGCAATGACTACTCTAAAATTCTCAGTTTCCCCCGAGGCATGCCTCTCAGTGCCTTAGCTCTTCCGGGATTAAAATCTCCCAAAAAGCCCTTCGACTGTCTTAAGCCTGGAAGAAATTTCCACATTTGGCTTCTTCTAGCCTTCGTACAGTTTTCTAGAAAACTTCCAATTGTGTTGGATGACTTCTCAACGGGTGAGACGGCAGTTCCTTCTGCAGTTTTGGAACCATCTGTATACCACACAAGTGTGTTTACCCCAACGTGATACGTTTCAGACAGCTTTTAAACTCTTTGTTACTTAGTGTACTTTGAAAATTTTGGTTAAATATTACCCCGAAGTATTTTACCTCAGAGCTAACATTGACTCTCGTGCCATTCAAGAGAACAGCCTTCATTCCTGTTAAGGATCTTTTTCTGGTGAACGGTACGAGAGAGGTTTTTGAGGAATTAATTCTCAAACATATCTCTTCGCACCATTCAGCAGCCGTTGTAAGGCCCCTCTGTATGATATCACAAAGGGTAGATACTGCTTTCCCCCTATCCATAATCACGACATCGTCCGCATATCATTGGCATGATATGCCTAGATTCGAAAGTCTGACCAGAAGATCATTTACCACTATGCTCCACAAGATAGGTGATAATACCCCACCTTGTGGGCACCCTCTAGTTACCTTGACTTTAAGGATTTTATTTCCCGCTTCAGTCCCTGTCAATCTAGAGTTTAAAAATGCCCCTACCCAATTTGAAGTGGTATTGTCCACTCCCCTATATTCCAGGGTTTTAAGTACTTCTTCATGAGTGGTGTTATCAGAAGCCCCCCTCTATATCTAAAACACGTATATCGCGTTTCCTTTTTATCCAGAGCTGTCTGGATAAAATCTGTCAGTGGGTATAAGACAGTTTCCGTAGATTTGTCCGCCATATATGCATACTGTAACGAAAATCTCTTAAAGGCATTCTCAAAGAGATGCACGTTGATTACTTTCTCCATTGCCTTTAAAACAAAGGATGTCAAACTAATAGGCTTGGGGCTTTCTATATCCCTTTTGGTTATTTTCCGTACAAATACCACCATCACGCCATGCATCCGGTATATACCCAAAAGCAAGGCTTGTCCTGGCGATATTTACCAGATTTCGGATTAGCACCCCAGAGCCCTCTTGAAAAAGTATTGAAAAATGTCATCTACACCTGGCTGATATGTGTTAATTGCTCACTTTAGCCTTTCTGCGCTGATAACGCTTATTTGCTCGCTGATGAGAATCAGTAAACTGTAAAGATGTTAAACACTGGACTGAACATTCAGGAAAGTGTGTGCGCAGCAGTAGAAGAGTACGTTCCTTTTTATGGAATACGTACGTCCTGTCTTCTGATTTCAGTGCCAGGTTCAAGTCAAGAGCGACCGCGTTACAGTGCAGAGGTGTTTTTGCTCTTGCTCTCGCGATTAGTTTGTTAGTTTTGAAAAAATATGGATTCTTGCGGAAAGTGTCAGAAATCATTTACGCGAAATGATGCGTTAATTGTGCCGTGCAGTGGTTTTTGTCAAAATCGGTTCCACCGTGCATGCTGTGTGGGCCAATTGTCGGAGTATGATGTCAGGCTCTTTGGCGAAAATGAGCATATCTGCTATCTTTGCCCTGAGTGTTTGCCATTGCCTGATAAATTGCTAAAGTCGTTAGACTTTTTCATGAACATGCAAAAAAATGGCTTAGAATCTATCGTAACTGAAATAAACGACAAATTTGGTGAAATAAATAAAGAAATTGCTGTAATAAATCTAAATAATGGTGAACACAACAAAAATGTTTCTTCATATTTAAACTCTTTGAGATCAGAGTTCGATGCCCTAAGAAATATTGTTGCTAATTCTGTAAATTCACCGACTTCACCTTCTGAAGCTGTTGTTAGCAGTGACTTTGCGATTGATCTGCCCTCTGCATCTACACAAGCACCGTGTGCATTGTCAGATACAGTGAATGCTACTACCCTGCCACCGATAAGCGCTGAATGGAATACTGTGAGGCGTAAGAGGGCGTCGAAGCAGAGAAACGTTGTGGTTGGCCGAAACGATAATAATGATTTGGGAGTATTTGCGCGTCTGAAGTGGCTCCATCTATCGTCGTTTAAGCCATCTGTTTCTGAAGATGATATTATCAATTATGTGGCGAAACATGTTACCATTGATAAGCAACAAATTGCCAGCTACAAACTGGTAAAGAAAGATGCTAATGAGGAATCTCTCAAATACATCAACTTTAAGCTGGGTGTTCCCGAGCATGCATATACTAATCTGCTGAAACCTGTTATCTGGCCAATTAGCGTTAATATTAGACAGTTCAGTTTTTTTCAAAAACAAGGAGAAGAACTCCTATCAAAGTAGTTGTTCCACCAAAGTCAAACAAACACATTAAAATATATTATGAAAATGCCTTTGGACTCCGTACCAAGGCTGATACTGTTCGAATGCTAAGTGCGCACTTGGAGTATGATATGTTTGTTATTGTCGAATCTTGGCTCAATGCAAATTTTTTTAATGCGGAGTTTTTCGATCCCAACCTTTATGATGTTTTCCGGAAGGATAGGGATCCCATTAAAACTGGATGTAGCCGAGGCGGAGGAGTACTGATTGCGGCCCGAAACAACCTCAAAGCGTCGGTTTGTCCTCTTCTGAACGAGGACACAATCATAGACCAACTTTGTGTTCGTGTTAGCGGTTCCCTTGGTTTGTTATATCTTTGCGTCTCTTATATACCTCCACTTAGCTGTGATAATTTGTACAAGTCGCATATCGATAATCTCTTGGCGCTGCATCATAGCATTGGAGATAGCCAAATTTGTGTACTTGGTGATTTTAATTTAAGCAATATAAATTGGCCGTTTTACGATAATAATCTATTCTTGACTCCCTCAAATGTTCACAGCTCTGTTGAGTCATATGTTATTGATAACCTCTTAAGTATTGGCCTAACTCAAATAAATGGCCACAGAAATGATATTAATCGCATTTTAGATTTAGACTTAGTAACGTACAACATTAACTTTGTAATATCAAAACCTTCTTCTTCTATATCTCCACCTTACTCTTATCATTTGCCTTTGGAATTAGTTTTTGAATTTTTTGAATTTTTTGATGATTCCCCAGCACAAAAAACTGCTTCATTAAATTATAGTCCCTGCGATTTTGCTGCATTGGATCTTGCGTTAAGTGGAATAAACTGGGATAATTTATTTCAGGATATCGAAGTCGAAGGTTGTTTCTATGATCAATGTTCTAACTATGTGCCTACTTTCAAACCTAAGACGTATTATAAACTTCCTTGGTTCTCGAAGGATTTAAAGCATCTAAAAAATTTGAAAACTAAGTTTTATAAAAAATTCAAGTCTACTAAAAAGCAATGCTTTCTCAGTAAATATCGTTATTACCAAAAAGAGTTTTGCAAATTGTATAAGACTTGTTACAAAAACTATATTCATGGTTTCGAGTCAAATATTAAAATAAGTCCGAAATATTTTTGGTCGTACATCAAATCCAGAAAAACTGGCAAAAGTGTACCTAAGACTGTACTCTATAAATGTGAAAATGCGGCCTCTGTGTCCGGGGCGGCTAATCTCTTTGCAAGCTTCTTTTCGTCTAACTTTGTATCTGATAATGACCTGTCAGTTGATGAACTCTCGAATATTCGTAAAAATCTCACTAATGGCACGTCTACTTTAGACTTAGGTTTACTTGCTCTAAGCGAAGATGATATTTTTGAAGGTATCAAGAATATAAAAAGCTCGTCGCAGATGGACGCAGATGGTTTTTCCGCCATACTGTTTAAAAACTGTACTTCCCTAGTGAAGCTTCTGCTATTAATCTTCAATAAATCTCTTTCTGAGGGTCTGTTTATTGATGATTGGAAGAGATCATCAATCACGCCAATTTTCAAAACTGGTAACAAATGCGACGATGAAAATTATAGACTGATTAGCAAATTATCCACAATTGCCAAAATTTTCGAAAGTATAATTAAAACAAAACTTTACTTTAATGTCAAGCACTTGATCTGTCCAAATCAGAATGGCTTTGTACCTGACAGATCCACAGTAACCAACCTTGCGGTCTTTACGGAAGATTGTTTCTCAACTTTTCGTAACGGCTCTCAATTAGATGTGATTTACACCGATTTTTCGACAAGATTTCCCACAATATTTTATTGACCAAATTGGAATGTATAGGAATCCATTCGCGTTTATTGGATTGGATCAGGTCCTATCTATGCTTGAGAACCAGTAAGGTGGTTATTGATGGTATTTCATCTCAGCCATTTATTGCTCTTTCAGGGGTTCCTCAGGGAAGTATCTTGGGCCCATTATTTTTTTTACTCTTTATTAATGACATCAGTTCCTGCTTTTCTAATGCCAGGTTTCTTCTGTTTGCCGATGACTTGAAAATGTATTCGGAGATTAGATGCGCTAATGACTCGGCCGAGCTTCAATCGCAGCTTGACAAGCTTCATATATGGTGTGTTAAGAATCGGCTTTTACTTAACATCATGAAATGCCATAAAGTATCATTTTCCAAATCAAAATTACCACTTGAAACATCTTATTCAATTGCGAATATCTGCCTTGACTCGAAAAGTGAGACCAAAGATCTTGGAGTACATTTTGACTCAAAACTCACTTTCACTTCGCACTTAAATAAAACTATCGTCGACTCTTTTGCCATGCTAGCATTTGTTAGACGTCACTCTTCTGAGTTCACCGATCCTTATACTCTTAAAATGCTTTATACCGCGTTTGTACTGTTCTAAACTCGAATATGCTGCTTTTATATGGAGACCGAGTCACACAGTTCATATAAATTATCTAGAAAAGGTACAAAAGGTATTTATACGCTTTGCTCTACGTTCATTAAACTTTGTTGAACCATGGCCACCATATGGCTCCCGCTGTCGGTTAATTAGCCTACCAACTCTGCAAAACAGAAAAACATCGCAGTCTATCTCTTTTCTATTGGATATTATTTCGGGAAAAGTTGACTGTCAGCTCCTACTTGCAAAAATCAATTTCTATGTTCCCAGCCGGAATTTGCGTCGGTTTGGCGCTTTTAGGGTTGGGCTGAGCAGAACGGTTTATGGTGCGAATGCGCCAATCAACAGAACCTTTTCAGATTTCAACTATTTCTCAAGTTTTTTGGATGTAGACTTTACAAATCCAAGCGCAACCAAGTTGCAATTGGAAAGTTACCTTATGTCTAATCAATAATATTTTAAACTCTTTTATTCGAATTTATTTGAATTTATTGTAATTTATCGGAAATTTTTAATAATCTTTAAGTTGGAAACTAAGTGTTTAGAAGAATGTGTAATATTTAATTAACTATCCGCCAAATGTCTGTTATTACTATACCGTTGCTAGACATAAATAAATAAATAAAAAAGTCAACCCTGCCTCTCGAAAGAGCTTTGTGAAGTGCTGTAGTTTCAGGAGTCGACTTGATGTTTTCACAAAAGGATCGGAAACTATTCCTTTTAGATTTTCTGTCCTCTTTGTTGTAGAGCGTCAACTCTTTTCTATGTTCCTTCCAGTCTCCAGTACGCTTCGCTATATAAAATAGCCTAGGCACAATGGTTCGCTTGTTGGCTAGACTGGAATTCCACCAGGAAATTTTTTTTTATTTCCCTTTTCCTTAATGGACAAGAAGAATTATAACATTCCATGAAGATGTCATTAAGCTCATTCACTTCAAACTCAACAGGATTTTTAAATACTCCAGTCTTATTTGAAGAGAATAACTGAGCGTCGATTGAATTAGCATACTTTTCCCAGTGAGTGTGCCTGGGATTTCTGTGTTCATTGCTATTTAATATAACTCCTCCAATGTCAAACTCAATTATATTATGATCTGACAGAATAGATTCATTTGAAACTTTCCAATTCATAACATAGTCCGTTAAGCTCGGACTACAAAAAGTCAGATCAATAACCTCTTCTTTAACTACATTCCTAAACGTAGGTGTATTGCCCTTGTTCAAAATATATAAGTGATAGAAATCTAAGACTGACTCACCTCTTTTGTTCGTGTCACTGCAGCATCATATGACGTTGTGGGCATTGGCATCACAACCCACCAAGAGTGGTAGTCCTCTCGATGAGCAGTACTGTGCTAAATTTATGACCTCTACCGTATTGGGACCCACGTCACTGTTGGCAGCTACAATTTTAAAGTAGTCAAGGATTTTGTATACCTTTGATCCAGCATAAACACCACCAATAATGTCAGCCTTGAAATCAAACGAAGAATAACACTTGACAACAGATGCTACTTTGGGCTTAGTAGGCAGTTGAAAAGCAGAGTCATTTCTCGACGAACAAAAATCTCGCTCTACAAATCTCTCATCGTGCCCGTCCTTGCATATGGCGCAGAAACATGGACGATGTTGACCAGCGATGAGCTAGCTTTGGGGGCTTTCGAGAGAAATGTTCTTCGCAAGATTTATGGCCCTGTTCGCGAAAGCGACGGGTACCGAATAAGATGGAATGACGAGCTGTATGAGCTGTATAATGATGTGGACATAGTCAAGCGCATAAAAATTCAACGATTGCGACGGCTTGGCCATGTCGTTCGCATGGATGATGATGCTCCAGTGAAAAAGTCCTTCGAAACGGCACCCATGGGAACGAAGGCAAGGGCGCCCAAGAACACACTGGAAGGACCAAGTGCAGAAGGACCTGTCTACGCTTGGTATGAGTAATTGGCGTAACCTCGCGAATGAGAGAGGGAACTGGCGAAGCTTTTTGATCTCGGCCCAAACCGACAAACGGTTGTAGCGCCATAAAAGAAGAAGAAGAAGAACTCTTATTAGTTACCGAGGTAACTTCAGAGTCTGTGCGTACCTTTAACCTCCGTCGGTGTAGTGTTCGACCTGTCCGTCTTTTCCTGGTAGTCAATATGTTCGAGAGTCCGTTTTTTTAATAATATTTTGTAGTTTTTTTTTCAAATTGTTCATGTAATTCCCACGATGATGTATCGATGAGCCATTCGATGTTATTCAAGTGATAATTAATCAGGCAATGACTACTCAAAAATTCTCAGTTTCCCCCGAGGCATGCCTCTTAGTGCCTTAGCTCTTCCGGGATTAAAATCTCCTAAAAAGCCCTTCGACTGTCTTAAGCCTGGAAGAAATTTCCACATTTGGCTTCTTCTAGCCTTCGTACAGTTTTCTAGAAAACTTCCAATTGTGTTGGATGATAGCCCACAGATGGGCTTAGGACCATTGAATGGAGAAGCAGCCGCCTTTGTAGCAACACAGTCCGCCATCTTGTTCCCTGCTATTTCCGTCTGGCCCGGTACCCACAATAGGGATATTTTATTTATACCGCCAAGAGTGTTTATTATCTCTATGCCGTCCTAAACTAGCGTTGACTTCACAACGGGTGAGACGGCAGTTCCTTCTGCAGTTTTGGAACCATCTGTATACCACACAAGTGTGTTTACCCCAACGTGATACGTTTCAGACAGCTTTTAAACTCTTTGTTACTTAGTGTACTTTGAAAATTTTGGTTAAATATTACCCCGAAGTATTTTACCTCAGAGCTAACATTGACTCTCGTGGCATTCAAGAGAACAGCCTTCATTCCTGTTAAGGATCTTTTTCTGGTGAACGGTACGAGAGAGGTTTTTGAGGAATTAATTCTCAAACATATCTCTTCGTACCATTCAGCAGCCGTTGTAAGGCCCCTCTGTATGATATCACAAAGGGTAGATACTGCTTTCCCCCTATCCATAATCACGACATCGTCCGCATATCATTGGCATGATATGCCTAGATTCGAAAGTCTGACCAGAAGATCATTTACCACTATGCTCCACAAGATAGGTGATAATACCCCACCTTGTGGGCACCCTCTAGTTACCTTGACTTTAAGGATTTTATTTCCCGCTTCAGTCCCTGTCAATCTAGAGTTTAAAAATGCCCCTACCCAATTTGAAGTGGTATTGTCCACTCCCCTATATTCCAGGGTTTTAAGTACTTCTTCATGAGTGGTGTTATCAGAAGCCCCCCTCTATATCTAAAACACGTATATCGCGTTTCCTTTTTATCCAGAGCTGTCTGGATAAAATCTGTCAGTGGGTATAAGACAGTTTCCGTAGATTTGTCCGCCATATATGCATACTGTAACGAAAATCTCTTAAAGGCATTCTCAAAGAGATGCACGTTGATTACTTTCTCCATTGCCTTTAAAACAAAGGATGTCAAACTAATAGGCTTGGGGCTTTCTATATCCCTTTTGGTTATTTTCCGTACAAATACCACCATCACGCCATGCATCCGGTATATACCCAAAAGCAAGGCTTGTCCTGGCGATATTTACCAGATTTCGGATTAGCACCCCAGAGCCCTCTTGAAAAAGTATTGAAAAATGTCATCTACACCCGGTGATTTATATGGCTGATATGTGTTAATTGCTCACTTTAGCCTCTCTGCGCTGATAACGCTTATTTGCTCGCTGATGAGAATCAGTCAACTGTAAAGATGTTAAACACTGGACTGAACATTCAGGAAAGTGTGTGCGCAGCAGTAGAAGAGTACGTTCCTTTTTATGGAATACGTACGTCCTGTCTTCTGATTTCAGTGCCAGGTTCAAGTCAAGAGCGACCGCGTTACAGTGCAGAGGTGTTTTTGCTCTTGCTCTCGCGATTAGTTTGTTAGTTTTGAAAAAATATGGATTCTTGCGGAAAGTGTCAGAAATCATTTACGCGAAATGATGCGTTAATTGTGCCGTGCAGTGGTTTTTGTCAAAATCGGTTCCACCGTGCATGCTGTGTGGGCCAATTGTCGGAGTATGATGTCAGGCTCTTTGGCGAAAATGAGCATATCTGCTATCTTTGCCCTGAGTGTTTGCCATTGCCTGATAAGTAGCTAAAGTCGTTAGACTTTTTCATGAACATGCAAAAAAATGGCTTAGAATCTATCGTAACTGAAATAAACGACAAATTTGGTGAAATAAATAAAGAAATTGCTGTAATAAATCTAAATAACGGTGAACACAACAAAAATGTTTCTTCATATTTAAACTCTTTGAGATCAGAGTTCGATGCCCTAAGAAATATTGTTGCTAATTCTGCAAATTCACCGACTTCACCTTCTGAAGCTGTTGTTAGCAGTGACTTTGCGATTGATCTGCCCTCTGCATCTACACAAGCACCGTGTGCATTGTCAGATACAGTGAATGCTACTACCCTGCCACCGATAAGCGCTGAATGGAATACTGTGAGGCGTAAGAGGGCGTCGAAGCAGAGAAACGTTGTGGTTGGCCGAAACGATAATAATGATTTGGGAGTATTTGCGCGTCTGAAGTGGCTCCATCTATCGTCGTTTAAGCCATCTGTTTCTGAAGATGATATTATCAATTATGTGGCGAAACATGTTACCATTGATAAGCAGCAAATTGCCTGCTACAAACTGGTAAAGAAAGATGCTAATGAGGAATCTCTCAAATACATCAACTTTAAGCTGGGTGTTCCCGAGCATGCATATACTAATCTGCTGAAACCTGTTATCTGGCCAATTAGCGTTAATATTAGACAGTTCAGTTTTTTTCAAAAACAAGGAGAAGAACTCCTATCAAAGTAGTTGTTCCACCAAAGTCAAACAAACACATTAAAATGTATTATGAAAATGCCTCTGGACTCCGTACCAAGGCTGATACTGTTCGAATGCTAAGTGCGCACTTGGAGTATGATATGTTTGTTATTGTCGAATCTTGGCTCAATGCAAATTTTTTTAATGCGGAGTTTTTCGATCCCAACCTTTATGATGTTTTCCGGAAGGATAGGGATCCCATTAAAACTGGATGTAGCCGAGGCGGAGGAGTATTGATTGCGGCCCGAAATAACCTCAAAGCGTCGGTTTGTCCTCTTCTGAACGAGGACACAATCATAGACCAACTTTGTGTTCGTGTTAGCGGTTCCCTTGGTTTGTTATATCTTTGCGTCTCTTATATACCTCCACTTAGCTGTGATAATTTGTACAAGTCGCATATCGATAATCTCTTGGCGCTGCATCATAGCATTGGAGATAGCCAAATTTGTGTACTTGGTGATTTTAATTTAAGCAATATAAATTGGCCGTTTTACGATAATAATCTATTCTTGACTCCCTCAAATGTTCACAGCTCTGTTGAGTCATATGTTATTGATAACCTCTTAAGTATTGGCCTAACTCAAATAAATGGCCACAGAAATGATATTAATCGCATTTTAGATTTAGTCTTAGTAACGTACAACATTAACTTTGTAATATCAAAACCTTCTTCTTCTATATCTCCACCTTACTCTTATCATTTGCCTTTGGAATTAGTTTTTGAATTTTTTGAATTTTTTGATGATTCCCCAGCACAAAAAACTGCTTCATTAAATTATAGTCCCTGCGATTTTGCTGCATTGGATCTTGCGTTAAGTGGAATAAACTGGGATAATTTATTTCAGGATATCGAAGTCGAAGGTTGTTTCTATGATCAATGTTCTAACTATGTGCCTACTTTCAAACCTAAGACGTATTATAAACTTCCTTGGTTCTCGAAGGATTTAAAGCATCTAAAAAATTTGAAAACTAAGTTTTATAAAAAATTCAAGTCTACTAAAAAGCAATGCTTTCTCAGTAAATATCGTTATTACCAAAAAGAGTTTTGCAAATTGTATAAGACTTGTTACAAAAACTATATTCATGGTTTCGAGTCAAATATTAAAATAAGTCCGAAATATTTTTGGTCGTACATCAAATCCAGAAAAACTGGCAAAAGTGTACCTAAGACTGTACTCTATAAATGTGAAAATGCGGCCTCTGTGTCCGGGGCGGCTAATCTCTTTGCAAGCTTCTTTTCGTCTAACTTTGTATCTGATAATGACCTGTCAGTTGATGAACTCTCGAATATTCGTAAAAATCTCACTAATGGCACGTCTACTTTAGACTTAGGTTTACTTGCTCTAAGCGAAGATGAAATTTTTGAAGGTATCAAGAATATAAAAAGCTCGTCGCAGATGGACGCAGATGGTTTTTCCGCCATACTGTTTAAAAACTGTACTTCCCTAGTGAAGCTTCTGCTACTAATCTTCAATAAATCTCTTTCTGAGGGTCTGTTTATTGATGATTGGAAGAGATCATCAATCACGCCAATTTTCAAAACTGGTAACAAATGCGACGATGAAAATTATAGACTGATTAGCAAATTATCCACAATTGCCAAAATTTTCGAAAGTATAATTAAAACAAAACTTCACTTTAATGTCAAGCACTTGATCTGTCCAAATCAGAATGGCTTTGTACCTGACAGATCCACAGTAACCAACCTTGCGGTCTTTACGGAAGATTGTTTCTCAACTTTTCGTAACGGCTCTCAATTAGATGTGATTTACACCGATTTTTCGACAAGATTTCCCACAATATTTTATTGACCAAATTGGAATGTATAGGAATCCATTCGCGTTTATTGGATTGGATCAGGTCCTATCTATGCTTGAAAACCAGTAAGGTGGTTATTGATGGTATTTCATCTCAGCCATTTATTGCTCTTTCAGGGGTTCCTCAGGGAAGTATCTTGGGCCCATTATTTTTTTTACTCTTTATTAATGACATCAGTTCCTGCTTTTCTAATGCCAGGTTTCTTCTGTTTGCCGATGACTTGAAAATGTATTCGGAGATTAGATGCGCTAATGACTCGGCCGAGCTTCAATCGCAGCTTGACAAGCTTCATATATGGTGTGTTAAGAATCGGCTTTTACTTAACATCATGAAATGCCATAAAGTATCATTTTCCAAATCAAAATTACCACTTGAAACATCTTATTCAATTGCGAATATCTGCCTTGACTCGAAAAGTGAGACCAAAGATCTTGGAGTACATTTTGACTCAAAACTCACTTTCACTTCGCACTTAAATAAAACTATCGTCGACTCTTTTGCCATGCTAGCATTTGTTAGACGTCACTCTTCTGAGTTCACCGATCCTTATACTCTTAAAATGCTTTATACCGCGTTTGTACTGTTCTAAACTCGAATATGCTGCTTTTATATGGAGACCGAGTCACACAGTTCATATAAATTGTCTAGAAAAGGTACAAAAGGTATTTATACGCTTTGCTCTACGTTCATTAAACTTTGTTGAACCATGGCCACCATATGGCTCCCGCTGTCGGTTAATTAGCCTACCAACTCTGCAAAACAGAAAAACATCGCAGTCTATCTCTTTTCTATTGGATATTATTTCGGGAAAAGTTGACTGTCAGCTCCTACTTGCAAAAATCAATTTCTATGTTCCCAGCCGGAATTTGCGTCGGTTTGGCGCTTTTAGGGTTGGGCTGAGCAGAACGGTTTATGGTGCGAATGCGCCAATCAACAGAACCTTTTCAGATTTCAACTATTTCTCAAGTTTTTTGGATGTAGACTTTACTAATCCAAGTGCAACCAAGTTGCAATTGGAAAGTTACCTTATGTCTAATCAATAATATTTTAAACTCTTTTATTCGAATTTATTTGAATTTATTGTAATTTATCGGAAATTTTTAATAATCTTTAAGTTGGAAACTAAGTGTTTAGAAGAATGTGTTATATTTAATTAACTATCCGCCAAATGTCTGTTATTACTATACCGTTGCTAGACATAAATAAATAAATAAAAAAGTCAACCCTGCCTCTCGAAAGAGCTTTGTGAAGTGTTGTAGTTTCAGGAGTCGACTTGATGTTTTCACAAAAGGATCGGAAACTATTCCTTTTAGATTTTTTGTCCTCTTTGTTGTAGAGCGTCAACTCTTTTCTATATTCCTTCCAGTCTCCAGTACGCTTCGCTATATAAAATAGCCTAGGCACAATGTGGTTCGCTTGTTGGCTAGACTGGAATTCCACCAGGAAATTTTTTTTTATTTCCCTTTTCCTTAATGGACAAGAAGAATTATAACATTCCATGAAGATGTCATTAAGCTCATTCACTTCAAACTCAACAGGATTTTTAAATACTCCAGTCTTATTTGAAGAGAATAACTGAGCGTCGATTGAATTAGCATACTTTTCCCAGTGAGTGTGCCTGGGATTTCTGTATTCATTGCTATTTAATATAACTCCTCCAATGTCAAACTCAATTATATTATGATCTGACAGAATAGATTCATTTGAAACTTTCCAATTCATAACATAGTCCGTTAAGCTCGGACTACAAAAAGTCAGATCAATAACCTCTTCTTTAACTACATTCCTAAACGTAGGTGTATTGCCCTTGTTCAAAATATATAAGTGATAGAAATCTAAGACTGACTCACCTCTTTTGTTCGTGTCACTGCAGCATCATATGACGTTGTGGGCATTGGCATCACAACCCACCAAGAGTGGTAGTCCTCTCGATGAGCAGTACTGTGCTAAATTTATGACCTCTACCGGGATGGTGTTATTTTCTCCTGGGGAGTAAGCCGATGCTCTGACCCATCATCATACATGATCATAATGAGTGTGAGATCTCTGGTCATATATTCTGAAAGACAAAAATAGTTAATGTTTTTCTTTATTAAAATGCAAGTGCGTGGTATATCAGATTTGGTATCCCAAATTACCTTAGCATTTGAGCCAGATAGGCCTCAGATAGTACCCTTGACGCACCATCGCTCCTGGATTAGAGCCAAGCTCAAGTCTTTGCAAGCAAATATCCTTCCAATGAGAGCAGATGCCGCCCTGCCGTGATGGATATTTGTCTGTGCAACTCTAACTTGACTCATTTTACTTCAGCGATGATGGTAAGATGGTGTCTACCCCATGTATACCTAGAAGCATATCTTCCTCCTCCATGGATAGATCCTCAAGGCTACTTACCAGTGAGGGCCCATGTACAACTTCCACCGCCTCCTCCACACTGGGGGCAAAAGAAGAGATTTCCATAGCCTTAGCCTCGGAGCCTTCCTTAATAAGAGGAGTTTCATTACCTTCAGTTACAGCAGAATACTGTGTAACGGTGGGGTTTTCCGTTGTTTCCTTCATCGCTTTACCCTTCTGACAGCTTACCCTGACTTTGCCGAAGTGGTAGTTCAGGTTGTACCCTGCTGCTTTGATGAGGTTCATTGAAGTATCATCAACTTCGGCAGACAAAATCTGGCCATTGCCATCATCCTGGCAGCTCCAAATTTTGCAAAATTAGGTGTTAAGCCCAATATTTTGGCCAGAGAGGAACTCTCTCGACATCCCCACCGATTGTCCGCTACTGCGCGGCAGGAAGATGTGTATTTTTTGTGTATGGGGGACCTTGGACACCAATTTAACGCACTTCCGGGCCGTTTAGCCTACCACAGCCTTCCTAACATACTCCACAAAAGCCGGAGAGCAACAGTCAATACTGAGAAAGCCTGGTTTAAAATGGATTCCATTGAAGAGAATTCACTGGACCATTCCTTGAACAGGCTCTCCACCAACTGCCTCTTAACACTTGGCAGCTCTTCGCCAGTGAGGATGGTATTTGGGTAGTCCTCAGCGCAGACAGCCACCTTGGTAACAGATGTTACATTGGCGTAACAGCCAGCCACCTCAACCACTCCATTACCGACCGGAACCATCTGTCTCACCCTTTTAAGGTTTTACTGACTTGAAGAAAAGGTGGTAGGTGCCCTTTTCTTTTTTGCCCTTTGGTAGCGTTGGACCCACCAAGTTTTGTTAGCTCTGTGCTCCTTGGCTATAGCTAGTGCAGCTTCAGGTTTCATGTCCTCTGTGAGGTAGGTGAAATACCATCCTACCCCTGCTTCACTTTGTTTTGGGTGTTCCAAACCCCCAGGCTGACCAAAAGCATGGAGTGTTATCCCTTTCTTTTCCAGCGTAGAGGGTTTTTTTTGGAGTCGCTCCTGCTAAGTCCACACTTGCTTGGGACACGTTCGGCCCACCACCTTTAGTCCCGGGTGTCGGACTACTCTTGGAAGTTGACGGCATTTTTTGAAGTTTTCGTTGAGGTTTGAACTCCACTAAGTTTTAGCTCATCTTGGATTATAAGCTCCATTTAACTTATCCAAATTTGTGGCGGTGAGACCCCGTGTCAAATTAATTTGTTTTTTTTTTGTTTACCATATTTGGTTTCTTTTATGCGGAGAAAGGGGTGACCACTTGAGCAGAGATCCGAAGTTCTCAAGTTAGGCTCTTACCACCGGAGGTCGCCTGGTATCCTGGGGCTCCGTACGTGACTAGACTATTTTTCAAGAGGGCCTCTAGACTGGCAGATCATAAGCACGGGTCGCATGATACCTTGATTCAGCCCTCTTGTTGGTGCGGTAATCTCCGCATATATGAACCGCGCAAATATCTACACATGTGCAGATACCGAGGTCCGAGAACTCTACGTAGAGCATCCCTCTTAGTTTATGAGATCAAGTTAAGTATTTACGACTCGCCATGGCCTCATTTAAATCTCATCCCCCCGACAAGGAAACCAATGCCGATGGTGTTTATAGCCCCTTAATGCCTTGTTTTCACAATTTACCCAGAAATTATAGTTTTCTCGTTTTCCATCCAAAGCGTGCAATTCCTTAACATAATCTCTTCCAGGTGGTGTGAGTTTGTGCTTGCGGTTTGTCAATTATATTTTCTAGTCTTACTAGAGTTGCATTCCCAACGCATTTTTTGATAAGGAGATATACTATCATTTTAAAGTACATTAATAAAATGTTTAACGACAAATTCTAAAATATTTTATTTGAAATCAAAGGCATAATTTGGCATTTTCAACTTTAGATCTCTCACTCTAGATCTCTACACAAAGACCTTAGTCCTCAATACATTAACATCAAACAATTATTCAAAATTTTATTGAGCTCGAGGCCAGTTTGGCGAAGATTTTATTTGAAAAAAAAAAAAAAAACAGTTTTGCTAAAAACACAAACAACAACCACATATGCAAGTTCAAATAGCGGCAGCTTAGCTGCTCTTTTTGTAGGTGGTTTCTTTAAGGAAGACGGAATAAACACAACAGTCCGCTCGGCAAGCGTAGCACTGCATGTAGCGTGTTGGCTCTGCAAACAACAGGTCCTTGGTTCAAAGCCTAGAAAAATGGTGATGAAGATTAAAAATATAATTACTTAAATAAAAGGAAGTCTTATGAAGAAATGTGGTGATTTCCGAAATAGTACTATAATTTCTACCATTAAAAATCTGTTGGTATTTTTTCCAAACAAAATCTTCCACAAAATGTGAATAATTTTTCAATCTAAGGCCAAGTAATCTTAACAAATTTATATAAAAATCAAACAATAAAATAAGAACTTTACTAAATTAAATGATAGCCGAAGTAAGATTTCATATTTAAGTTATTCAGTTATTTATTCAAACTATTTTCTTTCTCCGAAACAAACAAGTACCCCGCAAACCCCACAAACCTTCTCAACTTAAGGGTTGATAAAAAATAAAGATTTCGGAGTTCTCATGTTTATGGCCAATACGGTCAATCACGCCGGATGAGCGTGTTTCATATCATCGAAACTTTCGACTGGTTAAAATTGCGCAATGGAAGGTGATCACCTGTCTGTCAACGTGAGAAAGTGTACAGTCCCCGAGGTATCGTAATGAAAACTTGTACGTATGTTTTTTGTTTACCTTAAATATTCTTTCAAATTTATTTACTACGTAAGATACCCCGATGGTAAAACTCAATTTAAATTATTCCTTATATTGCACTCGATTGTTTAAACAGTTCCATATAACAAATGTAGTGCAGTGGTGTGTCAAAAAAATATATGTTTTTTTCGAATTGGTAAGAAACCATCTAATGAAAAATATTTTATTTACAATGCTTTCTTAAAACTCTCGTTTGACACCCATAATGTGACTAATAAATTGTGATTTGTTTAAGGGGTTAGGCCTGTGAAATCATACCTGGATTGATGATTTTTTTTTTTGGAAAACGGAACAACATGAAATAAATTTATTTCTACGGTTCTAATAAGTATACATTGCAGTGCTTAAAATAATTTTTCTGCGATTTGCGCAAATTTCGATAGTTTTGAAGAAAAAAATTATATTTTTCCCTTGTTTTTAAATACTGTAATAAATATAAAAAAAAAACGACAAATTATTTTGCAAAAATCCTCCGATAGGACAAAGAGAACCGTTTTGCGAAAATTTTAGTGTATAAAACAATAAAATCGGTTAAAAATTGTAGGAAATACGAGGCAGACCGTTTTGAAAAACAGTGTTTCGAGAAAAATCGGTTGAAGTTTCTATACATGCTTCCGGTCATTCAGACGCGAGTTAGCGACGCCGAAAATAGCCTAAATAAATTTTACACATAACCTAAACAAACAACCAAATTCCCGCATCATAAAACAACAGACAAAATTCCATAAGGAAAAACCGATAAGCATAATAAAACTATATATGTTCTAGCAAGTAAGCAAACATTCGCATTAGTATAAATTTCACACTTACCCTAAAAAAACAATAAAACATAAACACAGCAGATAAAATTTCATAAGGAAAAACCGATAAGCATAATAAAACTATCTATGTTCTAGCAAGTAAGCAACATTCGCATAAGTATAAATAGCAGTAAGATTGTAAAATGTAGCAGTAAGAAATAAGGAATAAAAAAGGCAACACTTAACTGTGCACTGCCAAAAGAAAAACATAATCTTTTACTCACTACAAGTGAACTGTAGTTAACTGGGGGCTCAACCGTTCTTTTCATTTGAACTGAACCTGCCATATCCTGACATAAAGGGATAAAACTAAAATCCACGTTCCTGAAGAAGGAAAAAAATAAGTTCCTGAAAAATTGGAAGCAGCACCGAAGAACATCGAAATCACGCTGGACTCTCATAAAAAGAGACAAAAGCTGTTCAATTTGCGTCGTCCCTTATTGAACACCAAGTTCGAGATGTCTGCACAGGAGATTGCAAGCCTCAAGGCTCAAATTGCTGCCTTAACTACATCTCTAACTGATAACCAACAAAGAGTGGCTACCCTAGAGAACAGTCGGCCATTAAATGTGACGATTACGGATCAGCACGAAGACTGCAAACCAAATATAATCAACGAAATGCAGATTAACCTAGATATTTTCAAAGCATTGCCAGACTTTACGGGCAATATAAATCAATACGGATCCTGGAGAAAACGTGCGTGGACACACATTGAGAACATAAAGGAATATGCCACAACCCCGACATATTATACCGCACTTTCGATATTGCATTCGAAAATTCAAGGAGAAGCAGCCGATATTTTAATCAACCACAACACGAAGTTCAACTTCTACTCGATCATAAATCGATAAATCGCCTCGACTACACGTATGCGGACCAAAAACCTTTCTACGTCTTATTGGACGAAATGAAAAGGATTACGCAAAACAAACTTACGCTAGCGGAATTTCATTGCGAAGTCAACAAGGCATTGAATCTTGCCTTAACAAAAATTTAAATGGACAGCTCAGGTGACCCATTAGAAATACAAAAGTATGCGAATCAAGAAGCCGTCAGAACGTTTATTCTTGGCTTGAACAGCAAGTCTACAAGCGGTCTCTACAGCCACAATTCAAAGGACAGAAACCGCCTACGCCATCGCAAGTACGATATACCACGACAACGAGAAATTGCAATTCGACGTTCCTCACTACGACGACTACAATAAATACAATATGCAACATCAACCCTTTCAACAGAAGATACCGCGATGACCAGCGAAGATATAGACCAAAAGTGCAAGTGCACTATACACAGAGTGCACCCACCCCACAGTGCCAACCAATGAACGTAGATTCCTCACGGCAATACAGAAGAGCCACCAACTTCAACGCTGCACCTTTACAAAACAACTATAACCGTCAAATGCAAGTATTACCTCCAAATAACCCAATTCGAGGAGACCCACAAAAGAGGCACCAAAATCCTTAATTTCGCAACTACAACGCACCAGAGAAGATACAACGAATAAACCAAACACACGAAGAAGAACTTAGCTCTCTTGCTCCACAACATAGCGGCGATGAACTACGATCCCCTGCTCCACAACAAAACGACGACTTTGAATACAAGACAGGCTTTGCTTTTTTAGACGAGTGAATGCATTGCCGTGTCTGCAACGCCACTGCAGGGATACAGGCAAAGCAGTTAATATCCTCATCGACACTGGAGCAACAAACAATTACATAAGCACCAAATGTAATATCGGTGAGTCTATTCCAATCAAACCCATAAAAGTAAAAACTCTTCATGGTTTCTCAATAACAAAATCAAAAAAAATAATATCAGTGTTAGATAATTTCCTTACATTTTTTGAAACTGATGCATTAGAAGAATTTGATATGCTTCTAGGCGAACAGGCACTCAGAACAGTGAAAGCAGAATTAACCTTTTCGAGTACAAGCTCAGTTATAAGTATAGGGCCGAGAAAGAAAGGGAAATTTTGCAAAAAATTAATTACACAGTAAACAATGCAAAATATAGATCTGAAATGGAAAAAATAATGCAACAAAATGAAGGTACTAACCCAATATTACCATTTACTACCATAATACAAGCCACAATTCGGACGAAATCTGAAGATCCTATTTGGACAAAACAGTATCCGTACCCTATATCCGACAACGATTTTATTAACAAAGAAATAAACAAACTTTTAGAAAATGAAATAATCCAACCGAGTAAAAGTCCGTACAATTCACCCAGTTGGACAGTTGCTACAAAAGGTACCGACGAACAAGGGAAACCTAAACGCAGAATGGTCGTAGACTCTCAAAAGCTAAACGCTCAAACTATTACAGATAGATACCCGATACCTGATGTAGCTATGACAATACAAAATCTTGATAATGCAAAAATATTTACAACTTTAGATTTGGAATCTGGATTTCATCAGATTCTTATTAAAGAATCTGGCAGAGAGAAAACAGCTTTTAGTGTAAATGGAGCCAAATATGAATTTCTTCGCATGCCTTTTGGACTGAAAAATGCTCCGTCAATTTTTCAAAGGTATCGATGATATCTTGACACCATATATTGGCAGCTTTGCGTATGTTTATATCGATGATGTTCTCATTTACTCTTCTTCTCCAGAAGAGCATATCGCTATAAAATATTGCCCCACTCCTACATCACTGAAGGAGCTTAGAGCTTAGGAGCTTGAGAAAGAGTTAATCGCAAATGTGTGGTCCTTACAGAAACTCCGAAATTACTTATATGGTATAGCAGACCTAACTATATACACCGATCATCAATCTCTAATTTTTGCCATATCAGAAAAAACCCCAATACAAAATTAAAAAGATGGAAAAATTTCATCAAAGAATATGGTGCTAAAATCACTTACAAACCTGGACATCAGAACGTTGTTGCCGATGCACTTTTCCGCCAACAAATTCATAACATCTAATTCTGATAATTCCCAACATTCAGCACAAAGCTCTCCTATACAAAAAATCAAACGTGTAAAACAACCATTAAATTGCTTTAAAAATCAAATTATTAGTAAACGCTATACAAATAGACGAACAATTATTATTTTACGTCGAAAACGAAATTATCAATACATTTCCCAATGTATCTATCGCTCTAACTCATATCTAAACAAAAAACTAGTATTAAAAATTTGTTGATTTTTTTTTTTAATTTACTAATTTTACTCAAAAATGTGTTAATCACTTATTTCAATAAAACTAAGCGTATATTAATTAAGTTATTTGTTATTTGTTAAACCACAAATGATACTCATATTTTTGTCTCTGCATATATTTCTTTATAAACCATGAGGAGTTGGATCTTCCACTAATCAATATATTGGAATATTCTGATATCCATATTTGTTATTTAGAACAGGCTATAATTATAATTTACAAATACCCAATACTCGAAACTAAATGTAGATTATTTAATGTATACCCTTTAGCTCATAAGCATGGTAAAATTATTCTAGATCCTAAGATAGCAAAATGCAATAATTATCAAAGAGTTTCAAAATGCAAGAATTTTTTCAGCAATTTTATTTGTAAATCAGAACCCTCTGATGATTGCCCTATCAAAATACTAAATGATAAACCAGCTCAATGTGAAACAACTCACGAAAATAACGCTCCAATCCAAAGCCTAGAAAACGGTCACATCCTGACAGATTATGAGAATTCTTGGAATAATATGCCTATATCTGGCCCTAAATTAATTCACTTCTCAGAATCCACAAACATTGATGGAATTAAATATTACAACCATCAACAACAAATCAGAGAAATCATACACAAACAGCACAACGAAAAACTCGAAGTACTCCGTATTCTTTCCTCAAAATCAAGCTACAAGTTCAAGCTGGTAAGGAGCGAGAACAACGAGAGACAAACCAAGGTGAAAATGTGCTCATGAGTTTGGCTAATCAATACACCAACAGGGCAGAACTATTATTGCTGATAACTTCTTCACAACATTAGACGCAGCTAAACTCGATTGGACTAGCTTACGTTGGCACCATTAGATCCAACAAAAGGTGTCTTCCCAAAGGAGTGCAGCTACGTTCCAAAGAAAAACAAAGCAGTAAATCTACTATGCACTTCACCAAGAAAGTTGAAGGCGTAGCAAAAAAATCGGAAGCTATATTATTTTACAATTCAACAAAGGCCGGTGTTGATACAATGGGCCAAATGGTAACTCATTACACGCTGAGTAAACAATTGGTGCTTGCTAATACTGAAAATCGCATGAACAACAACCATATTTTGGGACAACATTCAACCCGTTTGGCAATTGAATCTTTCTTTGGAAGGCCGTTGAATATTCCCAGCAACATGCTGCCTAACCAACAAAGCGGCCCTAGTACACTGAGTTCCAGAAAAGATTGCAGAATTTGTGTAACGAAAGACGAAAAGCTGCGTAGGAAGACACGTTTTTACTACACCAAATGCACTAATCCTGTGTGCCAACAACAATCTAAAGTTGATTAGACTTGTTTTTCATGCATTCCACAAAATGAATTAAAAAAAATAATAAAAAATAAAAATTATTTTACATTTAGTCTAAAGACCAAAATAATATACGAACATACTTAGAAATTCAAAGTTACGGTACCCTTTTTGCCATACAAATGCATGAAAACGTATAGGGGTCTGGCCAGGCATATGCGTTTGATCGAAGGTTTCAGAATATGTGTTTGACGGGGGGTTAAGATCTTGTTTGCTGTCCATCCTAGATGTTGCGTTTCGACTTGCAAAAGAAAGCGGAGGATTGTCAAATTCTATGTATTCGAGCAAATGGTGGGTATGTTTTGCAGTGAAGGGCGGCTCCGACAAAATGCTAATGCTATCTAAGTTCATCATCTCAACATAATTAGTGCAGTCAAAATTTATAGTGGGTTTTTTGTAAGCTCTTAAGTTTGTTGGGTCGTAAAGTTTTTCACGAAAGTACAATTGCAGAAATCTACTAGCTTTGGTTAACCAACGAGAATGAACGATGGGTCCAGGTTTCATGTTGCCTAAATCTTCTGAACAGGAACCGTTATGAATCGCGTTGGCTATCCGATACAAGTACTTAACGTCCGTTAAAAGAGTTTTTCCTGTTCTGACGACAAGAAAGGAGATATATTCCCCAGCAAAATACGCTGAAAGTCGGGTACAACCTACAAAAAGAACAAGTTTCTTATTTAGAACCAAAAATAGAGATCTTTAATAAAGTACTAATTCATTGCTTACCTGAATCTGTTCACAGGCTTCCATTAATTTTGTCAGAGCTCCATTGTCAGTTCGCGGTTGTAGTCGATTTTTCCAGCGCAAAATAAGTGACGAAAGGGTAACTCCGTAAAATGTAACAAGCAAACAACAATGGTCTGCCTAACAGTGCTTCAAATCGTCGTAATATGCCGTTTTTCGTGCCAGTATTGGTGACTTCACCGTCGCAGCAAATACCAACCAGATCGAAAAGAGCTAAGCTTTTGTTTTGTACCAGCCTCCTCAGCATTGAGTGTTAAATGACCCAAGAGCTCGGTTTTAGGTTCTCGCACAACCACGATGTGAAATTCTTTAACCATTCTCGGGTGAAGCTTATGATTAATCTTCTCCATTGCCAATGATTCATCTTTTCTGCCATCAAATGAGAATGCCAGTACGCTGGAATCCCTGCATTGTTTTTGACTCACAGAATCCCTGAATGTTTTTCTTTTCTCGCGCTGCTTTACATTTGTCCACAATAATAAGTTCCCCATTGTCGTTCTTGAAATGTATATCTTTAAAAAGTGTCGTAGCCAAACACGCAGCAACTCCGTCTGACACACCAAATTTGTCGCACATCATAGCATAATTGGGGGTATCAAGCCTTTTCGTATACAGACCGGCTTAAGAACAATTGGCCTTTCTGCATTTGGTGTTTTGAACACAAAATCTTCATCAACGTCCATATCTGATGAGTCAGTCCAAATCCAAATCAACAATATCCGCCAGGACTGCTGGAGTTGTCAGTTTTCTTGTAGTATGCTGATCAGTCAAAAATTCGTGTAAATGATCAGGCATCAAACCACATTTGCAACAATTGCTTTGTAAATTGCACTTGCATTTTCCAATATAGAATAAGTTGTTCATAGTCTTGATAAATGCGGTGTACTTTTCAGATGTAGACGTACCTTTTGTTTCTTTAGAATATTTATTTAGCAAGGTTTTCAGCTTGTTTATTATAGGTTTCTTCGTCATTATGCCAATATTTAATTTGTTCCAAATTTCAATCAATTTATCCGGCTCTTGTGGAGTAAAATATGCGTACGAAAACATTTTATTTCCATTTTTAGACCGATCACTCAGAAAAAAAAAATTTTAAAACATCGCGGCAACTGGGCAAATTTAGTTTGTGTAAATCACTTGGCAAATCGAAAGCACTAAAATTTGGATCTGGCATATGTTCCAAATTTGATTCCGAGTGATTTGATAATGTAATATATTAGCCGAAGAACTAATGGACATAGCAGATGACTCCATAATTAAAAGAAGCTTAAATTTTGCTTTAAAATGTTAGAACTGCGAAAATCGGAGACACACGCTTCATTCTTGAGTAAAAACTTCTAACTGCAATATTGTATCAAAATAATTAAAAACCATGCTTTCGAAAACAATTGTTTTATTAGTAATTCATCAGCGTTGCTTTGCTTTCTCTGAGAAGTTGATAAAATCATAGCAAACAAATAAAATTAAAAAAAAAAAAACAAGTGCAAATCAAACAAACAATCGACATATGTACTATGTACGTTCATACAAGAATTGTATATCACCCTTTTTTGCTGTATAAACAAATGTATATATAATAATGTAGATATGTGTGCACATGCTTACAAATACAACCTAGCAGGAAAATGAATGACGTTTTTACCAGTCTTGCATTTCTTATCCTGTTCACGCAACTGGTTTCATCTACACACATACATACATACATGTATTATGTACCAAATTTAAGTAAGACCACTTTCAACTATTCCGCTCGAACTCAGAAACACATCAAATTTTTCGCGGGCAAATTTGTACATTGCTCTTAACATATCTTTTTATGCACTGCAACAAGAACATGATTATATATGTATGTATGTATGTATATTTTCCAGCTACCGTTCGTTTGTTAAGCACCAAATGTCCACATTAAGTTTGAGGTTGCAATTCATTGGCAATGAATTGAATGAGTTCGAAGTTAAAATTTATATTAGTGTTTCATGAAGCCATTTTTTCGCATTCATGCAGACCTTCAGTTCTTACCCAAATTGCTGCCACTGATAATCTTAGCTATTCAAATGATGTGACATCTGGGGCACCTGCAGAAACAAAATAGTTTCCTCGAATTGCAGTAGCAGCGACGACAACCAGCATTAGCAAATGGGCTAATTTGATAAAAAAATTTTGCGCAGTTTTTATAGTCGGCAAAAAAATATTGCGGAACTCCTACGCCGTGCCCCGCGAGCGGGCTAAGCACTGCGTTAAATGCGGGCAATGTTGGCGCGATTTTGCGACACTGCGTGCATTACGACGCTCCCGAATCGCACGCATTGTTTGATAACCAAACTCGTTTAATTTTTGGTCGAGTGGGTAGCGGTGCGTGCTATAACTTCGAGGTTCGAATCTCAGGCAGGGCAATCTATAAAAAATGTTTTTTTTAGTGCCGCCTACGCCTCGGCAAGCAACGGCGAACATCCGTGGGTATTTCTACCATGGAAAAGTTTCTCATAAAATACATCTACCGTTCGGAGTCGGCACAAATTTGTAGTTTCCTTCATTTGTGATAAAATATAAAGACGCACACCACAAATGGTAGGAGAAGCTCGGCCAAACACTGAGCTATAAGTGTAAGCGCCAAATTATTATTATTATCGTGCGAAAAATACTTCAGTGAAGATAGAAATTCTTATTTTAAAAATTCAAAAGCGAATTGATTTGTGAAATAAAACCCATTGTCGAATATAAAATTTCATTCACAGATGAAGAAATTCGACAAAATTTTATCGTTTTTTTATATATGGTACACGTTTTTATTCTGTTGCGTTTATATATTTTTTAATATTCTTAATTTCAATAACATTTTTTCATATAAAAACAGTTTTCTTCCCGAAAACGAACATCAAGGCATTCCACGTATGATTTTCGAGCAGTACGTTGGCCGCACGTACCGTAAAATCATGCACGTATCTACGCTAGACACGGTGCTACATAGATATTTTCTTTAACATGTATCATGTTTATTTGTTTGTACTCTCTATTTATTAAAAGTTTAAAATATGAAAATAGTCAGTTTTATTGCAGCCTCGAAAGAAACATTAAAGTAGAGACAAAAAAGTTTCGGAAACAATGATTAACAATCCCTTTGCTGAATCAATCAATGAAATATTGCTGTATGCTTTTTTGAACCGTGTTATAGGGGTTTCGTGTTACTGATTACGAAGAGGAAACCAATTTTTTTATTTTAAATATAGCATCCAATAGTAATGGCGAAGCCTTTTCAAAGAACGCCAGATTATTATAAAATTTGTAATCCATATCCTTTGGTTTGTTGATTAAAAGTATGTAACGGGTTTTTGAAAACTCAAAATTGTGGATCCAATTTTTGCACTTTGAAAAACAGATTTCACCTATATACGCATATTATTAAAATTTGCAGTTTCCACAAGTTGGTTCGAGTAGTGGTACTACAATGGGCCTAATAAGGCCTAAGTGTGCTGGTGACATCGCTGGCAGCCATTTCTACCAAACCTAACCATATAATGGGTTTGCGAAAATCCAATTTTCGCACTTTAAAAAACTGATTTCACCTAAAAGGCAGAACCAACGTTTTGCAGTTTTCAAGGTTACCAACGCATATTCATTTTCGATAAGTATAGCTGATTAAAGTGCTGAAATCCTGAAAAGCTGGAACACCTAGTATGGAGTTCTTACTCAAAGGTCTGTAATAAAACAATGTGATGAAATCTAAATTGTGTAAATTCTTAACGAAAATACGTTGCCTAACAATAACTAAACTTACTTTGGGTGGCACAAAATCAATATTTTTTAGTGAGCCAATACATATATTTTGGGGCAACAATTGTTGACAAAATGCTGACGTGGAATACAGATTTGAAATCTGGAATGTCGCTATCGCTAGACGCACATTCGGCCATTAATATATTCATAAGTACATTCATATGTATCCTTAAGACTAAATATCAAAGATAAATCTTGCAAGTACTGGTTTAGTTCAATATCTTAAGTTTATGCGGTATATACATATGTGCATAGGTTCTTACTAAACATTTCTTTTTGTGTTTTTAGAAACGTTTCAAACGGCTCCGACGTATTCAAGAAAGCGATGGAGAAGAAGAACATGTTGATGAAGGCTTAGCCAGAGAAGCTATTGCGGAACAACTCTTTGATGAAGATGACGAGGTGAGTGTAATACTGATGGGTGTGTGAATAATCTATCGATACATTTTTTTTATTTAATTATATATACAGTCTGTCTAGTAGAAGCGTGATCGCCATAACTTGGAAACTATTTGTCCGATTCGTTTCAAATAAACAACATTTTACACGTTTATAATATTTATTGTACGCAATACTTTTAATAACATGTATAGTCACCGCCATTCGCTATTATGGCCTCATACCTCCGACTCATACTTTGCACTAAGTTCCGAGCAAGTTGCCGAGGCAATCGTTTCCAAATCAGCCGAATTTGTCTTGACAACTGTTTTGCTGTCCATATCGTTTTTCCTCTGAGTTTCTGCTTTACTATTGCCCACACATTTTCTATCGGATTGGCATCAGGCGACGTTAGCGCCTAAACGTTTTCGAATCGTCTCTACCGATATTTTAACAACACTTTTCTCTACAACTTCTTTAGCTTTACGCATCGATAAGCCCGGCTTCGTCGCAAACAAATCAAGGATCTTCTTGTCCTGCTTTGGTGAGTTCTTTTTTTCAGGGCCCCGCCCAGGCAAATCGTCGACATTATTTACTTCTAAATACCGATTCGTCCACTTCGTTACGAATGACTTCGACTTCTTCATATATTTTGCTGCAGCTAAACGTGACATTTTCGGCCCTCTCTGACTATAAATTTACGTTGCTCCAGGCTAAACTCCCACTTGCTTTCCCCAAAGCCATTTTAATCAGGGACCGAAAATAACTGTTATGTAAAAAATTTTAAACCAAAAAATCATTGTGTGAAATCCTTCGCACACACATACTTCCTTATACCAAAATGCTTAAATTTTTGAGCTCTTCTCAAATTCGTTTTGATTGTAAATTTCGACTAAAAATGTAAGAAGTGCCATTTATTTTTCAACCCATACAATTAAATTCAACTTAATGTTATTTTATGACTTTTTTTTTTTTGAACCACAAATAAAAGTCTTTTGTGACAGATATTTTTTTTTAGTTTTCGAAAGAGTTAGATTTGAACTTCTATTTTTCTGTCTTAAAATAAAAGTCCATATATGCCAAAAAATTTAATTGTCGCTATAAAAAGACATTTAAATACCTTCATTTTAATTTTAATTTTGAAATATTTTTCTTTAGAATTTTAGTTGAGTGGAAAAGTCTATCCACTAACACTAAAGTATATTTTCTAACATAGAAAATGTTGTGTGCCGAAGTGTAACTAACAACAAAATAAGGTTTTTTTATTTGTCTTTCTTTTGTTATGTATAAGCGTATTTATTAGGGAGTGTTCATTTTCAAGCACATAATTGTTTCCAAACCGTCCGCCGATAAATTTGTTCTCAAATCACTTATAACTAACTTTAAGGCTAAAAATGCTCTTTCAACGCTAACTTGTGTAGCGCGTACACAGTATTATAAAATAAGTTTGGATATAAACATTTTTTACTCTGCCAATAATAAATAAGATTTTTATCAGCAAGAACTGGTTTTGGGGAATAATTGTCTATTTAAAAAAAAAACGCTCCTTTTATTAGTTCATCCTGTATGTCTTCATCTCTGCTCTCGTCTTCCAATACGATTAAGAAACCTAAGTATTGTCCAAGAAGTGAACTTTGCGATACACTTTCCTCAAACACAGGCGTTGAAAATAGAATTGCAATTGCACTTGAGCTTTGCAAACATTCGTTAGGAGAAGTTGGATCGTCAACCCGAGAAGGTAGAAAAAATTATTTTTATAACCAAAATTTGCCAAAATTATAGAAACCAAAAACTAAACCAAATCAAACGGTTGTGGTTAAAATAGTAATCGTTGGCAAAACATTTCGAAGATATTAACATTTTCAAATTATTATTAATACAAACTAAAGCTAATTTATCCGATTATTTATGTAATTGAATTAAATAAATAAATTGTAAATAATGAATAATAAATGAAAATGGTTGTTGTTGTTGTTGTAGCGGCTAGCTACACCCCTCTGGGCTGGCGGGCTCCCTCAATCGTTATCGTCAAGCTCAACGAACGAAAGGTCCAGGGATCGAGCCGTTTCAATAGGGTCGGACCATAGGGAGAGGGGTGTTAGTTGAGTAGGTTTGGCCGGGCATGTGAATAGGTGATTGGTGTCGTGCGGAGACTCTCCACATGCTGGGCAACTGTTGGGGGTGTCGGGGTTGATCCTGGATAGGTAGGAGTTTAACCTGCTACAATATCCAGATCTGAGTTGAGCCAGAGTGACGCGGGTCTGGTAGACTCCAAATGTTCACCCGCAAATAAAAAGAGATCCATTAAGGTACTGCACGTCCAACAAAAAGGACGGCGCCTAAATGCTCTTGAAAACATGAAAATATATAAACAAAAAATCTTTGATGGGAGGATAATAAACGAACAAATAAAGAGCAACTCTGATGCGATATATGCACCATTAAGGTTTGTTTACAAAAAAACAAAACATAGACGTAGGTAGAATGACAGATACCAACATAGAAAACAAATCTGCAATACTCAAACGGACTATAATTACTGACTATCTACCTGGTCTTACCGCGAAGGCAGATTCGAGATAAAATAGACCCTTTTGGACTCTAACCACGCGAGACTTCAGGTACCTATAATCAGGACACTTAACATTTGTTAACGGGTTGGGCCTGAAATCCCCAAATCCAAAATCCCCAAAACAAAATCCCCAAAACGAAATCTCCAAACACAAAATCCCCAAACTCAAAATCCCCAAACACGAAATCCCCAAACTCTAAATACCCATGTATAAATCGCGGCGATTTTTAACGTAATCTAAACGCATTTCGCAAAAAACACGGGTATTTAGAGTTTAGACATTGTTATTTTTTTACCTCATAGAAATTAGTATCACGGTAAATAATAATAATAATAATCGTGTTTGAAATCCCACTAGGGTTTTCAAAGTTTTTTTTTATTATTTAACAGTTCTGCAAAAGTAATACAAGTTAAATAATTCACATACACGAAGAGCCAGTTAGGCGTAATTCAAATTAAAAAACATTAACTTCAACAGGTAAGGAAAATGATATGGGATATAGATTTTAAATAATCAAGCTTCTCCAATTTTGTACGATTTTTAACAACTTTTCTAATTCTACGAAAACGGGCCAAACATTTTTTTTCGTCGGTATCGACACCCCGGACTGCATCCTTTGCAAGTTGGTTTTTACTGATATCATTTCTTTTCCCAGCTGCCGAATGATCTCATAAAGACCGCAGTTTTTTTTTCCCAACTACAACTTTCAGTCTTCTATGCCAAGCTTCAATGGAATTTTGAGTACGTGGAAAATTTTTTTTTATAGAATCTGCTGTAGTCCAAAAACTGGGATGGTATTTTGGAGTGCTTGCCTTATTTTTTCCAGTTATATAGTTTTCCTTAAACCACTTGCTTAGCTTCTTAAAATCCTTATCTTCAGTACTGCCATTTAGTTCCATATAGTAAGCCAAAACATCTTCAGGAGGAACGAACGATAAGCTCTTTAGCATACGAACCTGCATGCTGAAATGTTCGTTATTCTCATACTTTCGGGCAAGCCCTTCTTTTTGCACTCGTCTCCAAACAATTTTCCCGAAGTGAAATAAACATCCCCTATATTCGGCATCTGGGAAGTATTCAACTGCTGCGGATGAGATAGTTTTTTCAAAATCCGTAATGATTCTTTCCGGATGTAAATGAATATTTTCTGCTGCAGCTAAGAAAAGAAGTTGGTGAAAAAACTCCGCATAAGCCTGCTTTGACTTTTTGCTCATGATGCAAAAAATAAGAAGCAAAAACTGGCCATCGATAAGGGCTTGAATGGTAAACAGTTGACGGAAAATTGTTGGAACAACATAGAAAGTTCCATCCATTACCCAGCAGTGCGAACTGCCCAATGTCTTCAGTGAGTGAGAAGTACCCAATATTATATTCTTTTCCTCACCAAAATTACATTCGTTCAAAACAAAAAGATCACCTTCCAAATATTTTAATTCTTCTGGAATATTTATGCTCTGTAAATCAAGAGGCTCACAGGAGACACCATTGTTTTTACGAATTCGGCTCACTTTCATCTTTTGTGCTCGCTTGGCAGGAAGATACACACGGCACTCCTCTTCACAGTTTACCACTGCTTCTCTAATTATTTGGGAAGGTTGTAGTCCCGAAGAACTGCCCATTTCCTTCAATCCATTATTGCCATTTCTAACTGCAAGCTGATGAACCATCGGATCATGATTATGCTTTGTAGGTGCTTTTTAATTTCGTGCAGTTCATTAATTTTATTTGTTGTCATACAACTTTTGCAAAGAAACTCTTTTCTTTGGGCGCACGACCATCGAAATTCCTTCTTTTTATTTTGCGAATGCAAATGGTAATAATAACCGTCAACAAACAATATGTCATTTCCTTTATTCGACTTTGAAACTATTATTTCCATTTTACACAAAAACAATTTTAGCAAAATTCCACGTGTAAGTATGTACATACGTAACCGCAAATTTACTTTAAGAAAAAATAAAAAACGACAAAACGACAAGATAAACAAAGAAGACGTAATGTTATAACGGCCCAAATACACAAGGTAGTGTTCGCTATGGTTTATTAAAATTATATGCACTAGTATTACACACAAACGTATGTATATGTAAATATGCACACATATATATATATATATATATATTTATGTATTTACATACTAGTAATTAGTTAAATTATTAAGAATTTCGTGATGGGTTTTACGATTTGAAGGCTTTTTTATTTGGGATTTTTGAGTTTGTTTTAAATCTGGGGATTTTGTGTTTGGGGATTTTGTGTTTGGGGATTCTGATTTTGGGGGTTTTGTGCTGGGGATTTTTTTTTTTGGGATTTTGCGTTTGGGGATTCTATTTTCGGGGATTTCGTGGCTCTCCCTTTGTTAACATTTACGACTATGCACCAATACCTGCTTGACCAAAAAAAACGAAATAAATACGGAACAACAGGCATAAACTGAACAGAACTAAAAACAACACTCCCCTTGAGTGAAAGAGAAATCAAAGCGACTATTTCTCAGCAAAATATTAAACATACTAGCATGAACATCAAAATCACTAAAGATTACATATATCACGCGGAAAGAAAATTAAAGCAGAATGTCAACAATGGAATTCGAAATTCGAAATTCGTCCGCAACCAGAAAAAGCGAGAAAATAAAAAGAGAGGGGAAACCAATACACATATCGAAAGGAGAAACAAAAACAACTACGTAATTAGGAATAAAAATTAATAGCGATTGGTTTGTAAAACAAAAACAATGTAGAATTTCCCGACGAAGTACAATGGTTACTCTCAAACCTATACGTATGATTGCTGAAATATACCAAATAATACAAGAGTTAAATGATAACAGGATTAAAAAATAGCGAGAAACAAACTCAGCAATCGCATAATCGAACTCAAAAGCAAAATAAGACACGCTATATCGAATAAATTCATATTGGTCACATTTAAACGAGTTAAAGCCTTTTTAAAAAATTAAGAAACAGACGCGTATAAGGGAAACAAAACTGTGATTATTCACAATGACAAAATAAATAAATTACTCGAAGACAAAAACACATACAAAACAATAAGAAATTAACCAAAAAATATGATAAATAAAAACAATAGTTGACGAACTATTTAAAAGCCAAATCATAACCTTCAAAGAAAAACAGCGACTAATATGCACCGCAATGACTGCGCCAAGATTATATGGGCTACCGAAAGTCCACAAACCAGACTTGCCTTTACGGCCAAATTTATCGTTCATGCATGTTCCTTGCTATGGACTATGCAACCACATTGGCAATATCTTCGGGAATTTAGCGTCAGAAAAACACAACATTACGAATGCGTTCAAACTTAAAGAAAATTTGGAAAACATAAAAATTGTTTTCTTTATGTTTTCTTCATTCGTGCTGCTATTAAGTACCCTTCCCAGGTTTTCAGTTTTGAACGCCGTGTGGATATTATACCTTCTGAAAAACTTTGCAAGTTTGTATGTCATTTTTCCTGTAAAAGTCATTACTGTCCAAGTTTTTTCGTCTAGCACTCTGTCGCTTCTTTTTTGGATTGCATACGTTTTTCTATGTTGTATACTGTGTTTAGTTCCTTTCCGTATGCCTCTCGTGATAGAGGTATTTGTTCAAGTCTGTTTGTTAGTTGTCTTATAGCGGCGTATTTGTGTTCTTGAGGGTTATTTGATGAGTTATGTATTGTGGTGTCTGTAGCTGTCGGTTTTCTGTAAATTTCGTAGTCAAGTTTTTGGGCAATTTTGTCTATCTTAATCGTCAGATCCAGGTAATTTATTGTTCCCTTCTTTTCATTTCCATCGTAAACATTATACATCCATGTTGTTGGTACAGGTACTCCAGTATCTGCTCTTCATTGTCTGTGGTGATCACGCAGATAATGCCATCCACGTACCTTGCACAGAATACTACGCCTAACTCGAATTTTAGTTCTTCCATATACTGTCCCACCAGATCTTGCACAAATACCTCCATGAGGATGGCCGAGGTCGGGTTTGCCATTCCGAGTCCGTTTGTTTGTCGGTATATTTTATTATTAAACTTAAAATAATTTTGTCGCAGTGTAGTTCGTAATGTGTTTGTGATTTGGGTTGTTTTTATCTGGTCCTTCGTTTTTTCGAGTAATGTTTTCCGGACCATATCTATTGTTTCTGTTTGTGGGATCGATGGGTATAAGTCTTTAATATCAAATGATACTAGCCTGCTTTGCTGTGTAATTTTCACGTTTTTCAGTTTATGGATGAGTTTCGTCGTGTTTGCTGCAATGTGCTCGTTGCGCAGTTCCAAGTTATCATTTAACAGCATTTTCAAATGTTTGTACAGTCCATAAGCAGCAGGCGGCTTATATTTAATTATGGGCCTCATTGGATTGTCCGGTGTGTGGTGGTGGTGCTGCCGGATTCATTTGGCTTAACAAGTTTGCTGTGTGGGGGATTATAATACTGCTCGCTTCCTTTATGGCGCTTTTTATCTCTATTTGGTACTTGTCCGCCTTGGATAAAACCCCACATCCAATTTCTCGGCACTTCATTTTTATATTCCTAAATTTGTCTTCATAATGTTACTTTCGTTGCTACATCTTCCATTTTCATTTATTTTAATATGGTTTTCTATAATATCTCTGCATGTGTGCCTTGCGTGATCTTGGCCCTCACTTGGCAGCAAAGATATTCCTATTTCGGTATCTATAATAGCTTGTTCCGCTATCCTTATCCTGTTATTATCCTTTATATTGTGCTTAATTCCTTTTTACAATAGTTTGGTTTCCTCCTCGTTGATGGATATATTTGCAGGATTCACTAACCTGGTGTGAAAGTCATGACCTTGTGACTTGTCTTTTACTCCGTATGGCCCCGTTAGTTTTTCCAGGTTTTTCTGTAATTTTTCGTATATCCGCTTCATTACATGCTCAGTGTTCGTTTTTATATGTTCGAATAGGTCCATAAAAGCTAACAGCGAATAGGAGTTAGATACAATGGATTACCGAGTATAACAAATGAGGTATTGATTATATTTAGCTTTCTGAAATAAATCATGTGGTAACATATACAGGTATTTAGAGGTGGCCGGTTTCTCTTACACCAAGAGGTTTCCCTGTTGAGATCTGATTGAAGGAAAAAGGAGTCCTCGGTATTTTTTTATAGCGGAGTAAACTTTGACATCATCAGCTTACATGAGAAATTTAGAGAACGAAAAAACAGGAACTTATGTCATTTATTAAAACAATAAACAGAAGGGCGCCGAGTATACTAATTTGGGGTAGTGCAACCGCACAATACCTATCGCAGAGATAGGAGCTTTTCCAAGCGAGGAACTTTGAATGAAAACCAACATATGCTAATTGAGCGATCAAAATTTGTTGTGATACCTTATCGAAGGCCTTACAGAATTCGGTATATACTGTATCGACTTGAAACCCTGATTCAAACTCGCAAGGCAGTCTTCGGAGAATATAGTCATATTTGAGACAGTAGATCTACCTTTAACAAATCAATGCTGGGTTGGACTTATCATATTAATGTACAGCATGCCACATTTTTTCCTTAATAATGCATTCAAATAGTTTGGCAACCGTAGTTAATTTTGCAATAGGTCTATAATAAGATATATAATTTTTTTTTACACTTTGAAAAATCGGAGTAATAAGAGTTTTTTTTCAGTCCCTGAGATAGGGATGAGTTAGAAATAAGCGTTAATGATTATTAAGAGCCATAAATTTTTTGAAAAGAACGGTTAGTGATAGACAACCAAAAGACTGACCATTTTCTGCAACATCACTGATAACAGCATCAACAGTGTCGGTATCATAAAATTTTCGCTAAAAAAGTCAGCTATTACTTGGTGATGATCTAAACTTGCAAAATAGTCAACAAAATGTTGCTCGAAAGATCTACATGCATTTGAAGGGGTTAAACCCGCTAATTTATCTAAAAACGACCATGAAATACTACTTAAATTAAAATCGCCCAGCGTGCATAGTTGATAATGTCCAATTCGTGAATGAAGTGAGATAACGTTATCAACATGAGATTTATATAGCGATTCATTACTGTTGGGTGGTATGTATGAGACACGAATGAAGAGATCAGACGATGTACTGCGAAAGCGTACGCATTATTGGTCTAAAGCGAGTCTTGATTTTCAAGGCAATGACCCGAGGCTTGAAAGTCACGCCTAATAGCAATAAGAACACCTCCACCATAGTTTTAATAGCATCGCGACATTTACGGAAAACATCAAAAAGGTTGGTGTCAAAAAATTTATAGTCGAAGAAGCTGGAGTTAAGGCACGTTTCAGTTAGCACAAAAACAACTTAACGAAAGTTCATTTTTTGATATCGATCGCATACCAGAAGCATTTGGATAGTAAATTCAAATGTTATTGCTTCTATCTGATATAGCATTAAGAGAAGTATCTAAGTTTCCTCTACATCCACATTGTTACATCAGATGGCTAAAGATCCGCAATTAGCATTTTCTCAAGCCAAGACTCCGGAACTCCGAGTTTAAAATGTATGCGCTTTAAGGAGTTGAAAAGAGTATCCTTCTTCACGAGACTGTAGAGCGATACAAATTTCTTATCAATGTCTGCGTGCTTTGCAACAAAGTTAATAATGTCTTCAGATTTAACAGTGGTAGCAAACGAAGAGATATGAAGCGCAACAAAGTCCAGCTCAGCACAAGTATTCTTACCAACAACACGAACGGCATTTCTTTTCGTTTTCTTTTTACCGACGGTAAACCACTCTTATTTATTGGAAACAGGAACTTTATTGTTGTTACAGTCAACAGGCCAGTCAGAACCAACAGTTGGCTGACGCAAAGCGTTAGCACTCACGGAAGGGAAAACATCAACATAACCAGCAGTGGCAGTATCTAAGTAGTTGGCCATCATAACATTCACAGGAGATTCAGCAGCTGAAATCTTGGGTTTGCGTATAATCAGCCCTAAAAGAAGCAATCTCTTTTAGTAAAGTCTTGAGAATTGTATTGTCATTGTCACTTTTAAGATAATCACCTTCTTTAGTAGGTAGCTGTGTGGGCGAGTAACTTTTAGGTGGATCAGGCTAAAGATTCACACATTCCACATGAAAGAGTTCATTGCACTTTGCACTCTGTATTTTGGATTGAGAACGCTCAACTTTATGTCCGCAACAGCAAGGCATGATGATTAGAATATTATTGCTTTATGTTTTATTTTTTTAATTTAAATTATTTTTATTTATTTCACTAACATATATGTATGTATGGCAAATATATTGTAATAAAAATAATTAAAAAAGATTCAATGTCTTAGGGTTTAAAGCACGTATACGGAAATAAGCTCATAAAGTTTACACTGCAACAAAATTACGCAAAGCAGAGCGAAATCGTAAAACACGTATACACGACCCGGCGAGCGTACAACTCATTTCGTCGTATATATGGCAGATGGCAGAGAAAATTATATTTAAGATAAGCGATAAATTTATTCGACGCGCTCTGTTTCACAAATTTGTTCACGGCTTCTTGAAATACAGCCGGGCCATTGACAAGCCCAAGCGACATATGGTTATATTCAAAATGAACTCAGAAATGTGATAAGCGGAAATGCAATAGTAATTAAGAAATGTTTGCGATTATATTGCTATGTATGTATGTATGTATGTGCAACGGCAAAGGTACTGCAATGCTCGGTTTTTGAGTCATCTGTAAAAATTGGTATCCAACCAAGGTTTTGAGAGTTGCTTAGTTCCTCGTAGTGTTGTATAAAAACATCATCGTTTGCGATATTCTTGGCAAGTGTATGTGGGTCGGTGTTTATTGCAGGGGTTTTCAAAGACCACGGGTTTTGGCGGTTGCCTCTAGAGAAAGTTGCTGGTATTGGGATATTATGTTCGCTGCAATTATATGCAATACGACGGAATACTGATAATACTTTGAAAGTGCGTTTGTTGCCGGAAGCCTTTTTGAAAATGTTGAAAAAAAGTTGGTTGGTGGTATTTATGAACTTTGGTATGAGTTTAAGAGTGATACTATAACGTCTTTCTGCAATGGATAAGATGTACTCTATGGCTGATGTTAGGAAAGCGTTAAGGCTACGCCGAACCGCTGAATGAAAGGGAGGTTTGAGGAGGTTCAAGTGCTTATTAGCACACCATCCGTATATTTCGAGGCCATAGTCTATTTTGGACAATTTTAAGGATCTAGTTATGCTGACGAGGGTACTTGGGTGGGTACGCTAATGCTTCGATGCTAATAACTTGGATATGTTGAGACTTGTGGCAAGGTTTTTTCTTAAAGTGGAGCAGTGGTAGAGTTTCGTTCGAGCGCTGGAACAGTAAGGTTGTGTGAATTAACCGGTGAACTGTGTTGCGGCTAGTGGAAAAGTAACTTTTTTCCGATTATTTTTTTCAGTGTTTTTAATAATGCAATTTTGTCACAGACATTCCAAGTAAACAAAAAACACATAAAGCTTATTTTTATGTTGGCCCGTTGATTTTTAATTGATTTTAGAAGTCAAATATACAAAATTTTCACGAAAAGAGGGGATTTCAGGGCTGTATTCAAAATGATCTCATTTGATTTTGGAGACAGATATTTTGATTCGGAAAAAAAATCTGCCTTCGGACAAGTATCTTCTGTAAAAAAAAGGAATGTTGTTTGAGACATTTTCATATGCACCTTTTTTAGAGTGAAAACCCGACTAAAGGTCCATTTTTCCTTTAAATTTGGGTTAGGTAAGCAAAATCTAAAAAGTCCCAGAGAATCCCAGTTCCAAACCACTACAGAAATGTTACATAATTTGTTTTCAATGAACTGTGAAAAAATCAGCTGCCCATACCTGCCCTCCTGGGAGTTATAGCGATTTTAGTATATCACTCTCAGTATTTATTCCATAGAAATAGAACGTATGTATGTGCAACGGCAAAGGTACTGCAATGCTCGGTTTTTGAGTTATCTGTAAAAATTGGTATCCAACCAAGGTTTTGAGAGTTGCTTAGTTCCTCGTAGTGTTGTATAAAAACATCATCGTTTGCGATATTCTTGGCAAGTGTATGTGGGTCGGTGTTTATTGCAGGGGTTTTCAAAGACCACGGGTTTTGGCGGTTGCCTCTAGAGAAAGTTGCTGGTATTGGGATATTATGTTCGCTGCAATTATATGCAATACGACGGAATACTGATAATACTTTGAAAGTGCGTTTGTTGCCGGAAGCCTTTTTGAAAATGTTGAAAAAAAGTTGGTTGGTGGTATTTATGAACTTTGGTATGAGTTTAAGAGTGATACTATAACGTCTTTCTGCAATGGATAAGATGTACTCTATGGCTGATGTTAGGAAAGCGTTAAGGCTACGCCGAACCGCTGAATGAAAGGGAGGTTTGAGGAGGTTCAAGTGCTTATTAGCACACCATCCGTATATTTCGAGGCCATAGTCTATTTTGGACAATTTTAAGGATCTAGTTATGCTGACGAGGGTACTTGGGTGGGTACGCTAATGCTTCGATGCTAATAACTTGGATATGTTGAGACTTGTGGCAAGGTTTTTTCTTAAAGTGGAGCAGTGGTAGAGTTTCGTTCGAGCGCTGGAACAGTAAGGTTGTGTGAATTAACCGGTGAACTGTGTTGCGGCTAGTGGAAAAGTAACTTTTTTCCGATTATTTTTTTCAGTGTTTTTAATAATGCAATTTTGTCACAGACATTCCAAGTAAACAAAAAACACATAAAGCTTATTTTTATGTTGGCCCGTTGATTTTTAATTGATTTTAGAAGTCAAATATACAAAATTTTCACGAAAAGAGGGGATTTCAGGGCTGTATTCAAAATGATCTCATTTGATTTTGGAGACAGATATTTTGATTCGGAAAAAAAATCTGCCTTCGGACAAGTATCTTCTGTAAAAAAAAGGAATGTTGTTTGAGACATTTTCATATGCACCTTTTTTAGAGTGAAAACCCGACTAAAGGTCCATTTTTCCTTTAAATTTGGGTTAGGTAAGCAAAATCTAAAAAGTCCCAGAGAATCCCAGTTCCAAACCACTACAGAAATGTTACATAATTTGTTTTCAATGAACTGTGAAAAAATCAGCTGCCCATACCTGCCCTCCTGGGAGTTATAGCGATTTTAGTATATCACTCTCAGTATTTATTCCATAGAAATAGAACGGAAATTCTCGGAATCACTTATTGAATAATTTAGTCATATTGGTTTTCGGTTTCATATTGGTCCGCATGTGTCTCCGTCTTTATATAGTGTTTTCTTTTAACTTGTGGTGGTACCTTTCTCTCTCTCTGTTGTTTTACTATTTTATTCTCTCTCTTTCGCTCTCTCTCTCTCTTCCCCTTTGTTTTTACGTCTACGTAGGTGGGTGAAATAATCCGTTATTGCGCGCTTATTTGTATTGTTTTTATTTTGTGGTTTCCCTTTATTTACTACATTTAATTGCTTTCTGATGCGTTTTTCATATAAGTGTTTTAATGGTTCGAATATTACATCAGAATATATAATTATAATTTTGACAGTCAAGAATTATGGAATACATTAAAATTTCCTATCAGGAACTGCATGAGTTGATGCAACAGAGTAAAACTAGAAACGTGGAGGATGTTTTGGAATTGCTTGATCATGAGCATGGAGTGAAAAGTAGTTTAATATTTCTTAAAATTTTTTTTTTATTCTACATCTATTCTAGCACTCCACAAAAATGAGCGTAACTCTCTTAAAACTGAAGCTATTGACTTCAAACCGGTATCCAATTAAAGCTTTTATTGCCACCTTTCAAATAAGAAATGAAATAGATTTTGGTTTTATATAAAATTTCAGAGTTTTTCAACAAATATCGAAAAACCATGAGAATTTGACGTTTATAATTCTTGTTCGGACCACCCTATACTTTATTTAAAAAACTAATCATAGGGTATTTATCAGAAATAAAAGAAGAATTAAAATAATTTTTTTTTGTAAATTTTTCGAAAAACTTTTTTTTTTTTTGACTTTTGTTGAAAATTTGACCCAACAATTTTTTTCGGTGGAAATTTTTTTTTCACTCATTCTGTTTGGGATTTCATTCTGACCAATCTGTAGAAGTTTCTCATCGATACAATTAAAATTACAGTTTAGGCAATATGATTTCCAAAAAATTCCGGTTTCGCAACACTGTGCGGTGTGTGATTGTAGTCAGCCGATTATATCGAAAAATCCACTGTGCCTATTTATATAGTTTATTGACTATATTACACTGAATATTATTGTGAAAATAATAATATAATCAAAATTACTTTTGCGTATCGCAGTAAAATAAAAAGTGTGGGGATCGCACCTCTGGGGGTGCTTTTTCAAAATGATATCTGATGACGACCAGGAACTTCAATGGACTACGCATGACAAGGGCGAGCAAATCCCAGTCAATATGGACTTGAATCAACGTGGCGTAAAAGTAGTCACAAAAAAAGCACCAGTAGAGCTTAATTCTACTGTGCGACAACAACAACTCTCTCAGCAACTACAGCATGCTGTATTGGATGGAAACTACGGTATGATCAGCAGTCATTCAAACGGTATAATACAAAGCCAGCAGCTTCAACAACAACAACATCAATGTGACATTTCTAATATAAAAGCGACTGTGCCTAGTTATGAAGGTAATTCCAGTGCTAACATGTCGCCCGGAAAGAAACGCGCAAAGAGAATGCGTATTACAACCAACAACAACGACAAGGCAAAGACAATTTTGCTCTCTTGCCATTAAACAACAACAGATTCGCTATTCTTGACATAGATGTACCAAGACTAACTATGCACACTACTACGCATACAAACAGCGGCGCGATCAACAGCAATGCTAGAGAGTAAACCAATCCAAACCAGATCAGCTGACACAACTGAATGGTTCCTTTTTCAAATAAATTCGGTATTTAATCATATCATTAAATTATACAAGTGAAAATAAAATTAAGCATACGTATAATTCATGATAATTCAAAGTGAAAATTAAGAAGACAGTGACTTTAATAAATTTCTAATAAGTGGTGATAGCGGAGGCAAAATGCCGCCATATGAGTGCAAGGAGTGCACGGTGAGGTTGGTACAATTAGATGATTCTATTGCATGTTCGGGTGGATGTGGCTGTTTTTTCTGCATCAAATGTAGCAATATTAAAAGACACGATATAAAATTGATGAGTGAAAATGTAAACATCAAATGGTTTTGTAATCAATGTACTCTGTGCGATACAAATACAAAATTTGTTGAAATAAAACATTTAATACAAAAATGCGATCAAAACAAGCTTGGAAAGGCGGAAATTAAAGATATTATCGAAGAAACTTTGTTCAATAAAATCTCACAGTTAAAAACCAGTTTAGTTACGGATTTTAATTCACTACTGCAACATAATGTGGAAATTAAGATAAGTCAAATTAGAAAAGACATACTAGCGGAGTTAGCTAAAGCATTAGAAGAAAATAACGAGAAATTAAACGAAGTTTGGTCGGGTATCAACATTAACAATAACAAAACAAATGTTAATAACCAAATGACATATTCTCAAGCAGCCGCGGAAAGTGAAAACAGAATTGTTATTAAACCAAAAGACAAAGCTAAAGAAGCGCTAAAAACAGTGATAGAACCAACAGAATGTCATGTGAGTACACTGAGCGATATTAACAACGGCGGCATAATAGTGCAATGCAAAAGCAAGGAATCATGCGAACTGGTACAGAAGAGGATAACGGAACAAATTGGAAATGACTACGAGATGGAGAAAACGAAGGATAAGAGGAAGATTAAAAAAATATTTGAAATTGTTGGTCTAACAGAGAGACTAAGTAATGAGCGCTTAGTCGAATGCATTGCGAAACAAAATAAAATATGTGAGGGTAAAGAGTTGAAAGTTATAAAAATGTTTGATAATTTGAATCGAAGAAGAATGTTTTAATGCTCTTATTGAAACCGATTTTGAAACGTATGAAAAAGAGTTAATGTAGAGTGGGACTCGTGCATTACTATGGAATATGTTAAGGTATTTAGATGCTTTAAATGCTTGGGATTTAATCACAAGGCGGTTGATTGTATTAACAAAAAAGCTTGTGGTAAATGTGGAGGAAATCACGACGCTAAAGATTGTATTTCAAATGTTTATAGCTGTGTAAATTGTCGTGAACTAGTACAAAAAAAGCTTTTAGATGTTGATATACATCATATTGCGTTTAGTAGAGAATGCCCTGTATATAAAAAATACATTGAAAGTAAGACTAAAACTAGAAAGTAGCAATCAAGAAGTAATGATCTAAATTGTTTATATCTTAATATTAATAGTATTTTAAGTAATAAGAATGAGTTAGAAAAACTTATTGAAATTAAGAACCCAGCCTTAATACTATGTGCGGAAACATGTACGACTAATAAAATTACGAATGAAGAGTTGAACATACGAGCATATAAGCTAGTGCGATGCGATTCTCATAGTAGGCATACGGGTGGTGTTCTTATCTATGTACATGATTCTATCGGATATATCACTAAATTTAATAAAACAATAGATAAAAACCTCTGGTGTATTTTTATCAAATTGAAGCATTTTAACCCTAAATGGCAAATAGGAGTAGTTTATCACTCACCCAGCGCCAGTGATGCTGATTTTATAAATTATTTACGCTACGTCTTAGGTAGTACTTGTGAACTATCTGAAAGTAATATTCTTGTAGGCGATTTTAATATCAATTTAAATAATATATCCACTTATAGCATCCAGTTAACTGAACTGCTTAAATCACACTCGATGTATCAGAAAGTTGATTTTGATACTAGAATATCCAATATATCTGCAACAAAAATTGACTTATTATTTTCCAATACTAATGATATCGTCTGTGAAAAGTTAGAAGAATATCAAATATCCGATCATGAAACAATTCAATTTAAAATTAAACGTAACCCCCACTTCAAAATGAGAAGGTTTATAAAAATTATTTCATGGGAGTATTATAATAATGAAGCACTTATTAATCAATTGCGACTATGCGATTTCAGCAATTTTGATAAAATTGATTTGGAGAGCAAGGTGTTGTTGATTAATAATAATGTTCTGAATGTTATGCGAAATTTGACATGAAAAATTAGTTCAAATAAAATTAATGAATAAATGGTATGACAATGAGCTAGCCAATATGAACAAATACAAATTTGAACTGTATAAATTAGCCCAAAATTCGGGAGAATGGGACGTTAAAAGTAAATATAAAAAATTAGTGAAGATTAAAAAAATTAAGCATATGGAAGATAATATAAATAGAAATAGACATGATAGTAAAAAGATGTGGAGATATCTGAAACAGTCAATAGGTATGGTAAAAGAAAGTTCATCAATCAAGAAGGTGGTAATAAATGAACTAATATATGAAAATGAATCTGAAATAGCGAGTAAACTAAATAGATATTTTGTAGACAGTGTTACAGATATTAGCAGCAATATAGAATTAGTTAGTAGAAACATTAATGCAAATAATCAGTTAAATACTGATATTACATTTAAATTTGGCAAAGTTAAAACAGATGACATCGAAGAACTTGTTAATAAGTTTAAAGCCAAAAAGGGTGGTCAAAAATTATTGTCGGAAGGCGTTGTAAAGGACGCGGTACCATATTTAGGGTTCTTCTATGCTAAAATAATAAATGAAAGTCTAAGCAGTGGCATAGTTCCAAGCATGTGGAAAACTTCAACTATTGTCCCGATAGAAAAAGTTAAAAACACGATAAAAGCAGATGAGTTTCGCCCCATTAACACATTGGCAAGTGACAAAAAAATTTTAGAAATCGTGATAAAAAACCAATTAGTTCAATATTTAGAAAATAATAATATGTATACTGATACCTCAACAATCAGGATTTAGACGAAATCATTCTTGTGAAACAGCATTGAACATGGTTATAGCTGAATGGAAAGAAGTACTTAATGATAAGAAATCGATAATAGCAGTGTTCATCGATCTAAAAAGAGCGTTTGAAACAATAGATCAACAAATATTGTTGGAAAAACTATCAGGCATTGGTATTAAAGATGTTGAACTGTATTGGTTTAGAAATTTTTTAACAAATCGTAAGCAAAGAACAATAATTGGTTCGACATTGTCAGATGAAGTGGACGTCAAGATTGGCTTGCCCCAGGGTTCTGTTCTTGCGCCAATTTTATTCAATATATACATTAACGATATTAATTTAGTCTTAAAATACAGTTGTATAAAACTATTTGCTGACGATGCATTAATTTCGATTAATGGTAAGAATGAACAAGATATAAGAGATAAGTTGCAAAGTGATTTAGATGCTTTGTATGTCTGGCTATGTGCTAACAGACTGAAAATTAATATTGAAAAAACTAAATACATGATAATAACAAGAAAGAACAATGTAAATATTGAATCTATCAAAATAAATAATTCGGAAATTGAAAACGTACAGAGAATTAAGTACCTGGGTATCGTAATAGATTACAAATTAAAATTTGACGGTCATATTGACCACACAATAAGTAAAATAGCTACTAAACTATGGTTTATTAAAAGATCCTGTAAGTACTTAAGTCATTATTTTAAAGTAAGAGTATATAGAGCAATAGTTGAGCCATACTTTATATATTGCTCTACAATTTTCTTTATCATGAAAGATTCGCAAATTGATAAACTGCAAAAAATGCAAAATAAAGCTATGCGTTTTATATTAAACAAACCTTATGATACTCCAATAAGGGAAATGCCACTCAGTTTGAATTGGTTTAGCGTAAAACAACAAATATTTTTTTACACAATGAAATTTATATACAATATAAAGAACGGAAATTTGCCCGACTATTTGAGAACAAGTCTTAAATTTAGCTACGAGGATCATGACAAAAATACCAGACGGAAAAATGATTTCAAATTGCCTAATTATAAAACAGAATCTGAAAAAAACAGTCTTTTTTATAAGGGTTTAAAATGCTTCAATGAATTGCCAGAATACATTAAAAATTGTGACACTCATTTGTTCAAAAACTTATTATATGATTACACAAAATCATTGAATATAAAATAGAGTTTGTAGTTTGTGTTGATTTGAGATGCATATATTGATATTTCAATATTTCGTATTCAAATATTGTACATATTGCTAATGAAATGTAAAAATATCTCTTAAGTGATTTTTTTTTGAACTAGACTGTACGTAGTCGTAATAAATAAATAAATAAATAAATAAATAAAATAAATATTAGAGATGCCAACAAATCTAAAAAACGCAGAATTTATCAAGGAAGGAAGATTCCCCAGAGCAGACTCAACGTTTCCTACCACCAATTGTGATCTTTGACGTAAATATCAGAGCTTTGATTATCGAACTTAAAACTAAAGTACCAGAACTAACCTTTAAAATTAAAAACTGCACTAAACGCAAGAGCAAACTGTTTATCAAAGATTATCATGCATATACAAGAATAATGTCGATTCTGAAAGAAAAAGGTATGAACTCTCATTCCTACACGCCATTGCAAGATAAGCATATCTCTTTAGTCTTGAGGGGCATTCATTACTCAACATCCCCAGATGAAAAAAAAGCAGAGTTAGATGAGCTTCTTCCATTTTCGATAGATAGTGTATCCCCCCTCATAACTCCTCATATGAAGAAAAACGATATCAAACCCAGCCTCTTCAGAGTTGCCCTAAAACAGGGTATTGATAGTCGAGAGTTATTAAGTGTGAAATACATTCTTTCACAAACAATTTCTTGGGAGAGGCCTAGATCTTTTGCAAAACAATTGCAATGCAAACGGTGTCAGAGATGGGGCCACATTGCGAAAAATTGCAACCACCCGTATCACTGCGTAAAATGCAATGAAGCGCATGGCCCAGGTGAATGCCAAGTTCAAAGATCCAACGATGAAACCCCTTTTTGCATCAACTGCAAGCAGTAGGGTCATCCAGCAAACTTTAGAGGATGCGAGGCCTACAAGGCTTTCGTTGATTACAGACTCTCAAAAAGCATCGTTGCGACAACCAAAACAACTCCAATAAATGCCCAGTTTTCTGAAAATTTAATTTCGTCTCCAAAAAGTTCCACGGTTAAGCCAAATATATCTTATGCTAGCCATTTTAAAACCTGTGCTAATGCTGATAGAACTCCATTCAGAAATGCCAACCTCATTGAAAACTTCCTACAAATCGCGAGACAGCTCCTTGAGGATGACACCCCCCTCTTGAAGATCAAATTGAATCTTTCTTAAAGAATTTTAAGTCAATGTCGCCAGAAGTAAGGAAAGCGGTATTCCGCAAGATTCTAAATCAACTCAAATAATGATGCAAAGAACGTTCCACTTTTCCTCCTTAAATGTGGGATCAATAGTCTCCAGAGAAAGAAGATTAGAGTTAGGCTTGCTCCTACGCTCTTGCAATACCGATGTGGCGCTACTCCAAGAAACGCATCTCTCTCCGCGACATAGCGTTTACTCCGAAGGCTACACTATTCACAGAAATGATGCAGAACAAGGAATTGCCATTGCAATTCGCCATAATCTAAATCATAAAAGAGTCTACATTCCCAACCTCTCTATACCTTATGTTTGCTTAAAACTTAATATCAGCGTCTGCTCCAGTCCAGTGTCCATTGCAATCATCAGTCTGTATTTAAAAACGAATCTTACTGCTGCGTCATTTAATCACAACCTCACGGTGCTCTCCCACTTTGCCACATCAAATATTGGTACAATAATCGGAGGTGACCTCAATGCCAAAAATATGGCCTGAGCTGACTCGTATACAAATCAAAATGGGAAACTTCTGAGTGACTGGTTGACTATTACAGGTGCTGATTGCACTGGACTTTGCTCAGCGGAGCCAACATTCCCACGCTCCTTGGCATTTCTGGATCACTATCTAATTTCCTTACACTTATTAAATCTAATTAACCCAAACTTTGATATCAGGGCAGAAGCAAGTTGTTCTGACCATTACGTTCTGAATTTAAAATTATCTTTATACAACATCTGTTTAGTGCCTGTGCAAAAAAGTGAAGGCCACATTAAAACAAACTGGAAAGACTTTCGTGACAACCTAGTATCTCAGCTTAACGTATTGAGCCCACCAGAAAATGTCAATTTATCTGATCAGGAGATTGAAAATTGGGTCAAGGTCTGCACGTCGACTATTCAAAATGCCCTGCACTGCAGTTCTGCCCACACTAAATTTAAAAAATATTCGCCATACTTCAATGAAGTGATAAAGACCCTATTCAAAATCAAGCACTTGTTGCAAAAAAACCTTAAAAAATAATTCATAGAACGCTTAATAGATCGTCGCCTAAATACAGGTCAATATCGAATCAGATCGCAATTGTAAAATGATTAACTAACTCTACACTTTATCAACTTCAAGCTGAAAGTTTCAAAGAATTCGTAGAAAATCTACCAAAAGATTCAAGAATTTTCAAGAGAATATATGGATACCTAAATATCAACAACAACAGTTTTGTTCTGAACTAACTAGGGGGAATGAAATTATATACGATAAACTTGATATAGCTAACACCTTTCTAGCACACTACGGTTAAGTGTATGCTAAGAAAACAGGGTCTCATCAAGTTGCAGCGGTTGTCAATGATCGTCTTGACCTCCAACTCTCAGTCTTAAACAATAACATTACAGATTTTACCATCTTAAAACCAGCGACAAGTCCAACTTTGGACAGCAATTGGTTCACCTCCCCAAATGATGTGAGTGAGATAATCAATTCATTAAACAACAAAAAATCAGCTGGCCCGGACAATATTTCGAATCGTATGATTAAAAGGTTCCCCTCATTAGCAATCCAGTTCCTAAAAATAATTTTTAACAATTGTATAAACAATGGCTACTTTCCGACTGATTGGAAAATCGCCAAAATTTTGCCCATTAAAAAAAAAAAGTCTGCTCAGGCAGTGCAAGACTTCAGACCAATCTCGCTGTTGTCAAATCTGGGCAAACTATTTGAAAAAATTTTCTATATCAAAATGGAAAATAATCTACCTGAAAATTTCATATCTAATTTTAAATTTGGCTTCAAAAGAGAGCACTCTACAGTGAACGCCCTATCGAAATTTTTAAACGACATCATATTAAATTTGAGACAAAAAAAATGCACAATTGCCATTTTTTTTTGGATATAGAGCAGGCGTTCTCGACCCTGTCTTTCATAAAGGTCTCATTTACAAACTCTTTACAATTGGTCTGCACCCTCGGCTAGTCAAAATAAATAATCCACTGTTTCCTGATGAAACGAAAATTGTTTGTCCAAATTAAGGATTCAAGTTCTATATGTGGCAACGTTGGCAGTGGCGTCCCCCAAGGCTCCATACTTGCCCCTTTTCTGTTCAACCTCTATCTTCATGACTTCCCACATCAATTTGAAAACGCAATTTGCATATTATACGCGGATGATGCACTAATTTACACTCATGGGGTGTCACCTATCCTGACACTTGAAACAGCGAAGTTACACTTAGCAAAAATTTTTGATTTCTATAACACCTGGTCGCTAAAGGTAAACGTCGACAAATCGAAGTTTATTTGCATTAGAAATGCATAAGATTATGGGCACAAATTTGCAGTTCGCGAGTCAAGGGACCTCGCACTAACCATAAATGGCCATCAAATTAAATGTTCAGACGATATTAGATATCTTGGTTTAAATTTTAATAAATTATTCAAATTCAATAAGCATGTAGTAACGTCTATTAACAAAGCAGCATCTCGTTTAAAAATGCTTTCTTCAATTTTACATTCGCCATATCTAGAAAAAAGAACTAAGCTGCTCATCTTCAAAGTGACCATTAGAGCTGCTCTCACCTACGCGAATCCCATTTGGTTCTCGATCTCACCTACAATTGCTAAAAAAAAATGGATATATTTGAACGTAAAGCGTTAAGGATCTGTTTAGATAAAAACTTTTCAGCCTATAATGAAAGATATTCGAATAAAACGCTGTATGCATCAGCAAAAATACTGCCACTGAGCAAATACCTTTTTGAATTAATAATAAAATATATAAATCGAATGGAAGTTCACCCTAATGAGCTCGTAAAAGAAGCTTTCGCTACACAGAAAAATGTCTCTTGGACGGAAAACAGATACTTGTCAGCAATTGGCGTGATAAATGAGAATTTGGTACGCGACAACAAAGCGCCAAATTGGCTTAATTCTTATTTTTACAATAAAAAATGGCCCAAATCCCATAGGGGTTAACCAAAAGTTGTTTTCTCTTGTTACTTTAAGTATTATTTAGTATCTAACTTCGATGTAATCATACAGAGCCGGGAGCAAGCCCTGAAATATTCTTTTAAGATAACCACTAATTTTTGTACATTCTCTTTATAATTATAATTAGAATAAAACATTATAGTTCTAAGTTTTCATTTTAAGAATTAGTTCATATATATATATATATATAATATATATAAAGTCTCAATAAAGATGAATTGAATTGAATTGGTATTGGAATGAAGTGGTATTGGATTGTACATATATTTCTTATCAAATATTATCCCTAGTAATTTGTGGGAAGTAACATTTTCTATGGATGTGTTGTTTATGTTCAGGCTTATGTGCCGACAGTTATGCTTCCGGCTTATGTGCAGTACTGCATTTACTATGTGTTAATATTGTACCAGAATATTGACACCAGGTAATTGAGTATACACACTTTCAACTGTAGTCGTATCTTTTAGTTTCGTATAGATAAAGGCATCGTCTGCATTTATCATGAGGTCTATTGTTTTGTATCTGAGTGCTATTTTGTTAAGTTTTTGAAATGCTATCATAAAAAGTATGACAGAGAGTGGTGAGCCTTTGGAAATGCCATTATCAAGCGGAAAGGGAGTGGAGGTAACTGCGTTGACTTGGACTTGGACTTGGAATTTACGGCCCGTAAGAAATGACTTGATGAGTTTATAAATCTTTGGTCCGATACCCCATGACGATAGTTGTTCAAGAATTACGTGAGATCCTATGCTGTCGAAGGCTTTCTCGGAGAGTATTGTCACGAGATTGTTGGTTGTGTTTTTTTCGAAGCCACTTGATTGTGACTAATGAATTTAGTGAGCATTTTTTCGAGTGTTATTCTTAAGCAACAGATGAGAGAGATTGGTCTGTAGCTGTTTATATTTTCGAGATGTTTATTTGGAATAGGGAGGATGGTAGAGGAAAGCCAGGAGTGAGGGCATGTGCCAGTTTTGAGAATATGGTTAGCTGAACAGGGAGTATTTTAGAGGAACGAGACGGATTACTTAGCATGTTATACGATATTCGGTCTTTGCCCGGCGTTTTGTCTTAAGCGTATTGTAAGACGAGCTCGCGGTCAAAGATCGTTAAATCGGCCTCTAGGCTGGCAGCGTCTTTGAAAATGTTTGTTGGGCTATAGGACTGCGATAAAGTTACGCTTTTATGGCTGGTGTATTCTAACGGGAGTTTTCTGCATAGTTGGACCAGTTGGTTCCGAAAGCATGGGCTATTTCAGGTGCGGTTGAGATGTAGTGGTTGGATAGTTGAACAACTTTTACGGGAGGGGAGGGATACCGGTAAGGGCTTTAATTTTAGCCAAGACTTTCTTGGGAGGAAAAGAGGGGTTGATTTCTAAAGTAAAATTTGCGATTGCCTTCCTTTTCGCTTCCTTCACGGAACTTTTACTTAAGCGTTGGCTTTTTTGTAAGCAATTAGAGTATCGGTGGATGGGGAGGACTTGTAGGCATGCCAGAGACTTTGCTTGTTTGTTCTAAGGGTACTCAGGACTTTATTCCTCCATACGGAATATACTTTGATTGATGAGGTATTACTTTGTGGGATGGCAATGTTGGCGGCAGACCTGATGTCTTATGGAGTTACATCTAGTTAGAATTTTGAAAAACTCATTTTTTATTTCATTTTCGTAATGTATATACGTATATTCAAGTAAACACTTTGAAATTTTCAAGTCAATCCGACGGTTATTTTGTACCTTAACGAAATCCGTTTTAAAGGCGCTTAATAAACGAATGACTGTATGAAGGGTAGAGTAGGAAGAATATGTCAATTTCTGGTACTGGTGCTGTAAAGGGAAAGGGAGGAGTGATTTATATTGTTATTGATTGAAGCGTGGTCGATTGGGATACTAGTTTATGGAGGAGCCTACGATTAACTAGGATGGTGGCACCTTGCTTGGAAGTTTTCTTTTCAGGAATTAGCGAAGTAGCCTAAATATGAGTTAGGTGTTATGCAATTTCTTACGTTATGAGGGATCTTAGTTTTCTTTTCTTATAATTGTTTAAGTATCCTCTGTACAGTTTTTATGTGCATCAGTACTTATTATTAGATAATGTATGTAAGTGTAAAATTGTATGTGTGTACAAAGTAATGTATAAAAAACTCGCAAACGTCAAGCTGTGTGGTTGTGTTTACTTTGCTCCCTTACAAATATTGTTATAAAACAATTTAAATATCAAATTAATTAAAAGAAATTTCATTAAATTGTGATTAAATCAATTTTGTGCACTTCAAGCTAAGTATAAAGTGATTTGGTGCAATATTCATTTAATAATCTTTGACTTATAAAAAATCTCATTTAAATCTTTGTTGTGTTGTGTGCCGAGTCATAATTTTTCTTGTAGTACAGTTGTTGTTGCCAATTGTTTTGTTTTTGCATTTGCGGCTGTTGCTGTTTGTGCGCGCACTCTTCTTTGTTACTCCTTTTAGCTTTGCGTGAGTTGTTAAGTGTCAATAAAACTGTGTATCCCAAACTGTTCTAACTGCCTTACCGACTTCTATACTGCTTTTTTTTGCTAAACTGCTTACCACTGTTAGATCCTTTCTTCTGCTAGTCCTATAAATTGTAATTTTAATTCTAATTAATTTTCTCCTAAATAATATACCATGTCTTGTAATTATCCTAACTGCCAAGTTAAGAGTGGGTCTGAACGCTTTGTGTCTTGCTGGCTTTGCGATGGGCTTGCCCACATGAAGTGTGCTGGATTGACAGGTAGAGTGTTAGATTTGATTGATGATGGTAAGGGTGTCCGCTGGTCTGGTCTGAAATGTAGGTCAACTGAAGTTGATCTTTTTAAATTTTTTAGGCATTGTAGGAACGGTTTCTCTGAGATTGGTAAGGAGCTAAATGTTCTTACCGAAAAATTCAAACACTACGAAAACGTAGTTAATTCTTTTAAATGCTTAGAGAATACGAGTAATCCTAATAGCCGTAATAGTAAACGGAAACGTATTGAGAGTCCGTCTGACAAAGCTGAGCCAAATCCTATTCCGACGACAATTATTTCTTCTCCCTCAGGGGAGTTGATTAGTTTCTCCTCACCTTGTCCTCAGGCTGTTGAACCTTCAACATCAAAAGCTGCTGCACAGAGATCAGTTCAAAAGGAAAGCAGCGAAAGCAAAAATTCTGCTGGGGTTTCTGTGGCGCTTGCTAGGGGGCTGGTTGTGGTTCCTCAGAGAAAATCTCTTTTTATATCAAGATTTTCCAGTGATACCACAGTTGAGGATATCAAGTTTCACATTTCATCTAAGGTTAAAACTGATGACATAACTATCAGGAAATTTAACTTTAATTACAAGAGAAACATTTCTTCATTTAAAATCGATGTAACTTCCGAAAACTTTAATATACTTTTAAATAGCTCTTTTTGGCCGACTGGGGCTTTTGTTCGCGAATTCGAGTTTAAACCCAACAAAAATAATCAAAACTTACCAAAATTTCTCATTCTAATCCGGAGTCAAAAAACTGATAAAAACTAAACTTGATATATATTACCAAAATTTTAGAGGCTTGAATACAAAACTAACTGACTTCCTTTTGAAGAGTTATCACAGTAATTTTAACATTATAGCTTTCACTGAAACTTGGCTTAAACCTCACGTTTTTGAATATCATATTTACAGAAATGATCGAGAGTGCAGGATCGGTGGAGGTGTTCTTTTTGCTGTCCATTCTTCATTACCATCTGAAGTGGTTAACGTCCCTATCATTGAGTCTACTGAATTTAAGTGCGTACGAGTGCAATTAAGCAAGTCTTATATTTATTTAGCCCTCTGCTATATACCTCCTCAGTCTGACTTGTCGGTATATAGTGATCATATTTCTTTACTTGGGATTGTGGACTCAATGCTTAGGCCTCCCGACTCATTGATTGTGCCGGGTTATTTTAATCTCCCAAACATTTCTTGGAATATGATTGATGGTCATATCGTGCCTTCCATTAACAACGCCTTTCTGGAGGGGATGACTGAACTTTGTCTGAACCAGGTTAATACCCTACAAAACAAGTTGGGGAGGGTCTACGGAGATCGGGTTTCTGGATCGAAAGCTTTTAATTCTAATGACAGCTCGATTTTAGAAAAGCTAATTTTAAAAAATTTAATTGTGACATCTAAAATAACTTGGCCTTACTACAATGGCGATATTGAGCGTAATGTTTTGGACTTCAACATACTTTATACAACTTATTTCTTAAACATGTACCTAAAGGTTCTTGTATTCGTGATGAATCAGCCCCTTTATGGTTCACTAAAGACTTAAAAACTTTAAAAAATAAAAAATCGCGTTCTTTTAAAATTTATAAAAGTACTGGTCGTCATGTGGATTATCTTAATTATTCAGTCTTGCGATATAAATATCTAGAATTAAATAAAAACTGTTATGAAAAATACTTGAATAAAATGAAAATGAACATTATCCATTATCCGAAAGCTTTCTATGGTTTCGTTAATTCTAAGCGCAGAGTAAATGCATTCCCTTCCGCAATGAAATATCAAAATATTGTGTCATGTGATAACGAGATTATTGCCAATCTATTTGCCCAGTTCTTTAAATCTAACTACACCACTCAATTTAAATATAACTCTATTTCCTATCCATACAAGCTGAGCCCCAATAACTCTATTAATATTCCAGTCATATCATCAGATGATGTTTTTCATTTTTTAATATCTTTAAAAGAATCATTCAAGTACGGCCCTGATATGATCCCGACATGTTTCCTAAAAAAATGTGCAAAGCACCTGTACCTGCCATTATCGAACTTGTTTAATTTGTCCCTCCAGCAAGGAGTTTTTCCGTCAATATGGAAACATTCTTACATAATCCCCCTTCATAAATCTGGAAGCAGGTATTCTATTGAAAACTATCGTGGTATAGCTAAACTCTCTTATATCCCGAAGTTGTTTGAAGCTATTGTTACCAATCAAATAACTTATCCGATTTCCTCAATAATAGCAAATTGCCAACATGGCTTCTGTAAGGGCAAATCAACCATTACAAATTTACTTGAATTTACCACCCATGTTTCAAATGGGTTTAGGGAATGCATTGATACTGATGTTATATATACCGATTTTAGTAAAGCATTTGACAAAGTATGTCACTCTTTACTCATCCGTAAAGTAGATCTGCTTGGTTTTCAACCTGGTATCGTCTGTTGGATGTCTTCTTATCTCTCCGGTAGGACGCAAAAGGTAGTTTTTAAAAAATTTCATTCTGGGATCATCGATGTTTCCTCGGGAGTTCCTCAGGGCAGCCACCTCGGATCGATTCTGTTCCTGCTATTCATAAACGACATATCTACAGTAGTAAAGTATTCTAAAATATTGATGTAAGCGGATGATGTTAAACTTTTTAAGACTTATGCCTCGGCTGAAGAAAGATCCTTGCTACAGCAAGATTTGGACAGCATAGTCAATTGGTGCAGCATTAATTATATGCCGCTTAACCTTAACAAATGTAAATTCATGTGCTTTTCTCGACGAACCATTCAGCCGGCCTCCTACAAAATAAATAACTACGTCCTAGAACATGTAAACAGTTTTGTTGACCTGGGTGTTGGTATGGATTGTAAACTCATTTTTAATTTTCATATTAGTTCCACAGTTAATAAAGCAAGGGGTGTGCTGGCTTTTGTAAAGCGTTGGTCAAAGGAATTCCGCGACCCGTATATAACTAAAACACTTTTTACTTCATTGGTAAGACCAATACTGGAGTATGGTTCCATAGTTTGGAATCCTCGTTATCAGGTCCACTCAGACCAACTAGAGTCAATACAAAAACAATTCTTACTTTTTGCTTTGAGAAATCTTCGATGGGATTCGCCATACAATCTTCCCCCTTACACTAGTCGTTTAAAACTTATTAATCTTCCTACTCTTTCGAGTCGCAGAGAAATGTTAGGTATAATATTTCTGGTAAAATTAGTCAATGGATGGATCTCAAGTCCATTTCTTCTAGAGCAAATTAATTTTAATGTACCCTCCCGTGCAACGAGATACTTTAAACCACTTTTCTTGAATCTATGTAGAACTAAATTTGAGTTGAATGAACCGTTTCGGGGTTTATGCCAAGACTTTAACAATCATTCCAGCACCTTTGATGTATCGGACTCACTTTTTATAATTAAAAGAACTATTCTATCCTCTCTTAATAACAGCTAACGATCCAATTTTCTTACTTTGCATTTCTCTAACTTTGTATTCGGCTGATGAATTTTTATTCTGTAGCTGAGCAGCTTGGGATCTCGACGCTTAACAAACTTTCTTCTGTCACGACTCGGCACCTAAGATTTGTATATTTAAAAAACATCCGTACGTTATGCGGATTGAGCCCCTCGTGCCGGTTGGGCGGGAAAGTGGGTTTCCGTTGGGTTATAATAATAATAATATGCATATGTATGTATATATGCATGTGTGTAGTAGGTTGAAAGATTTCTTAATGAGTTTATGAATAGATAAGACAAATTTACTACATAACATTTTGTTGGTGGGGCTAAATGAGATGTGGTCGATTGAGGATGGCGGTGGAGATAAGTTAATGAATTTGTTGTTTTTGCTGGCACTCTGTGAATTCAGAAAGTGAGCGTTATGAGTTGATTTCTGTGTTATGTCCATTTCTATCTACATAAAATTGCTAATTTAGGATTTCAAAAGATTTTACAGTTTTAGACCTCTGCTTCTTACATTAGCATAGATAGAGTTTTAGATGCAAAAAGCACAGACGAAAAAGAGCCTGAGGCCATCGAAGTAAAAAGAGTTACGATAAGGTCCGTGATATAATAAGGCGATATAAAGATAATAAGGATTCTTCTGGTTGATTTCCTTATATAGAATAATACAGTATCTTGTAGGTAGTTCGAGTTACGCATTATGTTATGCTTACTAAAGACCCTCTATAAATATATTATTAGTGAAAGTATTGATTTAACCCTTTCATGTCATAATTAAACTGGGCCTATTTAAAAATATTTTGAGTATATGGGGATACTATTTGAGCCTTGAATATGAAACGATATCAATTTCAAACCTGTATCTCTTCTGGTTTTTGAGTTATAAGATGTTGCTTATAAGCAACATTGAGCCATGGTAGTATACAATCAAACACATACAATTATTGATAGTTTTCATTTTTTTATTACTTTTTCATACATTTCATGTGTGATATAAGACAAAACAGTTTTTCTGTGGGTTACAGCATAAGTGCACCTTACATGTTGAGCATTTAGATTTTGGAATACCAGTCTGGCATAATCTACACCTTCCTTTTCCTCCCCATTCAACCCAATGATCGGTTTGATCAAGACGCATCGACTTCGGAGGTTCACTTATGTATGATCGTTTAGACGACGAAGGGCTCATTGAAATTTCTGACACGATAGATGGTACTGGCGACGCTGGTGAAGATGAACCTGGTTCCATTCTGTCAGGTATTGCCGATGGACGACCTCTTATACGTGGGTTTATTGACGTAATATTAGACACGTGAAGAAGCTCGTTTGCTATGGATAATTGAAAATCCAGCAATGTCATATATTTCGTTCGTGCGACTTGATTTTTTAGGTCTCGTCTATACAGCAACCAGCTATTGACTACCACTGTGCTGATGCTCCAGTAAACTATGCGCATATACCATTTCTTAGAACGGTGGTTGATTTTATATAAGTCTAACAACATGTCAGCCAAGTCTACACCTCCCATGTGCTTGTTATAACATTCAACAACAGCCGGTCTAGGTAGATCTATGTACTTTTTTTGTTTACGTCACCAGCGTCTGCATTGTGAAACCGGATTTTCAGCTATATAATTTGACAAAAGTTGCACACCTTTGTTATCGTACCAGCGACAGGCAGCTAAATTATATACAGCTTCATACTTGAAGTCATATGATCCCCGACCTTTTTTCATAAGGTCCTTTTCATGCATAAGGCTACAGTTTTTAATACGATTGGCTCGTATTGTTGCTGCTGCTAAAATACCTCGTTCTTTGAGTGCAATCATCAGGCTTATGGAAGAAAACCAATTATCGAAAAATAACTTATAATTTTTGTCTCTAGGCACATTACTAGCCAAATACAACACAATATCCGACGAAATACCCAATCCAAAAGATGGACATGTTCCGTCTCCAACATAGAGAGCAAAATCGTATACGATGCCTGAAACTCCAGCTCTTGTAAACATTTTAAAACCCCATTTATTGGGTTTCATGGGTAAGTATTGCTTTAGACTGTGACGTCCCTTAAATTTTATCATCTGTTCATCTATGCTCTGATGTTCTTCCTGCTGTAATTTGTTGCATTTCTCCTTCAGTTTGGCCAATAATGGACATATTTTATAGAGCTTGTCGTAATCGGGTGATCCTGGTTGCTGCTGTTTTGTGCTATCATTTAGGTGAAAGGCTCCTTTGATTTTCTCAAAGCGTGTTCTGGATAAAGAATCCGCAACAGCTGATAATTTGAAGTTTGGTGTCCAAGCCATTCGCATATTTGGAACTTGTATCACACCCAAATAAAGAAGTACGCCAATAAATCGTCTGATTTCGAAAGGTGCACAATGAAGCTCTACGCCATTCGTTTGCATAGAATAAAGATTTGTTTCGGTGCAAATCTTCGTTATGATTTCATCATCGAAGAAATCATTGAAGTAGTTTATAGGATCTTTGACTTCTTGACAAATTGTTTCATCTTTCCAAACCGTTTCGCAATCTGGTAGGCATACTGACCTCCATCTCAAACTATCCAGGTTTATTTTCTCATACGTTTCACTGACAATTTTTTCTGTGTGCACTTCATTTTCAACTTCATCAGCATTTCCACCGCCTTCAATGATTTCATTTATCAAACTCATTTCCACGTTTTCTCCCTTTTTTTTCACGTCTTCAATTGTTTCTTCAATGATACTCTCCAAATTCTCTTCCTCTTCTTCTTCTTCATCATCTTCAGAATTATTCCAGTCAAAATTGAAAATTTTATTTATTTCTGATTCTGTAAGACCTCTGGGACGCATATCTAAAAGAAAAAAAAAATTGTTACTTTGGACAAATGTTGCTTATAAGCAACATTGTGTTTATAAAATTCCTGGAATCACAATATTACGCACAATTTTGTTCTGTAAATTTTATTTCATTTTCTTACTTGTTATTTATAAAATTAATCACTTTGTATAAAGAAATGGCACTCAGTTTACTTTTTATTTAACTTTTTCAAAGCTTATTTTTGTCACTTTCTTTTTCACAAGTTTTTACGCAACTTTAGCTAGTTATCAAATGAACACCTGTTAAGCTATCGTCATAAAACTTCGCAAACTAGTGCTCGCAGATGTCTGTTAGAGATGAAAAAAAACTGGTTCTAAAAATATTGATATTTCGAGGAGTTATCGACATAAATATGCAATGTTGCCTATAAGCAACAAATGACATGAAAGGGTTAAGTGCAGCCGACGGCTTGTGGCCAATGGCGTATAGAACTTATGTAGAGTGTAGTTTGTTTCTTAACGTCGCGTATACCTTACCAAACATAGCAATAACAAGGCCGCCAAAACTTAAATTTGAATTTATAACTAAAATTAGATTTTTAATTTTGTTCAATACTTATAAAAATTAATTATCAATGTACATTGAAGGCAACAAATTAAGCTCTTTGACTTTTTTGTTAATGATAAGATTTGTTACTGCCTAAATTTAAGTCGGTACGGTGATACAGAGTGGGTCAGCTTGATTTGTAGGAACTAATGAACTCCTCCAATTGAATTACAATACAATCGTTAATGGCAATAGTTTTAGTTATACAAAATTATGAGAAATGGTTGCAAGCAATGTTCGAAATGTTTTCTTTAATAATTAAAATTTTCGAGTAATCGATGTTTAAACAATTAATTTGTTTAAAACTTTTTAATGCCTACTTTGACAGAAAGATACATGAGGAAAAAGTTGCTCAGCGTCGCAAATTACATAGTGTACGTCACTTTTTAGGCGTCCCGCTCAAATTTCTTACCTTTCGGCCTTACCTTGTACACTACGAACCATGGTTTTAAATTTCCAGCAGCCCACACACCTTTGTAAGGTATTCGAAATTGTTGAAACCCTTCAACATTTTCTAGCACATAGCGAACGTTAACTATTCGGTCCTTTAAATTTGGGAATTAACTTTATATTTATACCGGCAGTAAAATCTGATTTTTTATCATTACATAATCATCTACTTCGTATTCCATAGGTTTACATCTCTTATTATGTACATATTTTTCATTGTACGTTTTGCAGTTGCTTTTCGCTTTCGGACGCTCGTGTACGTTTGGATTCACAACAAATAGCATTATAATAGGATATTGTTTTATGGTTCGGTGAACTGTGTTGTTTATTACGTATTCTATTTTTCTTATAACTGGAACCCACTGAGCGTTATCTTTCTGACTAATCAACTTTTAAAATAAATTTTTGCGCACCATTCACTGTATATTGATTAAATTCAAAAATCATACAAGATAAATTATGACAAACAGATTTACACGTAGTACCTCAAGAATGGGCACCTTCAGCACACCCACTAGCACAAATTTCGCACGTTTACATAGCGCGCCTGTAAATGGCAGCATACTAGTAATCTAACATGAAATTTTGTTCGACCCTCTGGCAACGGCCTTAAAAGGGCCAATGGAAAAAATGCAACCCTGAAGATATTCACCTCAGACTCGGCAAAACTTTATAAGAGGCTCACACTGACAATGTTTCGCATTGTAGTACCCAGCTCTCTATCAGTCTTAGCATTCCATTGCAACCTTTTAACAAATTGCAAGGGAGAGTTTTAGGATTATATCAACCACTACTCGCCACCCAATAACGACCACAAAAGTAGAGACAGATACCAATAATGTACTTTTTTTTTAGAAAAATGGGCCGTTTCACCGTAACGCGCAACGCGCAACAGCGAATTTCTTTCGGTATATCGGACAGAACCACGGCTTAAGGTTCTGGGACGGTGCTTCAGATGCAAAGAAAAGCATCACACCGCTCTGCATCTCGACGATGAAGGTGCTCGCCTTCATGTATACTATATTAATTGTAAATCATCTTAACAACTAGACACATAAAAAGCACTGAAATTCACATATAACCACGTCCTTATCTTACCATTTAAGTTTACTTCACAGGATTATATTCCCGCACGTGAGCGTGGTGGCTCATCGCGCGTCCTTCTGAATATTTGCTGACAGCAAGGGGGCTGGTATGTTTAGGCTTCCGGCCTAAATATCATCGCCACCCTCCCTCGACCGACAAACCGGGCGCGCAGCCCTAGTAAATGGTTTGCATGCGCGCACACACACACATACACACACACACACATACATACACACACAGTCATATAAAACAGTCAGTCTTCGAACAAGACATTGACGTCGCACTCATCAGCGAGCAATATAGAGCGCCGCCTATAGAAGGAAATTGGCTGCAGGACAAGAGAAAGAAAGCTGCGGTCTGGGCATGCGGGGCTTCGAAGGGCAGAAGCTATAGGCAACAACCAAGAGGAGGGATTCATCTATGCAAAATTGGAGGAATCCACTTCTATAGCTGCTACGCGCCCCCAAGTGAACCGCTTGAAAGCTATAAGAATATGCTGAGGCGTTTGGCATCCGATGCTACCGGCAAAACACCAGTCGTAGGATCAATTATTGACTTGACCTTCTGCAGTACGGCGTTATTTAATAGAATTAATTGGAAAGTCTCAGAGAACTTCACCTATAGTGATCACTTTGCGATACCCTTTGAAATCCTCCCGCTGCGAAGCAGCCCACGGAAACAGAATACTCTGAAAGTGCAGAATATCGGATGGAAAACTAAATTGTTGGATAGCAGTATGGTAGAAGGCATGACAGAGCTGCTGCCAGACGCGCTAGACGGAATAAATGAAAATACCGATACCTGCGCTAACAAAATAATGAAGATAGTCAGTGATATCTGCGGCGCATCGATGCCTCGGAAAAAAAGTGGAAACAGAAGAACCCCAGCCTACTGGTGGAACGAAGATATCGCGAAACTGCGCTCTGAATGCCTTAAACTGCGACATAAACACCAAAGACAGAGAACCAGGAATTCCACTGAATACCAACGCCTCCAAACCGCATACAAAAGCAAGCGACAGGCACTACGAAAAACTATAGAGCAAAGTAAACGTCAGGCCTTTCTAGATCTCATTAAAGACGTCGATGATAACCCCTGGGGAAGTGGCTACAACACTGTACTAAGAAAATTGAAAGCGAGCAAGGCCAAACCACCAGTGTGTCCTACAATAATGAAGCGCGTCGTTATTGGGCTTTTCCCGCAGCAAGATTTATGCCGAACGCCGCAAGATTTAACGTTAGAATTCGTGGAAATCCCTCCAGTTACGAAGGACGAATTGATCGCCGCTACAGCCAAAATAAAAAGCAATAAATCACCAGGCATGGACGGCATTCCGAATGGGATCCTAAAATGTATAATTAAGGAGAAAACAGAACTTTTTGCCCATTATACACGAAGTGTATTCAGGAAGGCATTTTCCCAAAGAAATGGAAGCGACAACGGCTAGTCCTACTGCCCAAAGGCAACAAGCCACCGGAAGAGCCATCATCATATAGGCCCTTATGCATGCTGGACAGTGCAGGAAAAATACTTGAGGCAATAATCTGCGCGCGGATTCAAAAGACCACGGAAGGTGATCGGAAGAAGCGTTCAACCGTCGACGCGATATCGGCCGTTTGTGAGATTGCGCGCAAAGCCCTCGAGGGTAAGAGATGGTTCGAAGGAACAAAGCAGTACTGTGCCGTAATCACGTTGGACGTGAAAAACGCTTTCAATTCTGCCAACTGGACCCGAATAATAAATGCGATGATGGCAATGAATATACCCCGCTATTTAATTCGAATAATGAATAGCTATTTCAGCGAAAGAGATCTATTCTATGACACCAACGAAGGACCAAAAAAGCACCATGTTACTGGAGGTGTGCCACAGGGGTCAGTCCTTGGACCACTCCTTTGGAACATTATGTATGATGGTATCTTGAGAATAGAAAAAGCGGAAGGAGTGTCGATTATAGGATACGCTGATGACATCGCGGTCGTAGTGGTCGCAAAACAATTAGTGGACGTGGCGCGCATGAGCACTGAAACCATAGAGTCTGCCAAAACTTGGCTACAAACAGCAGGATTAGAGTTAGCGGAACATAAGACCGAAGCGCTGCTAATGACCAGCCGGAAAAAAGTTGAAAACGTTCAGATACGAATAGGAGGTCACACCGTAGAATCCAGCCCAACTATCAAATACCTTGGCCGACCGCCGTCTGAGATTCAAAGATCATCTAAATTATGCTAGCGAGAAGGCGAGAAAAGTCAGCACGGCTCTGGCAAGACTCATGCCAAACATAAGAGGCCCAAAACAACAAAGGAGGAAACTGCTCGCAACGGTCAGTTCGTCCATCCTGATGTACGCGGCCCCAGTATGGGCATTCGCTACTCCAGGAATCTCATACATGAGAGCACCAGCCTCAGTACACAGACTAGCGTCACTGAGGATATGTTGTGCGTTCGTGACAGTTTCAGACGAGGCCGCAAATTTTCTAGCTGAAAGATGTCCGATAGACATAGCTGCCAGAGCGGCAGCAGAACGCAAGCGCAGCCCAATTGATCGCAGCAAAATATTGCAACAGAGTATCGACGAGTGGCAAAAAAGGTGGGACACCTCCTTGAAAGGACGATGCATCGCGATGGACCAAGAAACTAATCCCAAAGGTAGATGATTGGATAAAAAGGAAACACGGAGAGACTGATTTCTACCTCACGCAGTTCCTCACCGGGCATGGCTGTCTCCGCCAATACTTACATAAGTACAAACATGCCGATAGTCCCTACTGCCTACATTGCGACGGGAAAGTTGAAAGCGCAGAGCACATACTAATGGACTGCCACAGATTTAATAATGAACGCAACCACCTGGAACAATATAGAGGAGAAGCCGTGTCCCCCTAAGGTATGCTGAAGGCCATGTTGTCCGAAGACGACGTATGGAAAAACTGTGCAGACATAATCACGTTAGTAATGAAGCGTCTTAGAATAGACGAGCGAAATGCACGCTGAGTGAAGACGAAGAATAACGTCCAGTGCCTGCCCTGCGAAGTAATATCGGAACTGATAGTCCCGCAGGGGAGCCCAGGCCCAGCGTATGAAGGAGGTTGGGTTTAGTCCGTTGGTGCCAGGAGGCAAATCGGGCAGCACGGGCTGCTCGTATCTATGAAGATTCCCCCTCCCTGGTCGTAACCGAAAAAAAAAAAAAAAAACACAGTCATTGGCACATATCGGAATGCCAGTACTTGCCGCCAAACGGTGCACTAAGTAAAGGGGAAAGTTAACGAAAGGGCACTGTTTGGCGGTTGAACGGCGGTTTAAACAAATTCCGACACTTCACTTCTTTTCCGAAGACGAGATCAACAGGTCCTACAGCTGCCACCACGCTTCTACGGAGGTAACTTATCCATATTTATACGTTCACATATTCACCGAGTATTTCGATATTTATAACGTTTTAAACTAAATAAAATCAATTATCCTTTAACACCACATCAATTGTTCATTTCTTTTTTTCATAAAACTTTACACTGTTGCGTATATTCCGTATACGCGGACGTGTAAAGAGCTATCATAGGCCCTAATGTCCTGTTTACCCTCTATAGTATATACTATATTTTTGGTTGATAGAACAAAACTTTACCGTTTTTGTTTTTTCTATAAATTACACTGTTTCGCATTTCATAAATACTATGTTCATTATGTTGTATTCCGGCTTGTCAATCCCGGGAGATAACGGCGTTTGGAATTATATTTATAAGACAGCTAAACAATTGCACCGTCACACCCTCGCGTATCTTAAATCTCTTGCCCACAGCCAAGCATTCGTCTGGCCTATTAGGAACATGTTGAACTTAAGTCAAAAATTAATTGCTTATATGTAATGTAATTTTTCATTTATCAATATTAGTCGTATTTCTTAGGTTCACTTTTGAAATATGTAACAGTGTATCGTGTGAATGAACTTTGCTATTTCGTTAAGTATTGTGTGTGTGGTATTCAAGCAATTAAGGGGCAATAAATCGCAAATAATTAACTCGAGCCGCCGATTTTGTAAAATATGTATATTTTCATATAAATTTATTTTAATATAGTTCAAACAAAAATAAACCTGAAGTGATGATAACAGACACAGATGATCGAATGAAACACACTAAGTATTATTTACAGAATTGTATTGAAATTTTTACATTCAATGAAACGGCGCGATGCGTACATTTGTGAAGCAACCAATTCCGACTGGGTACGGATGTATGAAAGCGAAAATGTGTTCGCTGTTTGGTTGTTGCTGTTGCTTCTTCGCCTTGGTGGTTATACGGTTCCCAACAAATTTTCTTGTGTTTGAGCTTGTTTGCAAACTCCTTTAGTTTTGGGTGCGTTTACTCTTTAAATTTTTTCTATTTTGCTAAAATTTTTGGCAGTTTCAATTCAAGTGATCTAAGTGATTGTGTAACCATGTAAATATGAGCGACCCAGAGGCATTATAACTTTGTTCGCATAACGGTTGTTTGTAACAGCAAAAAATAATCGAGATAGATATAGACATACTAAAATGATCAGAATGAAAAGAGGACTCGATTTAGCCCCACTGTCTGTCCGTCCGTCTGTCCGTGGTTACAATAACTTGAGTGAAAATTGAGATATCTCAATGAAATTTGGTACATAGTTTGCTCTTTTGGCAGTAGGTTGGTATTAAAAATGGTCAAGATCGGTTAATAACCACGCCCACCTCTCATATAACGGAAGTTTTTGAAAAATGCTAAAACTCCGTTTTTTCGGTATCTTTTACAGCAAATTGAGTGAAATTTGGTATTTGGAGCGATTTTGAACTACGAAATTAGGTACTTATGAAATTTTGAAAAATGGGTGTTACCACGCCTACTTATGAAAAATTTATCGTATCTCAATAACAGTGTTAGGTATTGTCACAAAATTTGGTGGGCATATGTTCATCAATATCGCTGTTATCATCGTTAAAAATTTTTGGAATCGGACGATAACCTCGCCTACCTCCCATATAACGGGAATATTGAAAAATGCAAAATTTTCGTTTTTTATTCATCTATTGGTACATATTAATTAAAATTTAGTTAGATAGTTAATTAAGATAATAATGTTGGCCGCTGTGGTCGAGTTGGTAGCGGTGCGTGCTATAACTCGATATGCCGGTGAGTTCGGGGTTCGAATCTCAGTCAGGGCAAGCAAAATCTTAATAATAGAAAAAGTTTTTTTTTCTAATAGCGGTCACCCCTCGGCAGGCAATGGCAAACCACCGAGGCTATTTCTGCCTTAAAAAAGCTTCTCATTAAATACATCTGCTGTTTGGAGTCGGCACAAAACTGTAGGTCCCTCCATTTATGGTATAATATAAAGACGCACACCCCAAATGGTAGGAGAAGCTCGGCCAAACACTGAGCTATATAGTGTACGCGCCAAAATTATATACATATAGTTAATTAAGAAACTTTTTTTTTATGAAATTTTGAAAAATGGGCGGCCCACTTATAAAAAAAGTCTGTAGGTATCTCAATAACGATGAAAGGTATCGTCAATACATTTGGTGAACATATTGTCCTTGATACCATTAGCATTACCGTCAATAATTTTTAAAATCGGATCATAACCACGCCCAACTTCTATATAACGGAAATTTTGAAGAATGCCAAAAACTTCGGGTTTTAGCATTTATTAAAAGAAATTGAGTAAAGTTTAAGAAATTATTGGCACCGCCCATACAAAAATACATCGCGAGGGAATATAAAAATCGGTTTCGCCGAATTTAGCTTTTCTTACTTGTTTTATATAAATACTCCATGCAGCTCTACGTACGTGTTTTTTTTTTTTTTTTTCTAGAGGTGGCACAAAGCATTGAAAGCCGAAGTGTGGGACTTGCCTTTCGACTGACCGCACTAAAAACCCACCCCCGCTCCGTTTCCCTCGCTCCGTGGAACTACCGTTAGGTATTACTTCGCGGAGGGGGAGCGGCCTATTGCCTTTCTATGAATTTCTGCGGAGTTGCTCCGCTTGACGCAGTTTAGTTAAGATTTTCTTCGCCATATTGCAGACAACGGACCAATTTTCTTTAGACTCGAGCATAGTATCTACCAGGTTTTTAACCGAAAGCGATTTCCCCAACTTCGTGCTCGAGTCATCCCTTTCAATTGCACACCGCGGACAGACAAAAAAACAGTGTTCAGCGTCTTCAACCACCTGATTTGCACAGAAGGTGCAGTAAGGGTCATCATCATGTTTAAACTTATATAAATAGGACTTAAAGCAGCCATGCCCTGTCAATATTTGGGTAAGGTGGTAATCCACTTCACCGTGTTGCCTCTCTAACCATTTATCTAACGAAGGAATAAGTCTACGTGTCCAGCGTCCCTTACCCGTAGCGCTCCACCGCCTCACGTTCTGCAATGTTCGATGGGGTTATCGCAGCCTCTTTTACCAGGATCTCAATTGGGCAGAGCCCAGCCACTACTAGGGCGGCATCTTCTACGTATGTGTGTATGTACATACATATGTTGTGCGTAGTTATTTTAATGGCTTTTTTTTTTAATTATAATATTACAAAAGATGATGCAATATTAACGCGTATTAAATAATATATATGTATGCACACACATATGTATGTACATATAAACATAAGCTCAGTGTATGCTGCTATTCTTATTTCTTTACAAAACACGACATTACATTAGGTGCCTTAAAGCAGCGATTCCCATTGAAAACACAATCAATTTTGTCTATGCGTAGCCGTCAAGTTTTTCTGGCAAATTGATGTGCGACAATAACAAAAAAAACCAAGTAGAAGCAATAGCGACAGCCAATCAGCGAACAGTGCAAGCGAAACAGTGCTAGCCTACCCAGTCGTACTTGGTTGCTTCAAAAGGTGTATTCATCACGTCGTTTCATGGAATGTTGAAATTTAGCCTTACAATATAGTAAAAATATAACGTTATTAACTTTGTTCTGCATATTCCTAATGGGCCCAGCGTACAAGTCTCGGTAGTAGGCAAGGGGATACTTAGTGCGCGCGTGGGGATGTGCGGCGCACTTGCAATGCTGGAGTGTTTTACAAAAATAATAAGTGCAGAAGTGTATATGGCGTGGACGTCGCTGCCTTGAAGTATTTAAAGAACAATCATTTGTAAACGCTGGTTTTTATATTCAATATGAAGTATATAAAAACTGTATTTTATTTTATGTGTGGTTCTTTAAAGTAAATTGAGTTACAAAGTATATAAAATGTATGTATAACGTAAGCAACGCGGAGGAATGCGTGTGCTCGCTTGAGCAGTTGGTTAAACACTGAATAATTCTGTCCGTGACAGCTCGGCCTTTCCTGACTATTCATCCTCACAGGATGACTCGTCGCTGTCGTCATCCTATCTAGCTCTGGACTCATCATACACCATGGTTTCAAATGATCAGCTGACATAACGTTGGAGTATCTTCGCTGGGTGATTGTAACATCCGGGAGATCCTCAACGATATACCGGTTAAAGTCGAGTACCTTTGATATCATATATGGTCCTTTATACAGCGGATCCAGTTTGTGTGATTCACCTGTTGAAGTTGATAAATCACCAACCTCGTATTTCTTTGGAGACTGATGCTTCCCATCATATCTCTCCTTCCATTCCTTACGTTCTGTCATAATTCGTGTTGCTGCTTCTTCACGCTGTACATCAATGCCTGACATATCGGTGACTTCATCATGGATTGCTTGCACCATGCGGTTGTGTGTAACATCTCTAGGATTGAAATAAAAGACTAACTCATTAGGAGTGTAACCTGTTACCTCATTCTTTTGTGAGTTCACACTCCATTGTATCGTAGTGAGGGAGACATCCCAATTTTCGTTCTCAACGACTGCGCATTTAAGCGTTTGTATCAACGTTTTGTTGGCACGTTCGGCCTGACCATTGGCCCTAGGCGTTCTAACAGCGGTTTTGACGTGTTGCATTCCTCGCGTTTCGATAAATGCTTGGAATTTCGTTGACGTGAAGGCTGTGCCTCGGTCGGACGTGATTCGCAATGGTTGCCCAAATATTGTCATCATTTTGTCTAAGGCTTTGATGACTAGTTCGGTTTTGGTGTTTCTTACAGCCTTTAGTACGACGTACTTACTAAATCCGCATACTATCACGAGCACGTAAACTATTCCTGACCGGCTCTTTGGAAACGGTCCCACATGGTCAATATAGACATGCCTAAATGGGATCGGCAAAATGTCCATAACGTGCAGTTTACTCTCTTTACATCCTCCTTTACTTTTGTTAAGGCAACACTCTTCGCACGAAGCTATACACGACTTGACATATCGTCGCATTCGTTGAAACCAAAAATGTTTAGCGATACGGTTGAGTGTTTTCTCAAGAGCAAAATGTCCAACATCATATTGGTTGGCCTTTGTAATGCGCCACCTCACAGATCTAGGTACCACTAGCTTGTACTCGTGACCTACCTTACGGAATAATCGATCGTTGCGTATTTCGTAGTCTGCTTTAATTTGTCTTGCTATTGGCTCATCCACATTCTCAATACCTTGTAGGATTGCACATATCTGGCGTAGCTTCGGATCTTGTGTCTGCATAACGTAGACCCAATCATCGGACTTCAGTACTTGACTCACTTGTAATACTCGTTCAGCTACTGTATCGGGCTGAGACGGTGGTTCCACCGGTGCCCTGCTTAAAGAGTCCACATGCTGCATTTTGCTTCCAGCGCGATCAACACAGTCGAAATGGACCTCTTGTAGTCGTAACCACCATCTGGCTACTCGTGGACGCAATGATGTAAGATTCTTCGATGTGGCTACGGCGTTACAATCGGTTCGAACTATGAAGTGGGTACCGAGTAGGTACATACGGAACCTCTCAAGAGATTCAACAATGGCGAGCACTTCCAATTCATGGCTCGAGTACTGCGTTTCGACAGAACTACACTGCCGGCTGTAATACTGGACTGGTTTCCATTCGACGCTTTCGAGCTGCAACATACCTGATAACCCGATTGCGCTGGCATCCGTATGCACTTCGTGTTGTTTGGTTACATCGAACATTACAATTACTGGTTGCGTTGTAAGTGCCTGTTTTAATTTGCTAAATGCTTCCTCGTGAGCCGGAGTCCATTCGTACTTGACACCCTTTCGTAAGAGCGTGGCTAATGGTTTCGCAATTACGCCATATCCCTCGACGAACTTGCAGCAAAATCCGGTGAGCCCCAAAAACTGTCTGACTTCGGTCGGTGTCCGTGGCTGTGGGAATTCTGTAATACATCTCACCTTTTCTTCGCATGGTCTTATGCCTTGTGCATCGGCCGTGACCCAAGAACTTGATTGTTGTTGCCAAGAAATAACACTTTGATGGCCTAAGGGTGAGTTCTGTTTCCCTTATCGCTTGCAGAAATTCGGATAGTACTTCAATGCTTCCGTTGACATTCTTGGTTACGATGACCACCTCATCAAAGTAGCTGACGATATGGTTACGATGTTTCAGGTTTCGAATTAGTCGTACAATCATCTCCTGAAACACCATCGGAGCGTTGCGTAACCCGAAAGGCATGACGTTGTGTTCGAATAATCCATCCGGGGTTAGAAAAGCCGTATACTGCTTGCTTTCTTCCTTCAATGGTATTTGGTAATACCCAGATGCGACGTAAATAATTTATTACCCACCAGCTTTGATAGATGTTCTTCCACCACTGGCATTGGGAAGTGCTTTTTGACAGTGACTGCATTGAGCGCGCGGTAGTCAACGCACACTGTCTTCGCCGTTTGCTTTCCGTACAAGAATAACTGGTGCCGCGTAGACGGATGTACTATATCGTATAATACCGTGTTTCAAAAAATTTTCAATAATCGTTGATAATGTTGAACGCTGAGACGCTGCTTATTACCGCACCACCAAATCCACTTAGTCGCTTTAATGACGCAATTCGTTGCTCCTCAGTTAGAACCTTGGACGCCGCAATTAGTGACACATCACACCCAGTATCGATGAAGGCATCGTAACGTTTGCCTTTCTACTCGATCACCTTCGTAACAGGCTTTGGCACTTCGCAAACTTCGCTTTGTACTTCGGCTACTGTTGTTTTATTGGCCTTGCATGATTTGGTCTCGTGACCAACCTTGTTGCATGTGCTACATCTCGGCTTCCGTTGTGGCTGGGTACATGTCGATGAGATATGCCCTGGTTCGTTGCAATTGTAGCATTTAATCATCTTCTTCTCTGACGCGAATTTAAGGATTTGTTCGTTATTGCTCTTCTCCGGGGACGCACTGAATCTTGTAGAGCTTGGTGTATGCATGGCGGCCATGGCTTCTAGCGAACGGAGAAGGTCGTTACATGTATGAAACTTCTTTGTTAACAACGTACGTGACAAATTCGCATCGTTGAGCCCCGAAATTATATACGAATTTATGGATTCCTCATCCATCTTGCCTCGTCTATCCATGCTCAACATTGCATAGTAGTACTCTTCTAACGTTTCTCGAAATTGACGCTTGCGTTTTGCCATCGCACGGTGCACTTGCGCCGACATGATTTTCTTCGGAAAATCTTTAACAAATAGTTGCACAAACTCTGACCAGGAGTGAAACACTTGCTAAGAATCTACCCAAGTCTTCGCTACACCTTTTAGATTTAGTTGCGCTGCCACTAAAATCTTCTTTTCGGACCAACTATATATGCTTTGAGGTTGTACGATCTTTTCGACAAATACCTCGGAACTTATACTACCTTTTAAAGGGTAATACGTAGATAGTAGTGCGCTTATTTCGTGTACACTGGCTGGGCGTTGTAGAGCTGCCGTTGCTTGACGTGCTGGTTCAAAATTTTCGTTTTCCAATGCTGGTGTCGTTACCCGTTGTGGTTCTTCTGCACTTACATTATGGTCTTGCCTGCCTGCATTACGTGCCGTTGCAAGTTCGCCAACCGTTTTCGTCAAATCCATGCGCGCTTGACGTAGCTCATTCATTTGTTGTTGCGTTGAATCGCCGTCGGTCTTTTCCTCCAACTCTTCAGAGTCCACTTCATCGATTCCATAAATTTCCCACAATTTATTCACTTTGGCCGCTTTGTTTCCCGTCACCATAACGTTATTACTCCGCAGCAATTTATTTAGTTGCTCAATTTTTAAAGAATTTAATTTTACCAGCACCATCGCTGTATTGCTTCTGTACGCTTCAACTATCAAATCTGTACCTTTTTCAATTTGTGTGTTTAAACTTGCGTTTCTAGAAATTTTCTGTCGCCAGAAAATGCCGTTTTTATCTTCTTATTTACTTGCAAAAATCAGCCGCGCTTTGCTCGCTGCCGTCGCTGTGAGGGCTTTTTGCGTGTTCACCACTTTTTTACTCGCGATCGCCTTACACACGCATATGTAGTATGTATATATTATACATACGAGTTATTATGCTACATTTACGTTGAATATGTATCGCTTCTTTTCCGTCGTCGGCTGCTTCAAATAAGGGTGGGTTTTTTTTCGTGTGGTTGTTTACTTACGTCGTTACGTCGTTGCTGTTTTTTTTTTTTTTTTTTTTTTTGTAGGCGGAATGAATCTTTCTGAATTGTAAACGCTGGTTTTTATATTCAATATGAAGTATATAGAAACTGTATTTTATTTTATGTGTGGTTCTTTAAAGAATATTTAGTTACAAAGTATATAAAATGTATGTATAATGTATGCGTAAGCAACGCGGAGGAATGCTCGTGTTCGCTTGAGCAGTTGGTTAAACACTGAATAATTCTGTCCGTGACACATTTAAGTAAAATAGTGAAAGGTTTGTTTGGAAGCAGAGTAATATTTGAACATCACTTGCGGCTTTGGAAAATATCGGAAGGTTACATCGACGAAGTGCCTAGTGGAACAACACTATCCGTTACCTCGAGCTTTTGTTGCGCATTAGAACAAATTAATGAGGTAATTATATTAATATTAAGTTATGCCTGTACCTGCATATGTACACGCTATACAACTGCAAGTAAAGTAAACAAATACATACATATATTATTTCATTTAAGATAGGGGAGAGTGGGGATGGTTGAACCACTTTTTATGTTGATTGCTATTATTGTTGGAGTGTTGCGTAATAATGATCGTTTCAAGAGTAATGTTAAAGATCTAACATTCTTTTGCAAGTTTATTAATGATTTTAAATATAATAGTTTTTTTAATTTTTTTTACTCATGCACATATTTTATTCAAATGTTCTTGGCCGTGGGGATACTTGAACCACCCTATGAGGATAGTTGAACCACTTATGAAGTCAATCAAATGATGACAATCTGCACAAATACAAGATATATTTTATATTTTAAAGTAGTAAAACGAATTACAAAATCCAAAAAGACAGAAATAATCAAAAATCGTATAAAAATATGTTTTTTCATGAATACATATCAAATTTAATACGGAAATCAGTTACATACATTGAAATGCCACATATTACAAAGTAAAAATCGTCAAGATTTCTTATATTTTGTTAGTTTTTTTCATGCTCCTTTTCTTGTACGTTTTTGAGGAATATTTTTGTTCCTTTTCTTATATTATAAACTGGTTCATGTATTGCACCAAATAGGGGTTTATGTATCCCCACAGGCAATGAGAAAATTACAAGTGCACATAAAACGATACGAAATATTCTAACCTTAAAAAGTTTCCGTGGAAACATCAACTTATGAATGTAATTACGATTAATATTGACTTCAAGAAGATTGGCAATACGAATAGTAAACAAGAAACTTTTTCCAAATCATCAAGCAGCCTCAAATTGAGCAATTTCAAGTGCTAAAAATATCTTTTGCACGTGCAAGTGACAGCAACCAATGCACATCTCTAAACACACGTACAAAGTTAGGTAATTATCAGAACTACCAACTCATAGTACTACAAGATAAAAAGTCCTAGGGATTTTAAATATATTTCAAGTGGTTCACCTATCTCCATTGTTCAACTATCCCCACTCTCCCCTATCCATTTTCGATACTTGGAAATGCAGCTACAGTGGTTCAGCAGTCTTAAAATCATATGATAAATGTAATAAATTAACAGAAAAGTTCTTGTATTTGGGGATATATTATTGAACATAACATAGCAGTAAGTCCCAAATTATTCGGAAAAATATCGGAGTAAATTGTTTTCATTTTTTCTACAAAAAGAACGGTGGTGGCTGAAATTCTAATATTTTCTTATTTTAATAATAATAATTTTCCACAATTTTGATTTTTCTTGCACGACACATATTATCTGTACAGAAAAGGAAAAAACAGGGATGTTGTCTTTACGCTAAATACCACAATACTTTATACCGCTTGCGGAATGAAAATGTTTGAAGTTCTACAAATTGATATGCACAAACAACAAACAGTAATGTATATGAGGAAAGCAAAACTTAGCTGCAATACAAAATTACTCCCTTCGAAGAAGTTTTAAAAAAATGGCAGGACTTGCTTGTCTACAGAACGCAACTTTTAAAATCGGACGATTTTACCTCTAATATTTTATCCGATTGCCCGATTTTAAAACAAAGGTTTGGTTTTTGTTTAGTAATTACGATTTTAAGTGTCATAGTGTTATAAATCCATTGTTTTTCCTATACTCAGATCGATGATGATTTTACGAAGCTTTGCGAAAGAAAAGAAAAGCTGTTGTTGGAAAATTGGCAGCAATTTGTGGAAAAGGTGAAGCCAATAATGTACGACAATTTCTTTGGTTTAAGACAATTTTTCCTTAGAAATGTTTCTTTATTTTTCTGTTGGCCTAGTAAATGTTAATAATTTTACAATTTTATTGAGCTCATGGCCAGTTTATGGAAGATTTTTGTGAAAAAACAACAACAGTTTTTAATGGTAGAAGTTATAGTACTATTTCGGAAATCACCACATTTCCTCATCAGACTTCTTTTTATTAAGTTAATTAAATTTATTTTTCATAACCACTTCTCCCAGGCTTTGAACACGGGAGCTCGGAGTTGCAGAGCGAATACGCTAGATATTGTGTTACGCTAGCCGAGTTGGCTGTTGTGTTTATTTCATCTTCCTTATATTTATTATTATAATAAAATTGAATAATTTGTAAACGTTTTTCTTGCGTATATATTTCCATGATGAAATTGTAAACATTACTGAATACAATGAAAAAAATTACAGATCATGACATAATAAAAATGGCCGAAACGATACTTAGAAATCATATCTTCGCTATTGGAAAACCCTTTATATGAGTTTATATGTATGTCAAATCTTTTTGAAAATCTTCAGATCAAAAGAGGTATCATAATAGATCTTTTAGGTCGCAATGTATACCACCCTTCGAAATTAATATTAATCTTAACAATAGCTATAATTTTACAGCCTCAAAGGTGGCCTAACCCCTTAACAAGGGGTTGAAAAGTTGATTCGAAACGAATAACATCACCATAAATAAAAGAATTGTCACGAGTAAATCAATGTGTTTAACTTTCAGTCGAGTATTATTTTTCCGTTCCTCCTGCGCAGCATAAACAAAAAGCACAATCATAACCTTCAAAGAAAGACAGCAACTAATGGGCATCGTAGCGACTGTACCAAGACTATATGGCCTACCAAAAGTCCACAAACCACGATATAATTCAAATAAGAATCATTTTTGTAAATAATCTCTCGGAACCTGGAAACTTCAGAAAATTTAAGCGCATTGTTAAACCAAAAATAGTTCAGAGTAACTCACTAATTGGTTTAGCACAGGTAGAAACACCGTGTGATATTTGTAATGAGTTTGGAGCTAAGTAGAAACACACATCAATTTATTTCTATAGCGTATTTATTTATTTTTCTGTTGGCCTAGTAAATGATAATAAATTTAATTAACTTAATAAAAAGAAGTCTGATGAGGAAATGTGGTGATTTCCGAAATAGTACTATAACTTCTACCATTAAAAACTGTTGTTGTTTTTTCACAAAAATCTTCCATAAACTGGCCATGAGCTCAATACAATTGTAAAATTATTAACATTTACTAGGCCAACAGAAAAATAAAGAAACATTTCTAAGGAAAAATTGTCTTAAACCAATGAAATTGGTGTACATTATTGGCTCCACCTTTTCCACAAATTGCTCCCAATTTTCCAACAACAGCTTTTCTTTTCTTTCGCAAAGCTTCGTAAAATCATCATCGATCTGTGCATAGGAAACACAATGGATTTATAACACTATGACACTTAAAATCGTAATTACTACACAAAAATTAAACCTTTGTTTTAAAATCGGGCAATCGGATAAAATGTTAGAGGTAGAAGCGTCCGATTTTAAAAGTTGCGTTCTGTAGACAAGCAAGTCCTGCAATTTTTTTAAAACTTCTTCGAAGGGAGTAATTTTGTATTGCAGCTAAGTTTTGCTTTCCTCATTTACATTACTGTTTGTTGTTTGTGCAAATCAATTTGTATAACTTCATACATTTTCATTCCGCAAGCGGTATAAAGTATTGTGGTATTTAGCGTAAAGATTTTTTCCTTTTCTGTACAGATAATATGTGTCGTGCAAGAAAACTCAAAACAGTGGAAAATTATTATTATTAAAATAAGAAAATATTAGAATTTCATCCACCACCGTTCTTTCTGTAGAAAAAATTAAAACAATTTACTCCGATATTTTTCCGAATAATTTGGGACTTACGATTTTTGATTATTTTTGTCTTTTTGGATTTTGTAATTCGTTTTACTACTTTAAAATATAAAATATATCTTTTATTTGTGCAGATTGTCATCATTTGATTGACATCATAAGTTGTTCAACTATCCCCATAGGGTGGTTCAAGTATCCCCACGGCCAAGAACATTTGAATAAAATATGTGCATGAGTAAGAAAAATAAAAAAAACTATTGTATTTAAAATCAAATCATTAAAGAAACTTGCAAAAGAATGTTAGATCTTTAACATTACTCTTGAAACGATCATTATTACGCAACACTCCAACAATAATAGCAATCAACATAAAAAGTGGTTCAACCATCCCCACTCTCCCCTATCTTTAATGAAATAATATATGTATGTATTTGTTTACTTTACTTGCAGTTGTATAGCGTGTACATATGCAGGTACACGCATAACTTAATATTAATATAATTACCTCATTAATTTGTTGTAATGCGCCACAAAAGCTCGAGGTAACGGATAGTGTTGTTCCACTAGGCACTTCGTCGATGTAACCTTCCGATATTTTCCAAAGCCGCAAGTGTTGTTCAAATATTACTCTGTTTCCAAAAAAACCTTTCACTATTTTACTTACTTTAAATACTTTAAGGCAGCGATGCCCACGCCAAATACACTTGTGCACTTGTGGTTTTTGTAAAACACTTCAGCATTGCAAGTGCGCCGCACATCCCCACGCGCGCACTAAGTATCCCCTTGCCTACTACCGAATTTTGAGTTCATATAATTTGTTTATGATCAGATCTGCACGAAAAGGTAATCACGTTATATTTTTACTATATTGTAAGGCTAAATTTCAACATTCCATGAAACGATGTGATGAGTACACCTTTTGAAGCAACCAAGGCCGACTGGGTAGGCTAGCGCTGTTTCGCTTGTACTGTTCGCTATTGCTTCTACTTGTTTTTTTTTTTTTTTGTTATTGTCGCACATCAATTTGCGTTTTTAATGTAGCGCGCATTTCAATATGAAAGTTTTGAGAATCGCTGCTTTAAGGCATCTAATGTAATGTCATGTTTTGCAAAAAAAATAAGAACAGCAGCGTACACTGAATAAAAAGTTGACTTACGGCACGACTCCACTTTTGAGCTTTTGCTTATGTTGATGTGTACATATGCGTGTGCATACATAAATGTTATGTAATACGCGTTATAATTGCATTATCTTTTGTAATATTATAATTTATAAAAAAGGCATTAAAATAACTACGCACAAAATATGTAGATACATAATACGTTGAGCTGCATGGAATATTTATATAAAAAAATCTGTACATATATATGGATTCTTAAGCACAAGTTATTTGCTTTCAAGCAGATCTGAACAGATACATACATACATACATTTGTAGGACCGTTTGTACAACACCTAAAATTCAAATCGCACTATAATTGCTTCATATTGCCTCTCTAATTTCGCGTATTTTCCTACGTATAAGCACTTTCACTGGTCTAATACTTACCTTTGAACAAATCGAAAAACATTACACCTTTCAATTGAAATAGTAAATCTAATAACTCTGGGTCACTCATATTTACATGATTACAGCATCACTTAGAACACTTGAACTGAAACTGCCAAAAATTTTAGCAAAATAGAAAAAATTTAAAGAGTAAACGCACTCAAAACTAACGGGAGTTTGCAAACACGCATTTAAAAGATACACTGTTATTTCAATAGCAAACCTAAAAAATACGACAAATTACACAGCTTGTGAACTTGATAAATGAAAAATTACATAATAAGCAATGAATAAGATGAATGCTTGGCTGTGGGCAAGAGATTTGAGGAACGAGAGGGTGTGACGGTGCATTTGCTAAGCTGTCTTATAAATACAATTTCGAACGCCGTTATCTCCATAAAAATAAGCGAGTTACGAATACACGCTAACATAGCAGAACCTTACCATGCAGTATGCACTGCTTTACAACGTACACTGCTATAAAAAGATTTGAATCCATGTAGTTGGATTTGCTTTTCGGGTGAAACTGTACCTAACGGATAAGATTTGCCTTTTTTTGCTACAGTTCGTGGTGGGTAATGGGTCGTATGAGTTAGAGAAGGTGTACTTCAGGGTTTTTGTTTAGACTGCGTCGTGGAACTTCAGAAAATCAACATCTAAGGGATTGCTTCCAGTATTTTCGAGTGGTTTGCTGCAATTTTTCTTGCATCGGCAAGTGGGGGAAGAGCGGTACATTATTTCAATGTTGTCATTGAAAACATATTTATGTATTCGCCATTTAGGAATTATTAACACCTTATCTGTGTGAAACTCGTCGTTCAACGAATTCCTATGTAGGAAATTTTTGAAGCATTGAAAACGACTCTCATCTTTGTGGTTTTGCTGTCGGCCTTAATGACGGCATTATGCAAAGAAACAAAATGAGTGATACCTCACATCTCTTACTATTTTCCGGGGTGGAACCGTTTACATATGGTTCATAGTCAAATACTCTCCCAAGGATTCATTGTATTAATAACGCAGTTCTGGTTTTCACTCCAGTGATTTCTCTATGCTGAAATATTGCTGTTGTGCAACTGGTCGGGAGTGACCAAAAGTAAACGCTTCAGGAAAATCCGATTTTAATGGTAATTTCAGCACGTATCTTCCGTCGTCTTGGCGCGTTTTGGTTGTCCGGAAGAGATTCCTGTGAAATTAATCTACTTCTAAATGAGTTTGATTAGAGGGAATTTGCTCCTGTTCCCAGAACTTTTTAAATAGAGGGTTAAAAAACGCATGTTCAGCTTCTTTAACTTGGTGGTGATGGCTGATATTGTTTCTTTGATTGGTCCGCTAGGGCAATTGATATGCACAAACAACAAACAGTAATGTATATGAGGAAAGCAAAACTTAGCTGCAATACAAAATTACTCCCTTCGAAGAAGTTTTAAAAAAATGGCAGGACTTGCTTGTCTACAGAACGCAACTTTTAAAATCGGACGATTTTACCTCTAATATTTTATCCGATTGCCCGATTTTAAAACAAAGGTTTGGTTTTTGTTTAGTAATTACGATTTTAAGTGTCATAGTGTTATAAATCCATTGTTTTTCCTATACTCAGATCGATGATGATTTTACGAAGCTTTGCGAAAGAAAAGAAAAGCTGTTGTTGGAAAATTGGCAGCAATTTGTGGAAAAGGTGAAGCCAATAATGTACGACAATTTCTTTGGTTTAAGACAATTTTTCCTTAGAAATGTTTCTTTATTTTTCTGTTGGCCTAGTAAATGTTAATAATTTTACAATTTTATTGAGCTCATGGCCAGTTTATGGAAGATTTTTGTGAAAAAACAACAACAGTTTTTAATGGTAGAAGTTATAGTACTATTTCGGAAATCACCACATTTCCTCATCAGACTTCTTTTTATTAAGTTAATTAAATTTATTTTTCATAACCACTTCTCCCAGGCTTTGAACACGGGAGCTCGGAGTTGCAGAGCGAATACGCTAGATATTGTGTTACGCTAGCCGAGTTGGCTGTTGTGTTTATTTCATCTTCCTTATATTTATTATTATAATAAAATTGAATAATTTGTAAACGTTTTTCTTGCGTATATATTTCCATGATGAAATTGTAAACATTACTGAATACAATGAAAAAAATTACAGATCATGACATAATAAAAATGGCCGAAACGATACTTAGAAATCATATCTTCGCTATTGGAAAACCCTTTATATGAGTTTATATGTATGTCAAATCTTTTTGAAAATCTTCAGATCAAAAGAGGTATCATAATAGATCTTTTAGGTCGCAATGTATACCACCCTTCGAAATTAATATTAATCTTAACAATAGCTATAATTTTACAGCCTCAAAGGTGGCCTAACCCCTTAACAAGGGGTTGAAAAGTTGATTCGAAACGAATAACATCACCATAAATAAAAGAATTGTCACGAGTAAATCAATGTGTTTAACTTTCAGTCGAGTATTATTTTTCCGTTCCTCCTGCGCAGCATAAACAAAAAGCACAATCATAACCTTCAAAGAAAGACAGCAACTAATGGGCATCGTAGCGACTGTACCAAGACTATATGGCCTACCAAAAGTCCACAAACCACGATATAATTCAAATAAGAATCATTTTTGTAAATAATCTCTCGGAACCTGGAAACTTCAGAAAATTTAAGCGCATTGTTAAACCAAAAATAGTTCAGAGTAACTCACTAATTGGTTTAGCACAGGTAGAAACACCGTGTGATATTTGTAATGAGTTTGGAGCTAAGTAGAAACACACATCAATTTATTTCTATAGCGTATTTATTTATTTTTCTGTTGGCCTAGTAAATGATAATAAATTTAATTAACTTAATAAAAAGAAGTCTGATGAGGAAATGTGGTGATTTCCGAAATAGTACTATAACTTCTACCATTAAAAACTGTTGTTGTTTTTTCACAAAAATCTTCCATAAACTGGCCATGAGCTCAATACAATTGTAAAATTATTAACATTTACTAGGCCAACAGAAAAATAAAGAAACATTTCTAAGGAAAAATTGTCTTAAACCAATGAAATTGGTGTACATTATTGGCTCCACCTTTTCCACAAATTGCTCCCAATTTTCCAACAACAGCTTTTCTTTTCTTTCGCAAAGCTTCGTAAAATCATCATCGATCTGTGCATAGGAAACACAATGGATTTATAACACTATGACACTTAAAATCGTAATTACTACACAAAAATTAAACCTTTGTTTTAAAATCGGGCAATCGGATAAAATGTTAGAGGTAGAAGCGTCCGATTTTAAAAGTTGCGTTCTGTAGACAAGCAAGTCCTGCAATTTTTTTAAAACTTCTTCGAAGGGAGTAATTTTGTATTGCAGCTAAGTTTTGCTTTCCTCATTTACATTACTGTTTGTTGTTTGTGCAAATCAATTTGTATAACTTCATACATTTTCATTCCGCAAGCGGTATAAAGTATTGTGGTATTTAGCGTAAAGATTTTTTCCTTTTCTGTACAGATAATATGTGTCGTGCAAGAAAACTCAAAACAGTGGAAAATTATTATTATTAAAATAAGAAAATATTAGAATTTCATCCACCACCGTTCTTTCTGTAGAAAAAATTAAAACAATTTACTCCGATATTTTTCCGAATAATTTGGGACTTACGATTTTTGATTATTTTTGTCTTTTTGGATTTTGTAATTCGTTTTACTACTTTAAAATATAAAATATATCTTTTATTTGTGCAGATTGTCATCATTTGATTGACATCATAAGTTGTTCAACTATCCCCATAGGGTGGTTCAAGTATCCCCACGGCCAAGAACATTTGAATAAAATATGTGCATGAGTAAGAAAAATAAAAAAAACTATTGTATTTAAAATCAAATCATTAAAGAAACTTGCAAAAGAATGTTAGATCTTTAACATTACTCTTGAAACGATCATTATTACGCAACACTCCAACAATAATAGCAATCAACATAAAAAGTGGTTCAACCATCCCCACTCTCCCCTATCTTTAATGAAATAATATATGTATGTATTTGTTTACTTTACTTGCAGTTGTATAGCGTGTACATATGCAGGTACACGCATAACTTAATATTAATATAATTACCTCATTAATTTGTTGTAATGCGCCACAAAAGCTCGAGGTAACGGATAGTGTTGTTCCACTAGGCACTTCGTCGATGTAACCTTCCGATATTTTCCAAAGCCGCAAGTGTTGTTCAAATATTACTCTGTTTCCAAAAAAACCTTTCACTATTTTACTTACTTTAAATACTTTAAGGCAGCGATGCCCACGCCAAATACACTTGTGCACTTGTGGTTTTTGTAAAACACTTCAGCATTGCAAGTGCGCCGCACATCCCCACGCGCGCACTAAGTATCCCCTTGCCTACTACCGAATTTTGAGTTCATATAATTTGTTTATGATCAGATCTGCACGAAAAGGTAATCACGTTATATTTTTACTATATTGTAAGGCTAAATTTCAACATTCCATGAAACGATGTGATGAGTACACCTTTTGAAGCAACCAAGGCCGACTGGGTAGGCTAGCGCTGTTTCGCTTGTACTGTTCGCTATTGCTTCTACTTGTTTTTTTTTTTTTTTTGTTATTGTCGCACATCAATTTGCGTTTTTAATGTAGCGCGCATTTCAATATGAAAGTTTTGAGAATCGCTGCTTTAAGGCATCTAATGTAATGTCATGTTTTGCAAAAAAAATAAGAACAGCAGCGTACACTGAATAAAAAGTTGACTTACGGCACGACTCCACTTTTGAGCTTTTGCTTATGTTGATGTGTACATATGCGTGTGCATACATAAATGTTATGTAATACGCGTTATAATTGCATTATCTTTTGTAATATTATAATTTATAAAAAAGGCATTAAAATAACTACGCACAAAATATGTAGATACATAATACGTTGAGCTGCATGGAATATTTATATAAAAAAATCTGTACATATATATGGATTCTTAAGCACAAGTTATTTGCTTTCAAGCAGATCTGAACAGATACATACATACATACATTTGTAGGACCGTTTGTACAACACCTAAAATTCAAATCGCACTATAATTGCTTCATATTGCCTCTCTAATTTCGCGTATTTTCCTACGTATAAGCACTTTCACTGGTCTAATACTTACCTTTGAACAAATCGAAAAACATTACACCTTTCAATTGAAATAGTAAATCTAATAACTCTGGGTCACTCATATTTACATGATTACAGCATCACTTAGAACACTTGAACTGAAACTGCCAAAAATTTTAGCAAAATAGAAAAAATTTAAAGAGTAAACGCACTCAAAACTAACGGGAGTTTGCAAACACGCATTTAAAAGATACACTGTTATTTCAATAGCAAACCTAAAAAATACGACAAATTACACAGCTTGTGAACTTGATAAATGAAAAATTACATAATAAGCAATGAATAAGATGAATGCTTGGCTGTGGGCAAGAGATTTGAGGAACGAGAGGGTGTGACGGTGCATTTGCTAAGCTGTCTTATAAATACAATTTCGAACGCCGTTATCTCCATAAAAATAAGCGAGTTACGAATACACGCTAACATAGCAGAACCTTACCATGCAGTATGCACTGCTTTACAACGTACACTGCTATAAAAAGATTTGAATCCATGTAGTTGGATTTGCTTTTCGGGTGAAACTGTACCTAACGGATAAGATTTGCCTTTTTTTGCTACAGTTCGTGGTGGGTAATGGGTCGTATGAGTTAGAGAAGGTGTACTTCAGGGTTTTTGTTTAGACTGCGTCGTGGAACTTCAGAAAATCAACATCTAAGGGATTGCTTCCAGTATTTTCGAGTGGTTTGCTGCAATTTTTCTTGCATCGGCAAGTGGGGGAAGAGCGGTACATTATTTCAATGTTGTCATTGAAAACATATTTATGTATTCGCCATTTAGGAATTATTAACACCTTATCTGTGTGAAACTCGTCGTTCAACGAATTCCTATGTAGGAAATTTTTGAAGCATTGAAAACGACTCTCATCTTTGTGGTTTTGCTGTCGGCCTTAATGACGGCATTATGCAAAGAAACAAAATGAGTGATACCTCACATCTCTTACTATTTTCCGGGGTGGAACCGTTTACATATGGTTCATAGTCAAATACTCTCCCAAGGATTCATTGTATTAATAACGCAGTTCTGGTTTTCACTCCAGTGATTTCTCTATGCTGAAATATTGCTGTTGTGCAACTGGTCGGGAGTGACCAAAAGTAAACGCTTCAGGAAAATCCGATTTTAATGGTAATTTCAGCACGTATCTTCCGTCGTCTTGGCGCGTTTTGGTTGTCCGGAAGAGATTCCTGTGAAATTAATCTACTTCTAAATGAGTTTGATTAGAGGGAATTTGCTCCTGTTCCCAGAACTTTTTAAATAGAGGGTTAAAAAACGCATGTTCAGCTTCTTTAACTTGGTGGTGATGGCTGATATTGTTTCTTTGATTGGTCCGCTAGGGCCATCAGAGTGCCGGTTGCTACGTACTGCAAACCTTGCAGGAGAATATGAGAGGTAGATAGATAGATAGATTGGAATTTGAGGTTAGCACTGCGACCGATGGGTCTATTGTGCCCTCATTTACTTTACAGCACTTCTCCTTACTGTATGTGCTTCTCCTTAGGCCATACTTGTCCTAGGCACTTCTCCCTTCTTCGCGCTACAGCATCGCATTCCAGAAGTAGGTGCGTTGGGGTTTCCCTGGCAAGGTCACAGTAACGACTTTGGTCGTTGGACCAGATTCCCATCTGGTACATGTGGCCTTTAAGTCTACAGTGTCCAGTCAGAATCCCTGTTAGATATCGAAGTTTTGCCTTAGGGAGGTTTATCAGTAGTTTGAACTTTTTGTTATTATACCCTTCCATTGTAGCTCCCTTAGTCTGTTACACTCTTTCCTCAGGATTTCTCTCACCGTGTGCGAGCCCAACGCGAGGAATTTCTCCGGACCTATAAGGGTTGGGCCATCCGCCTTCCTTGCTAGATGGTCCGCTTCCGCGAGGACTTGACCTCAAAAGATAAGATGGCTTTGAGAGCTGCCTGGCTGTCGCTAAGGATAATGATGCTTTCTCCTCTATATCCCTTGTAAAGATTTACATCAGTGCAACTGCTGCTGAATGATTTAGCTAGGGAGTAATCTCCCTTCCCTATTTTTGGGATGAAGATAACTCGGGCTCGCGCCACACCTCTGGGATGTGGGCTAGTGCTAGACTGATGCCGTCGACCCCAGGGGCCTTGTAAGGTTCAAAGGCGTCGATGGCCCAAACAACAGACCTCCAACTGATCAGCCTTCTTGATTCTGTCCAGTCTGTCGAAGAGGGTCCAGGGCTCCTGAGCACCACAGCTCGAGGTGGCCGCCACAGCATACGGGAAATGTGCCCGAAGCAAGGCTAGCGATCTTTCTCTTTCTGATCCTGTGTACGTACCGTCAGGCTGACCTGATATCTGGGCTTCCTTTCGCCAGGGCTTTGGGAAGCCTAGCGGCCACTGGAGTTGCCTCAATGCCTTCGCAGAGTATCCTAAAACTGTCACGCTTAGCCTTCCTGATTTCTTTGCTTTACTTCGTTAGTTTAGCTTAGTACTCGTCCCAGTGCCGATCGCGTTTTGCTCTATTAAAGTGCCGTCACACTGCTTTTCTGAGCGCCCCGAGCTCCCGAGACCACCATGGGGCTTGTGACATACCCATTGGTTTTATCACGGAACAGCTGTGGTTAAATGCGTCAACCATGACCTCATTAGTCCGTTTACCCTAGCCTCTAACTCCATACAGCGACCTTTATTGTGCGTGGAATGTGTCCTTGCTGCCCCACTCCTCGTTGTGCGCGTTTACGTCGCATCCATTGATGAGGGGTAGCTGCTTTCCTTTACAGTAGTGCACAAGTGCTTGCGTCTCGCGGGTTGGGACATTCGGGTTGTCTTCAGGAAAGTAGGCCGAGGCCACTACCTCTATGCCCCTGCCGTTCACCGCCAACGTAACTTGCACTGTGTCAGGAATTCTGTAATGCAGAAGTAGTTAATTTCCTTCTTCAGCACTACACACGCTCTTGGCCTCTCACAAAAGAGGTCCTAAATTACCTGGTTTTTGTTATGTTTGAGGCCCCTTACCTGGCCTCTGTAGGTCCATGGTTCCTGTATCAGTAACATGCATAGGTTCTCCGTGGCAAACCTGCCAGCGATGACTGCCGAGGCAGCTACCGCATAGTGCAGGTTGATCTGGGCTACTGATATATGTGACTTGCCTAGCGCTGCGGTTCGTCAAAGTCGGAGAGCCCTGGATCGCCCTTACTTTGCACGTCAAGCTTTAGTCTCCTAAGGTCTATCCCTTCCAGGAGCTCCTGCGTAGTAGGTAAGCGCTCGCGCGGGCTTAGCTCTGCCAATTCCATCTCCGGAGCTGATGTCTGTTGCGGAAGGGCCGGCTGCAGGCTCGACCGCTCTGCTGTGGAAGCTGTCGGCGACTGAGATTCATCTGGGGCAACGCTCTATGAGCTTTGAGTCGCCAGAACCTTGCTGCCTGCCGCCTTGTATCTCCACGGCCTTACAAAAATAATGCTGTACCGGAAATTCACGATAAAGCCGACGAAGGACGCCTCGTCAATACATAGATTGACTGATCCCGTTGTGCTTGGCGCAGGCCCTTCCCAGCGCTCAAGCGTTGGTATGCTGGTAACCAACCATTCTGCTGTGCCTTCGTCCCGGCAGTCCACAAGGAGCATTCATGTGCGGAAGTGTACCCCGCAGAACGCCAGAGGCTGCGACCATCCCCGAGCAACCGCGAACACTATGGTGTCCTGGAGGCTGGTAAGATGTTCCGAGCTTAAGGCAGCCGCCGGATAGTTGCTCGGCGTGCGGTCCGCGTCTGTCCGCGGCCCGAAGTTCCATCCGCTCGAGCATGAGGATCCTCGCGCTGACGCTTGCTGGTGGGTAGTTCCGGAGGTGTCATTTCAGCGTTGCTGCGTTTACCTGCAGTCGCAGTACCTTTACTTACCCCCAATACCGCCGTATACGAGGACATGGGTTTCGTTGCGGTTGCGTTGGCCGTAGCTGCATTGGATGCAGTTGGTGCCGTTACTGTAGCAGCTAACGTTTCTGCTTTCGTTGTTGTTGTTGTTGGTGTTGTTCTTTTGTTGTTCTTTATCATCTTGTTCTTACGAGTGCCAGTCTAATTGTTTTAGTGGGGAATTATTCCGTCCGCCGCGCCAGCGCCTCTTGTCGCGGTAAGGCCATCGCTATTCCAGCCCGGTGTCGAGTAGGCGCCATACTAATGCAGCCGGTTGTCCTCCTGGCTGCAAACCATCCAATGGGCACGGTGTCGCGTTACACCCTGGATGAGGAGATGGCCGTTCTTGGTCAGCGCCCCCATTTGGAGTCAACATTGAGATAGAGAAACAATTTTTTTTTCTATCGTCACTCTGCTACATGCACGGCTCCTGGTGGGGCACGCCTAAGCCCTTGCACCAGCGCCAAGGTGACCGCCTTAGCAAGAATGAGGGGTAACATCCCTGCCAATTACCAAGTTTATTCTAGATAGAAACGTGTGACACGTTTATAGTGGGGAGAAAGTGGGTTAGTTGTAGTAGTGTAATCGCTTCTGTCTTAATTTTTTGTTTCAAGTCTGGTGAACAGAGGGTTAAATCACAGACCGTCTTTGAGTTTTGGACCACCAGTCCTCCCATTCCTAAACCAATAAACATTTTTAGCGAACCTTCAAGGTCTGAGTTGAAAATAGAATATGGAGTGATGTCGTTTCTGGCACATACAATTACCTTGGAATAAACCTTTTGAGTGCGAATATGAGAGTCCATTTGTGTTCTCTAACGATTTTGAGGAGTTCAGGTATAAAGAGGTAAACTATTTGACTTCGATTTTTGTTTGCGAATGTGGAACTTTTAGTGGCCTCTTTTGCAGTAATTTAGGTTTGCTTAACGTGACTGCCAGCGATCCTGTCAGCACACCTGGTCCATTGGGTGACTGAGAAAAGGGTCGAGAGGATACTAATACTTTTTGTTAGAGAAAAAAAATACGAGTACTATGTACAAGGTGTATTGTGTGCGCTGATGCCTACTGTACAAATTACTGTATTTTTGCTCCCTTTTTCTCCTGTGGGTACCTGTTGTACCCGTAAGCACCGCCCATTTCTAATCGTTTTGCCTCAGCGCGTTTGAGTGCAATGTAAGTATGTGTGTATGTATGGTATATTGTGCGCGTTCTTTCGTTGTGATTTTACGAAAAAAATGGTTGCCAGAGACGGCTTCATTGTGTGAACTCTGGGTATACCTATATGTATATGTGAATGTACATATATAAATATGGGTTTATAACTGGCGAGAGGAGCGTTAGAGATGGCCAGAGTATATTTGCCCTTAACTTTCCTAAAAGGTGATGCCAAAAACTCTCATCTTTTAATATGGCGTTTGTTTGTGTGTCCAAATGTGCATACGTGGGTGAGAGCATATAGATATGTTAATGTACCATTTTTTAGTTTACGAGGAGGAAGCATCGGAAGCCTGTACCCCGTCAGTTTAGGACTTAACTCAGCACTATATTTCCGTGCTGAGCTCTACGTCCGTTACTGTCTTGATGTAGTTCGTCGTTTCCGCCCACTTAGGTTAAGTCTACCTACTTGCGTTTGACATTCTTGCTTAAATATCTGATTTGTAATGATCTGACACTATTTATTACTTCTTTGCTAATTTTATAACTTTCTTTTTAATTTGATTTAAGTTCCGGCTGTCTGAAATGGAAGACAATCAGAGCAGCCAATCATTCAGGTAATGAGTATTGGTCAGGCATTACCTTGCTGACTTTATATTTAGTGCCTTAAATTTTGGTATGCAGAAGCCGTCCGACAAGTTCTACCGCTGTGCTGGCTGAACCTGGGTTCCAGCCGTGGTAATGTCATCACTTTGAGGTTGTATATTTACTTCTCATTCGAAGAGCTTGTCTCCAATCATATGTGACGGAACGGACGAGGTTCCGAAAATATCTATCTGTGCTTCACGTTTTGTGAGTGGTCCGAACGAGATCCAGATCCGCACTGAGTTTGCGGGAGGAGTGCGTTCGGTTTCGACCCGCGTGTTCTCTTTACATTTCTTTATTGACTCTAAAATTAGTTCATTGGATTCTGGTTATGTGCTGTGCAGCAAAAGAGCCTGGTCGACAAGTTCTACTGCATCTGCGGGTAAGGTGCGTTTGGTGTCAACCCGCGTAATTTTGTCACTTTGGCTTTATAGATTTGCTACTCATTCGTAGAGCTTGCCCCCAATCATATGTGACGGAACGGACGAGCTTCCGAGCAACTTATATCGGAGTATTACATACCTTGTGCAGGTGGTCCGACGAACGAGATTTAGATCCGACCTGAGTCCGACGCATGTATTCTTCGCACTTGAATGATTTAGGTTTTCATAAAACTCATTATCTGTTGTGTCTGTCGGAACTGACATGGTTCCGAGCAACATCTATCGGAGCTAAACATTATGTAGGCGGTCCACCGAACGAGCTCCAGGACCGCCCTGAATTTGCGGATGAGATACAGAGTCTCGTATGGTTTCCGGCAAGCTTTTACTGGTTCTGCATACAGCAAAGCTAAACTGATTAATATAGCCAAAAGAACACGTTTTCTGCATCTATCAACTCCGTCGGGGCGTGGTAAGCGGAGACATTATCATTAATTGTCATTAATTGTAATAGCGACAGCTCTAAGTGCACGACACCGGGCGAACTGAAACCCACTGCATCAAATCCAGGACATTTTGTGTCTAAATTTTTGTGTTAAGAACGTAAATACTCAGTGCCTTCACATACAAACACCACGATTTAGATAATTATCTGTTTGTATTTAATCAAGAATAATAAATAAAATCACTAAATTCTTTATAAGCAGGGTGTCTTTTGGTATTGCTGTTGACACCTTTGACTGAATTCTCCCATTCTCTCTATTCTAACCTGTGACGTTGCACGCATTTTGCTTTACATGATTTTTCAGAGGGAGGCGCAATCTTGTATTCTATCGTTCTTGCTTGTGACCTAATGCTGATGTGGCAACGCCAACTATACCACATAACCGACAACGTCAAGAATAAAACTGACATTTAGCTCACGGATATTCGCATCTGGCAATATTGCGCCTGTACGATTTTCGGCGATTTTTTGCCTTCTTCTAATCCAGCTCTTGTACCGAGAATATGAACTTTTGCGTTCGACGCTCATAGACATACCCACATATTCCTAATTTTCATATAAGCATTAATACTGAAGTCAATCAAATAAAATACTTAATAGTAATATAAACGACGCTTTATAATTGATGACCCCGATTAAAGAACAATTAGCAAAGGGTATAGACAATGGACAACGACGATAAGGAAAGGACGTCGAATGCAGACGCCCCGCAAGCAGCCGCTCCCGCTACGGAGCTACACGTTCGAGGAAGAGACACGAGCGAGCAAATCGCCAACATATCCGTGAAGTTACCACCGGTTTGGCACGCAAATCCGAGTTTGTGGCTCGCACAAGTTAAATCCCGCCGCCATAGCCGCAATCGAAAGTAACGTATTGGCACAAATAAGCGAAATCATACTAAGTTCCCCTACAACCAACATGTACGACACCCTAAAAGCGATTCGGCGAATCCGAACAAAGACGCATTAAAAAGCTGCTGCAAGAACTAGAACTGGGACTGAATCGACTACCACCCGACATGCGATCAATAATTTCTATAAGTTCGGAGCCCTAGGACAAAATAACAGAGGTTAGGGACGGTCCGCAGTTACACGCGGTGTCGAACGAAGTTAATGTGGCACCTAACCACACTTTAGCACAGCAGATCGAGCAACTTACAAAAGAAATTACGATTCTTAAATCTCGTGTATCGTCACAATTACGCAATCACAACGGAGGTTCATCACGGAGCAGAAGTCCGTCTCACAATAGACCTCAAGTACCACAATCGACAACAGAAAAATGCTGGTACCATTTTAAGTTCGGCGAAAACGCAAAGAAGTGGCGGCAACCGTTTACTCAATCGTTAAACTAAACGCCCTGGCCTTGAAGGAGGTAAGTGACCGGTGTAGTACAACCAGCCGCCGCTTCCTTATTAAAGATACATTAACAAAATTAAATTTTTTGGTTCACACCGGGGCCGAGGTAGATAGATAGATATAAGTAGAGGTATGCAATGCGACCGATAGGTCTATTGTGCCCACAAAGCTCATTACAACACCTCAGCCAGCCCCAAGACCTCCAGAAAACTCAAAATGGTCGTCGGGGTTAGGGTGTGTATGTATTGCTACTCCGGCCATGGCCGTCCCAGGGTAATTCCCCGTCTGCGCGCCACAGCCACACACTCCATGAGCAGGTGCTGCGAAGTCTCTTCTGCCGAGTCACAAAAGCGGTAAAGGTCGATCGACGAGATTCCTAGCTTGTGTAGGTAACCCTTCAGTCTGCAGTGACCCGTCAGAAAGCCTGTAATAATTCTCAGTTTATCCCTGGGTCAATCAGAAGCCTGTATCTCTTCCGGCTATATCCACCAAGGAGGCTTTTGGACTGTCTGAGGTCGGCGATATTGTGCCAGTATTGGTTCCTCAGCCTCGTTGTCTCTTTCCTGAGTACTTCTCTTATGGCACCAGGTCCCACCGCGAGAAACGGTTCAGGTCCAGGGCGTTCAGTCTCTATGCACTGAAGAACTAGTGCCGATTTTACTTCGTAAGAGCAGAGAGCTCTGAGCGCCGCCTGACTATCGCTTGAAATTAAGATTTTCTCGTTGCTGTAGTTTCTACTCAGATTTATCTCTGGGCATAAGCTAATGGCAAATACCTCCGCTTGAAAGATGCTTGGAAAAGCCCCGCAGTGAAACCGAGACGTTTGATCTGGGCCCGAGGACGCCCGCTTTAATACCCTCCGGAGTCCTTGAGCCATCTGTATACCACCACACAGTGCTCCCCCGGATGTGATAACCCAGAACTGAAGCCCTCCAGGTGGCCTTGCTTTATAATTCTACCTCAAACTTCCTGTTGAAGGTTATTTCTTTGAGTATGTCACCACGGGGAAAGCACGCCTGCGGGAGCTGAGAGGCTAGCGTCTCCCCAGCCTTGAATGACAGCAGCTTGTCTCTGCCAAATCCTTCTTTAGAGAAGTTCAGCAGAGTTCTCTTTGCCACTTGATCAGTGGTTAGATAAAGCGGGGCCGATTTAAGTGTAATCCCCGCAACAGCTACGCAACGCCAGAAATGCGAAAACAATTTTTATTTATGCGCAGCTAGCAACACCAAAATTAAAACGTATGGAAAGAACCTTCTTAATTTAAACATCGGGCTACGACGGTCACTAAAATGGTCTTTTATTATCGCTGAAGTCTCACAGCTTATAATCGGCCCAGACCTTCCGATTCGTTTAAATTTGTCAGTCAACCATCGACATCGTATTTTGTTCGACGGTGTTTCGAATATTTCAAAAGGGTGTGAAATTGTCGATATTCCTGACGACATCCTAAACATATCCGCCATCAACTCTGAAATGCCTTTTCAAAATATTTTGAACGAATTTAATGGGGACATCGTGCGCAGTCCCTAAGCTCATTTGGCACCAAGGCACGCACTCCATCGCTGCTAGAGGCTCACCGGTTTTTGCAAAGCCTCGTCGTTTGGCGCCCGAATTACTAAAAGCGACCAAGGCTGAAATCGAGTCGTTGTTGAAAGCTGGCATATGCCGACCATCAAGAAGTCCTTGGGCAAGTCCCCTCCATATGGTACGAAAGAAAAACGGTGAATGGAGACCATGCGGAGACTTCAGATGACTGAATGATAATACAGAACCGGACCGACACCCACTGCCACACCTGCACGAGAACGATACAGTACGCCGACCGTTACAACCGCCATACGACGGTCCATATCAGGTCCTTAAGCGCAGCGATAAGTTCTACCTACTTGAAGTAAATGGAAAAAAGGCCCACGTCAGCATCGATAGATTGAAAGCCGCTTACATAGTTGTTGTTGTTGTTGTAGCGGCTAGCTACACCCCACTGGGTTGGCGGACTCCCTCAATCGTTATCGTCAAGCTCAACTAACGAAAGGTCCAGGAAACGAGCTGTTTCAACAGGGTCGGACCATAGGGAGAGGGGTGTTAGTTGAGTAGGTTTGGCCGGGCATGTGAATAGGTGATTGGTGTCGTGCGGAGACTCTTCACATGCCGGGCACGTGTTGGGGGTGTCGGGGTTGATCCTGGATAAGTAGGAGTTTAACCTGCTACAATATCCAGATCTGAGCTGGGCCAGAGTTACGCGGGTCTCACGAGGCAGCTGGAGCTCCTCAGCTGCAATGGGTGGTGGTTGGACTCCCAGGACTGCACTCACAGGGCGGCTGTCGATGTGTTTGGCCACCGACTCCCTGTGGATGCTGTCCAGAGCCTGTCGGTACGTCCTTGGGTCCAGCGGTCGGTGTACGTATGTCTGGACCTCGTCCGTCAGTTGTGAGAGATGTCCCCTGATGTGCCTGGGTGCCGGCTCCAGCGCGAGCAGGTCTCTATTGGGGTGCCCCGGACGGTGGCATCCCAGTAGAAACTGCTTTGTGAGCATAATGTTGTGCTCCTGCACTGGGAGCACGTTAGCCTCATGGTAGAGGTGATCCACAGGCGTCATCAGGAGACATCCCGTCACTGTCCTGAGTGCGGCGTTCTGACAGGTCTCCAGTCTTGACCACTGAGTCCTGCTAGTTCCAGGCGACCAGATTGGCGCGGCATAATTTAGAACCGGCCGGCCAATCGCCTTGTATGTTGCCAACAACGTTTCTTTGTCTTTGCCCCAAGTGCTGCCGGCGAGCGACTTGAGGACTTTGTTGCGGCTCTGTACCTTATTGACGATTGCGGTTGTATGCGCTGAGAAGGAGACCAGGCTGTCGAGGGTGACTCCCAGGATCTTCGGGTGGTTAACCGTCGGGATGGGGGTCCCCTCGATATGGATGTCGAGGGTGAGCCCGACCTCCTTCGTCCAAGATGTGAAAAGGGTCGCCGTGGACTTAGCAGGAGACAGCGTCAGATTCCGTCCTGTAAAGTAGTGAGCAAGGTCAGGGAGGTAGCTGTTCACTTTGGAGCACAGGCCATCAATTCCATTGCCGGTAGCCATTATCGTGCAGTCATCGGCGTACGAGACCAGTGTGACTCCCTCTGGCGGGGAAGGGAGTCGCGAGATATAGAAGTTGAATAATAGGGGGGATAGGACGCCACCCTGTGGTACCCCCTGCTTGATTCTTCTCGCTTTTGACACTGAGTCACGGTAGCACACCGACGCTTGACGACCACACAGGTAGTTCGCGGTCCATCGCTTCAACGCCGCTCGGAGAGGTGAGGCCTCCACGTCCTTCAACAAGATGGAGTGGCTGACTGTGTCGAAGGCCTTCGACAAGTCCAAAGCCACGAGGACGGTTCTCTCACAGGGGCGGTTGCCGTTGAGACCACGATTAATCTGGGTGTTTATAGCGTTAAGTGCTGTTGTGGTGCTATGCACTTTCCGGAAGCCGTGTTGATGCTTCGCCGGGCTGAGATGGTGGTTGAAATGCGGGAGCAGCAGGGCCTCAAGTGTCTTGACCACTGGAGAAAGCAGGGAGATCGGCCGATAGGACTCGCCTTGGCCGGCCGGTTTCCCTGGTTTCAGCAGTGGTATCACCCTACTGGTCTTCCAGATATCCGGAATGACCGTGGTGGATAGCGACAGATTGAGGACCCTGGTGAGATATGCTACTCCCGCGGTGCCCAATTTTTTCAGCATCAACATGCTTAACCCGTCTGGGCCAATGGATTTGGAGGCTTTCGCCTTCCCGATGGCTTCCTTCACCTCAGTGGTAGAGAGGACAATTGGTGCGCTTGGTGTTGACTTGCGCAGCCTTCTGGTGACTGACCGTTTGGTTCTGTCGGCCGAAGGATGCAATGTGAATTGTCGACTAAAATAGTTCGCGCATCGCTTCGGGTCCGACGAGGCGTGGTCTCCAAAGGAGATTTCTGTTCTGTCATCACGCCTCGTCGGATTGGACAGGGACCTCACGGTCGACCATAGTTTGCCCACTCCGGCACCGAGGTTGCAGGACTTCAGGTGCTCCCTCCACTTGTTCCGCTTGTGAACGTTGACCAGGCGTTGGATCTCCCCGTTTAGTTGCCTAATACGGGGATTACCGGGGTCCGCCTGCCGGAGGTGGTCGCGTTCATCCGCTAGAGACACCGCTTCACCCGGGAAGTCAGGACGGATCATAGGGATCCTCCCTGCCGGAATGAAACGGGCTGCAGCGGACTTCACCACCCTGCGGAACAAGCGCTCACCTACGCGAACGTCGGTTGGAGTTGAGAGAGCACTGAAGGCGTCTTCAGTGAAATCCTCAAACCGCTCCCAGTCAGCTTTTTTGAAGTTGACATAGGTGTGGCGGTCTGAGGTCCGAGATGATTATGGGTAGGTGGTCTGATGCAAGCGATAGCATAGGTCGCCACGTTATGCTATTTATCAGACCTGCGCTAGCTATTGTTAGATCTGGCGAGCTGCTGCAACTACCCACAATCCTGGTGGGGGCTTCGTCGTTCATGGTGCAGAATGTCGAATCGTCTATCTGCTCTGCCAAAATATTTCCCCTACGATCATTTGATAGGCTTGAGAACCAAAGATCGTGGTGCGCATTAAAGTCTCCGACTACCAAACGGTTTTCACCACTGAGGAGCGCACCTATGTCAGGGTGATATCCAGCGGGGCAGCAGGAGACAGGGGGTATATATGTGTTGAATATTTCGAGCTCGACATCGCCTGACCGGACAGCAATCCCTTGACATTCTAAGGTGCTGTCCCTTGGGTCGATGTCTGCATCGATAAGACGATACTGCACGGTGTTGTGTAGGATGAAGGCTAGGCCTCCACCATTATCTCGCTCGCGATCTCTACGAAGCACGTTGTAACCGTCGCAGTTCGTTAACGTTGAGCTGCGACGTAGCTTCGTTTCTTGGACCGCAGCTATTAACAGTCCGTGCCGAGCCATGAAGGCAACCACCTCTGAGATCTTGCTCGAGAGTCCGTTGCAGTTGAACTGTAGGAGTCTCGTCTGTCTCGGTAAGGTTGTCGCGTTGAGGGGGGTGAGGGACTGGATCCGAGGGCCGGCCCGCCCCGGCTGTGCTTCCCGCAGTGGTGGTAAAGGCCCAGTGGATGTTGTGGGCGGTGTCGTGAGCGACACTGGCGGGGGGTTGTTGCGGCAGCAGGAGGCGGTAAAGCTCACGGACCAGTCCCTTGTGGTGCGTAGGCCAGAGCACGCCCGGAAGTGGCACCAGCCCTGGCAGGCATTACACCTGACTGAGCAGGCATTCCGGTGCACTCTGACCCGGCATACACAGCAGATGGTGGGGGCAACCAGTAGTTGCTGGTTGGCCCCACGTGTGGTGGAGCGAGGGGGCGGTGGGGAGGTTTGGTGTTGCTGTGAGCTCCGGGGGGCCGTGGAGGCAGGAGGGGTGCTCTGAGGCACCGGCGCGGGAGGCGCAAGGGGGGATGCCGTGGAGGCTTGGGGCGCTTGAGTGCGCGAGCAACACTGGCCCACATAGGATGTGGACCACTCCCTAGTTTTCTTAAGGCCTGAGCAGACCTTAAGATGGCACCATCCGTTGCACGAATTACACCTCACCGACGTGGAATTCGGATGGAGCCTTCTCTGGCAGATGCAGCAGAAGTAGGTTTCTGGGCCAGGGTTAGGCTCGACGCCCGCCCTGGCCAGAAGTATGAGTAGCAATCCTGCTGCAAGGTATTGCACCCAGGGGGAGATAAGATTGGGGGTGTCCGGCAGCCTAAGTGGGGTTAGGTCGCCGAAATAACAGTCCTTGGTCGGATGAAATCCGAGTCACTTCGGTGGCGTAGAACCGACTGTTGTGGAAGTGCCGCTTACATAGTCGACGACAACGGCGAAGCACATACGGATACTACGTCGCCTAAGGCGAAGCCGCACGCAGTACCGAGAAGATCAACTTTTGCGTTCGACGCTCATAGACATACCCAAATATTCTTAATTTTAATATAAGCATTAATACTGAAGTCAATAAAATAAAATACTTAATAGTAATATAAACGACGGTATGACATTAATCTATCAATATTATTGCAAAACACTAATCCATCTTCTTTTGAATAAAAGGTAGCTAAGGTAATGTGACGTTTTCGATGAGCTGTAATTTTAACTCCAGTTTGCAACAGATTCCATTGTTTTAATCCCGATCCTAAAATTTCAAATTTTTCTTTGGTCAAATCTAAATATGTAACTAGGTCATCTAGTTCTGATTGACTAATCAAATGTGGTTCTGTATTTTTTGATCTATAAATACCTCTTCGCTATTAGAAGGGCCTGCTTTTTCTTCTTCTTCAATAGGACTCGATAAACTTGACGAAATACAAAATTATTTCGGTACTGGAATGTCTGGAGAATGTGGTAGCGTCATTGACACTGACTACACAGTAGCATACTTCACCGAGTGTTTTGATTTTTTTGAAAAAAAATTTTTGGGTTCACGCCACTGCATTGGTACACCATAAGGCATCTGTTTTATATTACCCTTGTACCAACCCGTCAAATATTTATAACATTTGTCTTGATTTGTCTTGATTTCTTAAAATAAGCTTCATAACATTTTTCAAACAAAGGCAAAATTGGCTTTTTTCACTTTTAGGAGTAAATTGACCACAAACGTAACAAAATAAGCTAGGATAATTAACACAAACACGCGGCATATTGTAGATTTATGAATAATCTAAATGTTTTAATGACTTTTGTGCACACCAATGATATCATTTTATAGCTACCCTCAAGTAAGTGTAAAGAAAAGTAAATAAATTAACATTACCATTATTCATGTTTTGTGACGTGATATTAGATATCTGAATTTGTTTTCTGTTGTTTACTAAGTATACCTAATAGGAATCACCACTCGGGATATCGGTGTTTTTTTGATGTTGCATAGTGTAATACTAACTACAAGCAGCTCGCAATTGTCCAAGGCTTGGTAAAATAAATATTTTATATTTAATTTTTACTGGATGTATTTCTTTTTTTACGGAATGGTAAAATATTAATATTTAATATTGGTATCAAACAGTGATTAAACATATTTTTACTTCTATACCAAATATGCATATTTGTACTTGAAGTATACATACATTATTTTGTATTTCTTTTTTTACTGAATGGTAAAATATTAATATTTAATATTGGTATCAAACAGTGATTAAACATATTTGTACTTCTATACCAAATATGCATATTTGTACTTGAAGTATACATACATTATTTTGTATGTGTGTCAAATTTTACGTTTATTTCCTTTTTTCTTGAAAAGACCAATTAATACATACAGGCAAAATGAAGTTGTCATTGGCTAAATGCAAACATATACAATTTTAGAACCCAGTTCAAGCAATGTATTTCATTGAAGTTTACATTAAACTAAAGGAGACATTCCAAATTATTACATTAATGTGAATTTCATTGCAAATATTCATATGCAGAAAGATCTATAACCCTAAGTCAGAAAATAACTTTGCGAAATTAAGTTGCCATTTATTTAATATCGACAGTGCCCAGATTTGCGGGCACTCATACTAAACAGTCTGTGTGAAATAGAATTTACGAGCTTTAAGATAAGCATTCATCCTGAGTGAAATTTGACCAGTGTCGAAAGATGCACTCCCTTAGATCCTGTAATCCTTGAGGCTTATCCTGAGCAATACGCGTTTTTAAGACAGCCCACGCATTTTCGATTGGGGAAAGGTCAGGATTCTGCGGTGGCCACTTCATAGCATTAATACTATTATTTTCTAAATTTTTCTTTTACTATTTTTGCTGTGTGCTTTTGGCTTACATGCAACCGTCTCCGAATTGTTGAGGTCGAAGGTGCAATTTTATCCTCATTCATAAGCTGGGACCGAATTTTCGGAGCAGATTTAAATGGATCACTATCAGCAATTTCAGCGCCGTTAAACCCTTGCTGTAGTACTTTTTGGTCGGCCCGGAGTAGTTTTTCGAAAAACGCGCTTACTCTTTTTAAAATATGAGATCACTTTCCAAATCGACGTTTGGGTTTTACCAAAAATTTGTTCAATGTATCTCTAAGTATGTCCATGGTTCGTTAGCCACTTGAATTTCGCCATCTTTTATGGGAATTAACAAAGGTAAATATTACAAGGAAAACGTGCGTGAGATTATAATTTTTTAAAATTTAAAACTTACCGTTTTAACGATAAACAACTCATTAAACTTGAATTTTTCTATTCAATAATTTTTGCGATAAAAACTTGTTTTTACACCGTCTCTGTACTAATTCTGTTAAACGCACCGCTAGTAACACATTTGTCAATTAACTCCCGTTAAATTTGAGCAACATCTGCTTTGATATTTAATTTTTGAAAATATGCAAAAACAAATAATATAGTTAAAGAAAAGCGTTTGGGTTTTACCAAAAATTTGTGCATTGTATCTCTAAGTATGTCCATGGTTCGTTAGCCACTTGAATTTCGCCATCTTTTATGGGATTTAACAAAGGTAAATATTACAAGGAAAACGTGCGTGAGATTATTATTTTTTAAAATTTAAAACTTACCGTTTTAACGAAAAACAACTCATTAAACTTGAATTTTTCTATTCAATAATTTTTTACGATAACAACTAGTTTTTGCACCGTCTCTTTTTACTAATTCTGTTAAACGCACCGCTAGTAACACATTTGTCAATTAAATCCCGTTAAATTTTAGCAACGCCTGCTTTGATATTTAATTTTTGAAAATATGCAAAAACAAATAATATAGTTAAAGAATAGCGAGTACTATACTAAATTTATTTTCAGTGCCTACGTCGACAACTTCATTTTGCCACCTATTGTACATTACAACAAGCAGTACCCATAAGTTATATCAGACCCATACGGAGATTCTGTTATGATGTAATGGCCAAATCTGCCTTCATCTCTGCCACCGTTTTCTCCAATAGTTCTTGAGCAGCTTCGCAATGATTTAAGTTAATTTGTATAAACTTCATTTTGACATTTTGGCGATTGCTTGTTCGTGGGATGGGCCCCTGTAACCGTCCGAGACATGATCCGATGGTTCTTCATTGCCACGCTGGCATAGCAGGCACTTAGGTTTTCTTACGCAATCTTTCGGTGCGTGCCCTCCGCCACCGCATCTTCTGCTTAGCTCGGATCTATCCAGCTTGTGCATTCTTTTGAGATGTGGCTAAACGACCATCATCGGAAACAGCGTGTTGGCTGTATCACCTTTCGTAAGCGGCAAACTGCCCAACCTACCTTAACCTTACCTTTCGACAGAAGAATATTTATCGTGGCGATATATGTGCTGCCATAACTTTTCGAAGATAAATTTACATTTACAGATTCAAATTGCTCGTTTATGGCTTGCACTACGTCCTCTCTTGAAGATATTTCGTCCAGGTGTCTGCACTCTACGATTATCTCCTGTGTGAGGACTCTCAGTTCTCCGAGGCGTGACGGGATCTAGATCTCTTCCCACTACCAAAGCTGGTTTTATCAGTTGGAGAAACCATATCTATTTTTCTCCCTATTAATGATTTTGTTGCCGTTGCCTATGCTCTCCGACTTTGTCATCTTCTGTAAGACAGCCAGTAATGAGACCATGTTTCTCATATAATGATTTACGTGCTTTCAATCCTGGAGCCGCCGAACGGGCTTAATGCGTCGGTATGATCCATGGGGGTGGCTGCAGGGTAATTGGGCCACGTTCCCCTTCTCTCTTAGTGCTGCTGGAGAGTAGCTGATGGGTGTAAGCTCTCGGCAGTAGGGTGACTCCTGGACTCGGAGACTCCTGTGTTTTCGGTAACTGGTCTGTTATCATTAGGAGAAGCTGTCCGCTCTATCTAATCTAATCACCTTGGAGCTTCGTAAAAATGGACTTACGTTTTCCTATGTGTATGTACACGTATATGTAGTTTTTAAATAATAAGTGACCAACCTACTCTGACATAGGGGGGAGTACTTATCGGTATCGCATGCGTTGCGAATGTGGCATCTGCATACAAATACGCATAATTTACTCAGAAGTCAGTCGAACTCTTCGTCGGATTACACGCAATGTTTTCTAAGTGGCAAGGCTATTACTCCTACGGTACTTTCGCGTTATTTCTGCCTATTTTGGAGAAGGTGGTGTGATGGCCGTCGTGGTTAGCTCCTAGGATTCAAAATAAATAACACTTCAAGGTGCAAGTTTGGCACTGATACGGAGTATTTGTGAACAACACTTTAAAGTGTGATTCTAACTCCAATAAAGTGATAATCAGAATTTCACTAAAAGGTGTTATTTAAACTCTCAAATATTCCCCAAAATTTTCTCCCCCAAAAGGTTGGAAAAAAACCGAATTCGTTATAGACTCATTTTCTTTATTTTATTGAGTACAAGTAATATTTACATACTTAATATTAGATACATAAAAGGACTGACTTAAAATATAAATCGAATACGTCAACCTACAGGTACATGTAAAGCTTTATCATCAATTAAAATAAAGAACTGAACAATTTGCTCCTTTATTTTTCCAGATGCTACAATTGTAGGCTGCTTGCTGTTTAATTCGAAATCTTTAATAGGAGTATTTATTAGAAATCATAAATATAGTTAAATTATAGTATTTTTTTTATAAAAACCTTTAATTTACACTCAATGTTTCTAAACTTTCATGGGAAAAATCTATTTTTTTAAATTTTAAATTGAATAAAAGCATAGCGATATTTGTAAGTTTTTTCGGAAAAAAACCTTGCTCTATGCTTACATTTTGAAAATGTATACATTTATTGACGGTTGATTTGAAATTTACTCTTTCTTGTTTATTCTCCTTTGAGCGAAGTGTAAATGAAGTAGTAATCACAGCAGATGTGAAAGTGGTTTGATTTTTATAAACCACTCTAATTTAATTTAAATCAGGATTTTAAATTATTCAAAGTTAAGTATGTGATTACCATCGCCTTCCTTAATAAAGTCAAATAACGCCTTAATAAATACAATATTAAGTTATTTCTAAACAAGCAAAATTTGTTTAGCTTGTCGAGCAGAATATGAATATTTCTTGAGTGCAAATATACAATTTGCAAAAAAGAAATCACGGTAGAAGCGACGTGTTTGCTTGCAAATGCTATATATGTATGTACATTAGGGTGATTCACAAAAAAAATAAACAATTTTTTTTTCTTGCGAACAGGCTCAAAAGTTTCAATTTGACGTAAACAAATACCAGTTAAAATTTGAGCCCTTGCTACTCATAGTACAAAACACGAAGAGCAGATGACAAAAGCACAAAAAGAACAATGTGCTGTTAAGAGTTGTAGCAAAGGAAAACCTCTCCTAGCAGTACGGACCATAGCAAAACGAAATGTTAGCTAATCCTATTACATGATACAATCATTTTTAGAGGTAGTTTCGCTCTCTCATTTCAGACTTCATATTAACTATTTGATCGTGTTTGCTCTAACAGCTTTTTTGTCATTTTTCTTTTCTAGTTTTTTGACTTCTACCCACTCGTTGGGTTTAATTTGGTGGACTGCCGATTGAGCAATCCAAGTCTCCTTTCCTTTCGGACTCGCCTTTGGTTGAGTTTTGAGGTTTTCCTTTACCCGTTTGCTTAAGGGCAAGCCATCGGCTTCGGTTCCAGCTTTTCTCCGGGGTGGGTCTGATGGGGGTTTAAACCATGGGGATGTCTGAGTGCTGTTGTCAGAACATACTGCTTTATTTGGGCTGCATCTGAAACCTTCCATCTTGGCTTGGTTGTACATTTGTTTAATGTTGCCGATATTGTCCCTCATTGGTTGGTGGATAGTCCGGCGTTTACCCTCGTTTTCTCTAAGCATACTTAGCAGCGTGTCTATTTCGTCGCCAAGTTTGCTAAATGCGCTCTTTTCTTTTTCAGTTTCCGCAATCGTATGATTCACCTGCTAGAGTTTTAATGGGACGGAGGCAGTACTGACATTAGCCTGGAAGCCATTTCTGCATGATGTCACTCCTGCATACTCAGGTAACAGAATGTCAGTACCACCAGCTCAAAGCAAACATATCCAAATACGTGTTTTCCAGTATGCCATAAGCTGAAACCTAACTGGGCTCGTTTCAGCATGAAATCCAGTACGAATTAATGCTCGTTTTAATTCGCTTTCTTCGTGCCCGATTCCTACCGGGTACCTAGTCATGGTTCCTACAGGGCTGTGCATTCGTTTGCACACACTCACAAACGTATGTGCCAATGCACTCCGAACTCATGATTTGATTTTAACCCATGTGCGTACGTACACACCCGTGCATGGCCTTATCCGCGCGATCAAATCAGAAAAAAACAAGCAGAATAGGCAAACCAGAAAAAATCAAGTCGTGAACAACACTAAGTTTAGTAAACTGCGAACAAATTTAAATAGGATTAATAAAAAGTAAAAGTATTATTTTTAATTTGAAATTTAATTTAATTAAATTAGATTGTTTGAGAGTTAGACCAAGTTAAAAGTTAATTATTGAGTTTTATTTGACTAAGTTTTAATTCGATATTATAAATAAATGTCTTAGTGGGAATAAAAATAATAAAGTAAAACAAGCTCAATTAAGATTACAATTTATTTTAATTATAGAATCAAAAAGAATACCGCGGTCGCATGTACACCCCTATGTACATATGTACTTGTGTAACTTCAAGTGAAGTTCTCTTACGACACACAGCACAGTGAGGGGTTAACTGCCATGGTAAGGCGCACACACAAGTGCACACACGCACGGCATGACACGGCCGGCACCACAGCCAGAGCGAGCAAAGCGGTCGAGTGTCTGCACCGAAACGCCCTCTCTGCATGCAGATGCCTTCCGCCACACCGCTATTTGCTTACATCCAACACAACACACAAAGAAGACAAGCACATGATACCGGTCAGCCGATATCAACTTAGGCTCAAGGCGAAAGCGACACCTGTCGGCCAGTAGATTGGACTTAGCCATCAGCTGATCAAAGCGGTGGCCCTTTTCTTCTCCTCTTTTCCTCTTATTCTGCACCTCTTTAATGTACATCTTTCTATTTCCTTTTTTTTTGTTTTTTGGCGGGAAGAAGAAAACAAAAAACAAGAAACCCTCCGACTGCCTACGCTGAATTATGAAATGTGTATTTCATATAACATTTCCATAATATACAGCGCCCAAGTTCGCTCGGGTCTGTATAAGTGCATCCACAAGCTGATAACATATGTAGGTGAACTCAGTTCAAGCGCCTAGCGAGTGTGACGTCTGCCGGTCGGTAGTCGAGATTCAGCCATCAGCTGTTCCAAGTTCCAAGTTTACAAGTTTACAAGTGGTGGTCCGTTTGCCCTCTTCTTTTTTCTCCTCTTCTCTCGTTTTTCTGTTTGTTTTTAAATATACATATGTTTTGGCGGGAAGGAAGAAACCAACCGAAAGCATACAAAGGGGTTTAGCAATTTATTATTAATTTGGTACTTAGCTTTTCTATTCCGCCGAAACTCCTACGGCCTGGTTGCTGCGGCCATAAAACAACTTTTCAGCACTTTTCCCGGAAGACTCGCTTCCAATTTAAATAATATTTAGCGACAAACGCGGAGCGACAAAAAGTACGACCAACCACTTGAACCACTAGTAACATATAAGAGTATCTTTGGGTCAAAGTTTAATTTTAAATACACCGAAAAAACAATAATTTTTAATCAAGGATTTTCGTGCTACCAATTTATATTAACTCTATTTTTTGTATTAAGAAAATCAAAGACAACAGAAACAGAATTTGTGCATTTATAAGCTGATTGATAAATCGGTTGCCTCAAAAAACATACATAAATATCGTCGCCCGGATAAATAAATATCGTATGTGAAAATTTAGCCAAATTTAGTTTATAATGCAGTTAAACTAAACTAATTAGGATCTTTTAAATAGCGTATCCGTTTGTGCATTTCTCTTATAGAGTCAGAGATAATTTTGTCTAATGCGCAGATCGAAGCGGTTTCGTCCAATTTTGTCGTAAGTCCCAAACATTTTTCATATTCGAAAATTCTTCATATAAATTCCGTTCTTTGAACACTCGGAAAAATATTGTCAAATGCTCAAATTACCTTGGACAAAATTTTAAAATCTCTAAAATTTTGTTGTAAAATATATAAAAATGTTTCGTATAATTAAATGTTGTATGTGAAAATATTGCAAATAACGTTAAATATGCAACCGTCTCCGAATTGTTGAGGTCGAAGGTGCAATTTTATCCTCATTCATAAGCTGGGACCGAATTTTCGGAGCAGATTTAAATGGATCACTATCAGCAATTTCAGCGCCGTTAAACCCTTGCTGTAGTACTTTTTGGTCGGCCCGGAGTAGTTTTTCGAAAAACGCGCTTACTCTTTTTAAAATATGAGATCACTTTCCAAATCGACGTTTGGGTTTTACCAAAAATTTGTTCAATGTATCTCTAAGTATGTCCATGGTTCGTTAGCCACTTGAATTTCGCCATCTTTTATGGGAATTAACAAAGGTAAATATTACAAGGAAAACGTGCGTGAGATTATAATTTTTTAAAATTTAAAACTTACCGTTTTAACGATAAACAACTCATTAAACTTGAATTTTTCTATTCAATAATTTTTGCGATAAAAACTTGTTTTTGCACCGTCTCTGTACTAATTCTGTTAAACGCACCGCTAGTAACACATTTGTCAATTAACTCCCGTTAAATTTTAGCAACATCTGCTTTGATATTTAATTTTTGAAAATATGCAAAAACAAATAATATAGTTAAAGAAGAGCGTTTGGGTTTTACCAAAAATTTGTGCATTGTATCTCTAAGTATGTCCATGGTTCGTTAGCCACTTGAATTTCGCCATCTTTTATGGGATTTAACAAAGGTAAATATTACAAGGAAAACGTGCGTGAGATTATTATTTTTTAAAATTTAAAACTTACCGTTTTAACGAAAAACAACTCATTAAACTTGAATTTTTCTATTCAATAATTTTTTACGATAACAACTAGTTTTTGCACCGTCTCTTTTTACTAATTCTGTTAAACGCACCGCTAGTAACACATTTGTCAATTAAATCCCGTTAAATTTTAGCAACGCCTGCTTTGATATTTAATTTTTGAAAATATGCAAAAACAAATAATATAGTTAAAGAATAGCGAGTACTATACTAAATTTATTTTCAGTGCCTACGTCGACAACTTCATTTTGCCACCTATTGTACATTACAACAAGCAGTACCCATAAGTTATATCAGACCCATACGGAGATTCTGTTATGATGTAATGGCCAAATCTGCCTTCATCTCTGCCACCGTTTTCTCCAATAGCTCTTGAGCAGCTTCGCAATGATTTAAGTTAATTTGGGATGGGCCCCTGTAACCGTCCGAGACATGATCCGATGGTTCTTCATTGCCACGCTGGCATAGCAGGCACTTAGGTTTTCTTACGCAATCTTTCGGTGCGTGCCCTCCGCCACCGCATCTTCTGCTTAGCTCGGATCTATCCAGCTTGTGCATTCTTTTGAGATGTGGCTAAACGACCATCATCGGAAACAGCGTGTTGGCTGTATCACCTTTCGTAAGCGGCAAACTGCCCAACCTACCTTAACCTTACCTTTCGACAGAAGAATATTTATCGTGGCGATATATGTGCTGCCATAACTTTTCGAAGATAAATTTACATTTACAGATTCAAATTGCTCGTTTATGGCTTGCACTACGTCCTCTCTTGAAGATATTTCGTCCAGGTGTCTGCACTCTACGATTATCTCCTGTGTGAGGACTCTCAGTTCTCCGAGGCGTGACGGGATCTAGATCTCTTCCCACTACCAAAGCTGGTTTTATCAGTTGGAGAAACCATATCTATTTTTCTCCCTATTAATGATTTTGTTGCCGTTGCCTATGCTCTCCGACTTTGTCATCTTCTGTAAGACAGCCAGTAATGAGACCATGTTTCTCATATAATGATTTACGTGCTTTCAATCCTGGAGCCGCCGAACGGGCTTAATGCGTCGGTATGATCCATGGGGGTGGCTGCAGGGTAATTGGGCCACGTTCCCCTTCTCTCTTAGTGCTGCTGGAGAGTAGCTGATGGGTGTAAGCTCTCGGCAGTAGGGTGACTCCTGGACTCGGAGACTCCTGTGTTTTCGGTAACTGGTCTGTTATCATTAGGAGAAGCTGTCCGCTCTATCTAATCTAATCACCTTGGAGCTTCGTAAAAATGGACTTACGTTTTCCTATGTGTATGTACACGTATATGTAGTTTTTAAATAATAAGTGACCAACCTACTCTGACATAGGGGGGAGTACTTATCGGTATCGCATGCGTTGCGAATGTGGCATCTGCATACAAATACGCATAATTTACTCAGAAGTCAGTCGAACTCTTCGTCGGATTACACGCAATGTTTTCTAAGTGGCAAGGCTATTACTCCTACGGTACTTTCGCGTTATTTCTGCCTATTTTGGAGAAGGTGGTGTGATGGCCGTCGTGGTTAGCTCCTAGGATTCAAAATAAATAACACTTCAAGGTGCAAGTTTGGCACTGATACGGAGTATTTGTGAACAACACTTTAAAGTGTGATTCTAACTCCAATAAAGTGATAATCAGAATTTCACTAAAAGGTGTTATTTAAACTCTCAAATATTCCCCACAATTTTCTCCCCCAAAAGGTTGGAAAAAAACCGAATTCGTTATAGACTCATTTTCTTTATTTTATTGAGTACAAGTAATATTTACATACGTAATATCAGATACATAAAAGGACTGACTTAAAATATAAATCGAATACGTCAACCTACAGGTACATGTAAAGCTTTATCATCAATTAAAATAAAGAACTGAACAATTTGCTCCTTTATTTTTCCAGATGCTACAATTGTAGGCTGCTTGCTGTTTAATTCGAAATCTTTAATAGGAGTATTTATTAGAAATCATAAATATAGTTAAATTATAGTATTTTTTTTATAAAAACCTTTAATTTACACTCAATGTTTCTAAACTTTCATGGGAAAAATCTATTTTTTTAAATTTTAAATTGAATAAAAGCATAGCGATATTTGTAAGTTTTTTCGGAAAAAAACCTTGCTCTATGCTTACATTTTGAAAATGTATACATTTATTGACGGTTGATTTGAAATTTACTCTTTCTTGTTTATTCTCCTTTGAGCGAAGTGTAAATGAAGTAGTAATCACAGCAGATGTGAAAGTGGTTTGATTTTTATAAACCACTCTAATTTAATTTAAATCAGGATTTTAAATTATTCAAAGTTAAGTATGTGATTACCATCGCCTTCCTTAATAAAGTCAAATAACGCCTTAATATATACAATATTAAGTTATTTCTAAACAAGCAAAATTTGTTTAGCTTGTCGAGCAGAATATGAATATTTCTTGAGTGCAAATATACAATTTGCAAAAAAGAAATCACGGTAGAAGCGACGTGTTTGCTTGCAAATGCTATATATGTATGTACATTAGGGTGATTCACAAAAAAAATAAACAATTTTTTTTTCTTGCGAACAGGCTCAAAAGTTTCAATTTGACGTAAACAAATACCAGTTAAAATTTGAGCCCTTGCTACTCATAGTACAAAACACGAAGAGCAGATGACAAAAGCACAAAAAGAACAATGTGCTGTTAAGAGTTGTAGCAAAGGAAAACCTCTCCTAGCAGTACGGACCATAGCAAAACGAAATGTTAGCTAATCCTATTACATGATACAATCATTTTTAGAGGTAGTTTCGCTCTCTCATTTCAGACTTCATATTAACTATTTGATCGTGTTTGCTCTAACAGCTTTTTTGTCATTTTTCTTTTCTAGTTTTTTGACTTCTACCCACTCGTTGGGTTTAATTTGGTGGACTGCCGATTGAGCAATCCAAGTCTCCTTTCCTTTCGGACTCGCCTTTGGTTGAGTTTTGAGGTTTTCCTTTACCCGTTTGCTTAAGGGCAAGCCATCGGCTTCGGTTCCAGCTTTTCTCCGGGGTGGGTCTGATGGGGGTTTAAACCATGGGGATGTCTGAGTGCTGTTGTCAGAACATACTGCTTTATTTGGGCTGCATCTGAAACCTTCCATCTTGGCTTGGTTGTACATTTGTTTAATGTTGCCGATAGTGTCCCTCATTGGTTGGTGGATAGTCCGGCGTTTACCCTCGTTTTCTCTAAGCATACTTAGCAGCGTGTCTATTTCGTCGCCAAGTTTGCTAAATGCGCTCTTTTCTTTTTCAGTTTCCGCAATCGTATGATTCACCTGCTAGAGTTTTAATGGGACGGAGGCAGTACTGACATTAGCCTGGAAGCCATTTCTGCATGATGTCACTCCTGCATACTCAGGTAACAGAATGTCAGTACCACCAGCTCAAAGCAAACATATCCAAATACGTGTTTTCCAGTATGCCATAAGCTGAAACCTAACTGGGCTCGTTTCAGCATGAAATCCAGTACGAATTAATGCTCGTTTTAATTCGCTTTCTTCGTGCCCGATTCCTACCGGGTACCTAGTCATGGTTCCTACAGGGCTGTGCATTCGTTTGCACACACTCACAAACGTATGTGCCAATGCACTCCGAACTCATGATTTGATTTTAACCCATGTGCGTACGTACACACCCGTGCATGGCCTTATCCGCGCGCTCAAATCAGAAAAAAACAAGCAGAATAGGCAAACCAGAAAAAATCAAGTCGTGAACAACACTAAGTTTAGTAAACTGCGAACAAATTTAAATAGGATTAATAAAAAGTAAAAGTATTATTTTTAATTTGAAATTTAATTTAATTAAATTAGATTGTTTGAGAGTTAGACCAAGTTAAAAGTGAATTATTGAGTTTTATTTGACTAAGTTTTAATTCGATATTATAAATAAATGTCTTAGTGGGAATAAAAATAATAAAGTAAAACAAGCTCAATTAAGATTACAATTTATTTTAATTATAGAATCAAAAAGAATACCGCGGTCGCATGTACACCCCTATGTACATATGTACTTATGTAACTTCAAGTGAAGTTCTCTTACGACACACAGCACAGTGAGGGGTTAACTGCCATGGTAAGGCGCACACACAAGTGCACACACGCACGGCATGACACGGCCGGCACCACAGCCAGAGCGAGCAAAGCGGTCGAGTGTCTGCACCGAAACGCCCTCTCTGCATGCAGATGCCTTCCGCCACACCGCTATTTGCTTACATCCAACACAACACACAAAGAAGACAAGCACATGATACCGGTCAGCCGATATCAACTTAGGCTCAAGGCGAAAGCGACACCTGTCGGCCAGTAGATTGGACTTAGCCATCAGCTGATCAAAGCGGTGGCCCTTTTCTTCTCATCTTTTCCTCTTATTCTGCACCTCTTTAATGTACATCTTTCTATTTCCTTTTTTTTGTTTTTTGGCGGGAAGAAGAAAACAAAAAACAAGAAACCCTCCGACTGCCTACGCTGAATTATGAAATGTGTATTTCATATAACATTTCCATAATATACAGCGCCCAAGTTCGCTCGGGTCTGTATAAGTGCATCCACAAGCTGATAACATATGTAGGTGAACTCAGTTCAAGCGCCTAGCGAGTGTGACGTCTGCCGGTCGGTAGTCGAGATTCAGCCATCAGCTGTTCCAAGTTCCAAGTTTACAAGTTTACAAGTGGTGGTCCGTTTGCCCTCTTCTTTTTTCTCCTCTTCTCTCGTTTTTCTGTTTACCTTTTTTTTTGTTTTTAAATATACATATGTTTTGGCGGGAAGGAAGAAACCAACCGAAAGCATACAAAGGGGTTTAGCAATTTATTATTAATTTGGTACTTAGCTTTTCTATTCCGCCGAAACTCCTACGGCCTGGTTGCTGCGGCCATAAAACAACTTTTCAGCACTTTTCCCGGAAGACTCGCTTCCAATTTAAATAATATTTAGCGACAAACGCGGAGCGACAAAAAGTACGACCAACCACTTGAACCACTTGTAACATATAAGAGTATCTTTGGGTCAAAGACCACATAGAATTTCAATGTTGAGATAGGTCAGGACTTTAATTTTAAATACACCGAAAAAACAATAATTTTTAATCAAGGATTTTCGTGCTACCAATTTATATTAACTCTATTTTTCGTATTAAGAAAATCAAAGACAACAGAAACAGAATTTGTGCATTCATAAGCTGATTGATAAATCGGTTGCCTCAAAAAACATACATAAATATCGTCGCCCGGATAAATAAATATCGTATGTGAAAATTTAGCCAAATTTAGTTTATAATGCAGTTAAACTAAACTAATTAGGATCTTTTAAATAGCGTATCCGTTTGTGCATTTCTCTTATAGAGTCAGAGATAATTTTGTCTAATGCGCAGATCGAAGCGGTTTCGTCCAATTTTGTCGTAAGTCCCAAACATTTTTCATATTCGAAAATTCTTCATATAAATTCCGTTCTTTGAACACTCGGAAAAATATTGTCAAATGCTCAAATTACCTTGGACAAAATTTTAAAATCTCTAAAATTTTGTTGTAAAATATATAAAAATGTTTCGTATAATTAAATGTTGTATGTGAAAATATTGCAAATAACGTTAATAATGCAGATATTCTTCATATATTAAGCCATTTCAAATAGGTTATTTGTTTTTTTTTATATCTTATGTATTTAGTTTTCGATGTATTGAGTATCATTTGTATCACATTTTGTCCTTGTCGAACACCTGTTGCCTGCAAAGCTGTTGGCAAATGTAACATATGAAAAATTTTACTGAAGAAAATCCTTCATAAATTCAAAAGTAATTAAGAACAAGCAATAAAAATAAAATAATTTCAGATTTTCGTGAATTTTCCGAAACTTTTTCCTTCAATCAGATCTCAACAGGGTAACCTCTTGGTGTGAGAGAAACCGGCCACCTCTACATACTAGTATATGTTATCACATGATTTATTCCAGAAAGCTAAATATAATCAATACCTCATTTGCTATACTCGGTAATCCGTTGTATCTAACTCCTATTCGCTGTTAGTTTTTGTTCGTCGAAATAGCTCAGACTTTTCAGATCCATATACACTAGAAACCCTATACTGTGCTTTTATGGACCATCGAACATATAAAAACGAACACTGAGCACGTAATGAAGCGGATATACGAAAAATTACAGAAAAAACTGAAAAACTAACATGGCCATACGGAGTAAAAGACAAGACAAAAGGTCATGACTTTCACACCAGCTTAGTGAATCCTGCAAATATATCCATCAACGAGGAGGAAACCAAACTATTGTAAAAAGGACTTAAGCACAATATAAAGGATAATAACAGGACAAGGATAGCGGAACAAACTATTATAGATACGGAAGTAGGAGTATCTTTGCTACCAAGTGAGGACCAATATCACGCAAGTCACACCTGCATGGAAGATGTAGCCACGAAAGTAACATTATGAAAAGAAATTTAGGAATATAACAGCATAATAACGACAAAGACGGACAAAGGCAATACAACGGTACTCGTAAAGAGATAGGAATATGTATATACAAAAAACTTAAACACTGATAGGGGAAATGAAGTGCAGGGAAATTGGAGAAAACCCCACGGACAAGTACCAAATAGAGATAAAAAGGGCCATAAAAGAAGCGAGAAGTATTATAATCCCCCACACAGCACACTTGTTAAGCCAAATGAATCCGGCAGCACCACCACTGATAGCGCTTCCAAAAGTCCACACACCGGACAATCCAATGAGACCCAAAATTAAATATAAGTCGGCTGCTGCTTATGGACTGTCCAAACATCTGAAAATGCTGTTAAATGATAACTTGGAACTGCGCAACGAGCACATTGTAGCAAACACGACGAAACTCATCCATAAACTGGAAAACGTGAAAATTACAAAGCAAAGCAGGCTCATATCATTTGATATTAAAGACTTATACTCATCGATCCCACAAACAGAAACAATAGATTTGGTCCGGAAAATATTACTCGAAAAAACGAAGGACCAAATAAAAACAACCTAAATCACAAACACATTACGAACTACACTGCGACAAAATTATTTTAAGTTTAATAATAAAATATACCGACAAACAAACGGACTCGGAATGGGAAACCTGACCTCGGCCATCCTCATGGAGGTATTTGTGCAAGATCTGGTGGGACAGTATATGGAAGAACTAAAATTCGAGTTAGGCGTAGTATTCTATGCAAGGTACATGGATGACATTATCTGCGTGATCACCACAGACAATGAAGAGAAAATCCTGGAGTACCTGAACAAACAACATGGATGTATAATGTTTACGATGGACATGGAAAAGAAGGGAACCATAAATTACCTGGATCTGACGATTAAGATAGAAAAAATTGCTCAAAAACTTGACTACGAAATTTACAGAAAACCGACAGCTACAGACACGATAAAACATAACACATTAAATCATCCTCAAGAACACAAATACGCCGCTATAAGACGACTAACAATCAGGCTTGAACGAATACCTCTATCGCGAGAGGCATACGGAAAGGAACTAAACACAATACACAACATAGCAATAAACAACGGATATAAAAAGAAGCCCTTGGATAAACTTAGAAAATTGTATGCAATTCAAAAAAGAAGCGACAGAGCTGGACGAAAAAACTTGAACAGTAATGACTTATACAGGAAAAATGACATACAAACTTGCAAATTATTTGAGAAAGTATAATATCCACACGGCGTTCAAAACTGGAAATAACCTGGGAAGGATACTTAAAAGCAGCACGAATAAAGAAAACCCATTGAACAAACAAGGCGTGTATAAACTGACCTGATGTACTTTGATGTATCAAACTGAGTAGACGTGTTTTTTGGTGCGCTTCAGTTATTGTTTATTTATATTGAGTTTTCGTCAATTTGTTTGAGTAATAAGTATATAATTACGTGTCTCAATAAACGTTCTATACACTTTATACTGAGAAGTTCTGTTGCCTTGATTTCGCGTGTAAAAATTTAAATTTAAATTTAATCGTAAACCAAAATTTGCAAATATGACAACAAGAGCCAAAGTTGTGCGCAAGCGGTACTTACTCCGCAAAACAACTCTCTTGGTAAAGCAGAGAAAAAGATGAGCTCACCACCTTGTTCTTGGATTGAGCGGATTGAGGAGCAACTGGAATTGCAGAGAAAGAGCATTGTCGAAGAGATAGCTAAACGAGTGAAAGCGTCTGAAGAGCGCGTGCTGCAACGATTTGGCGAGCTGACTGCTGAGTTGGCGAATGTTAAAAAGGCAATGAAAAACCTAGATAAACGAGTGAAAGAAGCAGAAGTCAAAATTAAGCAAAGTGAACAATTACATAAGGAAATTGTGCTGCTTAAATAGGAGCTAAATGAATGCCAAAACCAAACCGTGTCCACCGATCTTATTATCAATGGTCTCCCTTACATGAATGGCGAGAACATTGAAGAGACTTTTGGCAGCCTGTGTCAGACTCTACAACTGCCTGCGCTCCGTGTATGCACTGCCTTTCGAGTGCGAAATCAGAATAACGTCGCTGCTTCTGTGATTGTCAAGTTAGCATCTTCTGTTGATCGCTCTGTCCTTTTTAAATCGTTAGCTAGCTTTAGCAAAGAAAAAGGGCGGCCACTATCGTTTCGTGATGTTGGACTCAACTCTAATGGCAAAATACACATACATGAGTGCCTTACGAAAAATAATCGGGAGCTAATGCGTATCGCAATGCCGCTTAGAAGAGAAAGAAAACTTGTGGCTGCTTTCTCAGTTCGAGGGTATGTGTATGTTCGCGTCCGATCTAAATGCAAAGCAGTGAAGGTACTCAACATTGAAAACATTAACGCTGTTGTTAATGCAGACACCTGATGAAGTATGTTTAAGTATAGTTGTTATGTTTATCATTTGTTTAAATCATAAGTGCTCATTTTTATACTCTTGTTCTATCATCTGTTGTCGTATATTCTTAATTTGTCTCTTAACTACAGTCTTTCTATATCTTGTTTTCCTTTTGTTATTGCCCTGCTCCCATGCAAACATATACAATACTTATGTATATACATACATACTGTACATGCTTGATATATGTAAGTTGCGTCTGTCAGACTATCGGGTTAGTGAAAATAAAAAGGCTCTAATTGACATTATATGTAAACAAAATAAGGCATGAAAAACTTGATTTTGCTAGATATGTGTTTGATGACTCTGCAGTGGATGTAATTTGCGTTTCCGAGACCTGGTTTCACAGCGACCTTCCTATTTTCAACCTTTCTTTAACTGGATACAATTTACTGCGAAATGATCGCAAGCATAGAAAAGGGGGAGGAGTTGCCGTGTACTGTCAAAAGAATCTCAAATTCAGACTGCTAACAAAATCAAGTAACTGTGAAACTGAATACATGTTTACTGAAGGATCTGACGGCGAACACAAAATTTTTATCTCATGTGTTTATAATCCTAATAAAAGTGTTGTCCTTGATTCATTTTTTGTTGATCTTAATAAGTATGTGTTAGATTATGAGCGTATTTTAATATGTGGTGATTTCAATGTAAACTTACCAACAAAAGACACATGTATTGATAAATTAATGGACCAACTGGCAACAGCAGGACTTTGTGTTGTTAAAAGATCTATTACAACGAGATATGCAAATAATCCACCCAGTCTTCTTGACTTCTTTATAACGTGTGACCCTCAGCATATCCTTAAATTTGACCAAGTTGACTTTATTTCCGACCATGATCTAATATTTTGTACTCTTGATGTTGTATTGAATCGTCCGTCCCGCGCAAGTTTATATTTCTATCGTGATTTTAAATCGTTGAATGTAAATGCTTTGTATTCAGACTCGTGTAATGTAAATTGGAATAAATGTTGGTTTCTTGACACTGTTGATAAAAAGCTTGACTTCCTAAATGAAAACCTAACCATGTTATTTAATGTGCATGTTCGTCTTCGTTCTGTTAATGTTATAAATAATTCATGTCCTTGGTACACTGCCAAAGTTCGTTCGGCCATTAAAATGCGAAATCAGAATTATGCCAAGTGGAGAAAAAATTTAACGGATATCTCTTGGCGTCGTTATAAAGAAATACGCAATGAAACTACTGCTGTAATTAGGCAAGCTAAGCGTTATTATGGCTACTCAAGGCTAGATCCCTCACTCACATCTAAGGAGCTATGGCGCAACCTAAAAAATTTTAAAATACATGGCAAAGAAAAGTCTGTGTGTGATATAGACCTTGATGAGCTTAACGACTATTTTGTAAATGTCAATAATAAAAACAAATGTATCGCTCTATCAAAGGAATTCTCAGCTTCCGCGAATCTTAAAGAAGAGTTTCAATTTATGGCAGTTAGAGAAGTTGACGTTCTGAAGGCACTGTCGAACATAAGGTGTAATGGGGAGGATGGAGTCTCACTAAAATTTGCCAAAAGTGTAATGGAATTTATAATAGGCCCCTTAACCCACATTATTAACCATAGTCTTACAAGCTCGTGTTTCCCATCAGTTACTGCCAATAGCAAAGAAAGTGGGCGCTGGGAATGCTGGTGACTATAGGCCAATAAGCATATTTCCTGCCTTTTCCAAGGCCTGCGAAAACTTGAGGGCTTCGCAAATTTCTGCATTTGTACATAACAATAATCTTCTTTCGCCACTACAATCTGGCTTTCGACAAAAGCATAGCTGTTCGACAGCTATGGTTAAAATACTGGACGACATTAGATCACACTTTGACAATGATGACTTGACTCTTCTTTGCTTACTTGACTTTTCGAAGGCGTTTGACACAGTGGATCATAATTTACTGTGTCTTAAGCTGAAATATTACGTTGGTTTCAGTGATAATTCAGTTAAACTTATGGCCAGCTACCTTGAAGGCAGAACGCAGAAGGTCAAGTCAATAAATTCGATATCTCAGCCTAGATCTGTATATACTGGTGTACCGCAGGAATCTGTCCTTGGTCCGCTTTTATTTAGTATTTTTGTCAATGATGTTTTTTCTGTGTATCAGTATGTGAATGTTCATGCGTATGCTGATGATATACAATTGTACTTGTCCAGTCGTATTGGTTTAATTGAGGATTTATGTTTCAAAATAAATAGTGACTTGTCTGCTATATCTCTCTGGGCTAGTTAAAATGCTTTGTGTCTAAATGCGTCAAAGTCATACGTCTTGCCTATATGTAACAGTGTTTTATATGTAGATAATATTCCAAAGTTGTGGATAGGCGCTAGCTCCCTCAGTTTTACAGATGAGGTAAAGAATTTAGGTTTTATACTTAATTCAAAACTTTCGAGTACGAACCATATCAACAGGGTTGTGGGTAATGTATATGCTATACTTCGCAAACTTACGGTCTCAGCTGCATTAACGCCAATTGAAACCCGGCGTAAATTGGTACTACAGTTAATTATGCCACTAATCACATACTCTGAGATAGTGTACAGTAAGTTAGACTCAATATCTTCTCATAAAATTAATGTAGCATTCAATAATGCTACACGTTATGTGTATTGGATCGATATATATGATCACATTTCTGATTGCCGTACAAAGATCCTGGGTTGTACATAGCTTGGATAACTACCTGTCCGCAATAAATTGCATATTTATGTACAAACTCTCTATATGGAAGACGCCATCTTATCGGTTTGAAAAGCTGATACCAGTAAGGTCGCGGATACACCACGGACTTATTGTTCTAAAGTTTAAATACTTAACATCATCATGGCTATTTTTCATTAACGCGGTTAGAATCTGGAATTCGATACCTCAAACCGTCAGGGCTGGACTAAGCAGATTCAACTACAAGACACAAATGTATGACTATTTTAAATCTGTCTGATAGCATTGAAGCGGGACATTAATCTAAAACTTAACTTTTTAACTATTCTATTTCTTCATTTTCTTTTCTTTCCTTTTTTTCATTCACATTAATCTTTAAGGTTTATTTAAAAAAATATATTAATATATATATTAGATTAAAGTTATTAGCATTATATCTTCCACGTACACTACATGATAGTTGGAGTACTATTAAAAGACCTAAGTCTTACTTTGTACTACTATTTATAACATAAAAATAAATAAATAAATAAATGTCAATATAGCTATATAGGACAAACAGGACGTAAAGTAAGAACAAGGTTTCGTGAACCCATAAGGGACTACAAAAAAAGTATACGAAAACCCACGGCAATACCTGAATCTAATTTTGCAAACCATTTGGTAAACGCAAAATATTCACCCGCAAACATAAAGAAAACCGTTAGGGTACTGCACGTACAGCAAAAAGGACGGCGCCTAAATGATCTTGAAAACATGAAAATATATAAACAAAAAACATTTGATTGGAGGATAATAAACGAACAAATAAACATCAACTCGGATGCGATATTTGCACCATTAAGGCTTGTTTACAAGAAACTAAACAAAGACAGAGGTAAAATGACAGATACCAACATACAAAACAAATCTGCAATACCCAAAAGGACTAAAATTACTGAATATCTACCTGTTCTTACCGCGAAGGCAGATTCGAGATAAAATATACCATTTTGGACTCTAACCGCGCGAGAATTCAGATCCTATACTTTGTTCAATTATACACTAAACATTTGTTAACATTTACGATTATGCGCCAATACCTGCTTGACCAAAAAAACGAAATAAATACGGAACAACAGACATAAACTAAACATAACGAAAATTGACACTGAAGATGGAACAACGCCGAAAACGGTTTGTCTCCAAAACAAACATGACAAGGGATGGCGGAAAATCGTTCCAACAAATATCAACATTCCACCCTGTCGGACAAGAAAAAGAAGAATACAATATAGTTATATAATTATTTTCTAAGGCTGAATTCTAATTGATTGATTTGTAGCTGTAATTAGCCCATTTCGCCCCCCTAGCTACGCCACTGGAAATTATGATATGGGTAACAGTACTAACTTTCATAGATTTTTTTGAAAGGCCGTCCTTACCAACTACATTTGAACTTACTATTATACTGTGGAGAATTCAAATAAAGGACCCTTTAAACACAAAACATTACACGAAACAAATAGTGGAACGTGTAGATATGACATACATCTTTCTAGAAAGAGGTCAGTAAAATTGGCAGGTGGTAAATGGCACTTTTCTGACATTGTTCCGTCACAAAACTCTAGGTGGAAGTTTAGTAATTTAGTAGTTTTGTTTAAAAATAAGTATACTTCTTCGCGGTAGGCGGTGTCTTACTGCTCACAGCTTTAAACATCCCAGTTTGCCTTCGTGGAATTCTTCTTTCACTTATAGTGTACTTAATTCTCATAAGGACGTTCAATATTAACATCCCAGCATTGAAAATTAAGTCGTGACGAGATAAGAAAGATATTTGATGTGATCTGAATTCACTGAACACTATAAACAGATATGGCGCCAAAACAAAATTTGACTTAAATTCATGTGGATTATATTATTATTATTTATTATTTTATTAATGTTTATAATTAAAAAATTACAATATTAATATATACGCACTAGCTACCAGGGCTATCGGCTTAGTCATTTAATAATACAGTTATGAGTAGATTCTACTTAAAATTAATTAGATTAGGTGGAAAATATTTAGAGTTTTTAGGAGTTTTGCAATTGTTCTTATATTTGATTCAGAAGGATCGGAAAGGATGGTAAGTGCGTTTTCGTCTTTAAATATTTCTGTATGTATGCTTGACATTGATGTGCAATGTAGCAGGATATGGCGTATGCTCAGGTTGCTGGCGTGGCAGAAGTTACAGATGGGTTGAGGACTACTTGCCAAGTAATGTTCATGCGTTAGTTGAGTATGACCCAGCCGAAGACGGCCAAAGCATTTATTCATCTAGGTTGATGTTGCTGTGGGAAGGGAAATTCTGAGTCCGTGGGGGTTAACATCTTTGTATTCGTCTTGGTAAGAGGACCAATCGTTGTTTATATGACACTTCAAGGCCTTCGAATAGATGTTTTTAATAGATGTTGTGCCAAGTGGGTTGAATGAGTATAAACAGGACTTTAATGCGAACTTTGCAGCCTGATCCGCGAACTCGTTACCGGGTATGCCTCAGTGTGCAGGTACCCACATTAATTTAACATTTGGCGATGATTTCATAATAAGTTGTTGAAGATGGTATATTGGGCCCACATCCATTTGAATATTTTTTGCAGCATTGAAAACTGATAGGCTATCTGTGCATATAACAAATTTTTTATTTTCTTTGCTAGCCAAAATTAGTGCCGAAAATAGCCCCTGCAATTCAGCATCAAACACGCTGGCGTGATGGGGTAATATGCCGTGCGAAAGAGTTCGTCCGGTCGTGCTTGTGACCGCAAATGCAACTCCGAAGTCTTGTTTGGAACCATCTGTAAATATTAAGTTCCAGCCATTAAGCTTTAGTGTGTTTGCAATACTCCGGTACTTTTGTTGGTAAGTGACGTTATTGGTGATATCTTTTCGAAGGAGAGTCAGTTCGTTTAGAAAACTTTTTGGGTCCAATGCCCAAGGCGGAAAGTTGGATGGAGGTATTTTCATTGGCGTTATGTCCATTTTTAAATAGTCTGCGAGTTCTCTTAATTCGCTCAGCGCCGATTTATAGGCAAGTGGTTTCTTTCTATTTCCTAGTAATCGATTTTCGTGGTAAAGAATGTGTGTAGGATCGCAGAAAAGTTTGTGGATAATGCGACTCCTGAGGAACTTTAAACGGTCTTCTATGGCTTGGAAACCACTTTCCGCAAGTAGGTTTTTGATTGGTGTTGTCCGGAACGCCCTTAAGCTTCTCCTTATCGCAGCGTGGAACGGTGCCTTTATTGTACTGAGTGAGGATTTTGCGCACTTTCCATACACTTGCAAGCCGTAATCTATTTTACTTTGTATAATCGACTTAGTTATATTAAGTAACGTATTTGTATGAACAAAACTTTTTCTTGAAGACAAATATTTTATTATACTAAGTCTGGTAGCTAGGTCGGTTCTCAATTGTATACAATGGTTCTTAAAATTATTTTTATTATCAAAATGTACACCTAATATTTTCATACAGTTTGTGTTAGCTATAATTTTATTGTTGTACTGAAGTTTTAAATGGCTACAGTTGCGCTTTTTGCAAACATGCAGGTGCTTACATTTTTCAAATGAAATGAAGGCACCTGAATGTTGCGACCATGCGTCTATGGCACTCAAAGCATTTTTGAAAGAGTTTTCAATGTCGTGTGTTTGTTTACGGTTGCTTAATAGAAAAAGGTCATCGGCATATAGACAATGCTTGATGTTGTTTTGTTGACTCATAATCCTGCTAATGTCTTCAAAAGCTATTAAGAAGAGTGTGACTGACAGCGGAGATCCTTGAGGGATCCCATTATGCATGGCAAGTGTGGGGGAAAATAAGCTGTTTACTTTACAACGGAATTTGCGGTTGCTAAGGAAGGATTTTATGTAATTAAAAATTTTTGAGCCAAGCTTCCAGTCTTGCAGCTTCTTGAGTATCAAATGACAGCCGATTGTGTCAAAAGCCTTGGAGAAGTCAATGCTAAGTATGGAGGTGTGATTTTTTATGGAGAATTGTTTAGATACATGGTGGTCCAGGAAAATTAGAGCGTCAAGAGTACTGGTGCCGGATTTGAAGCCAGTTTGGTACGGCGATAAGAGTTTTTTTGTTTTTAAGAACCACATAAGTCTTTTTGATATTATTTTCTCCATTATTTTACTAATGCAGGGTATTAGAGAGATAGCCCGGTAGCTTGTAATATCTAATGGGTCTTTATGAGGTTTCAGTATCGGAACAATTACGGCTGTCTTGAAACTCTGTGGTATTATACCCTGATTGAAAATGGAGTTGTAGAGGAGGAGGAGCCTGTTTTTCAGGGATAGCGGAATTTTACGTATCATTTCGTAGTCTATTTTATCGAGTCCTGGTGTGTTACCTTTAGTGGTCTTGAGGGCAAGATCTATTTCATTCGAAGTGATGTCGCTTTCAAGGAACAATGCTAGGGTGTATGTGACATTCGCTGCGTTCATTTGTGGGATGTTGTTAAAGGCAGCTATGAACTGAGGGGGAAAGTTTATTGTTTCTGATGACTCTGAGATGTGCTCTGCAAATCTCAATGCTATTTCCTGGGGTTCTGTTGTTGTTGAGTTGTTGGTGGTAATATGGATTATATTTCTTGGGGAGTAAGTTCCCGTGAGGGTTTTAATACCCTTCCAGATGTCCTTGGTCGTCGAATTGGGGTTCAATTTTTCTGAGAAGTCCTCAAAGCTCTTAGTTTTTGCGAGTTTTTTCTCTCTGTTGAAGCGGGCGTTACATTTCTTATAGGCTATCAAGTAGTCTGGGTTAGGGTGTCTTTGATAATTTCTCCAAGCTTTTCTTTTCTCATTTCTTAGTGAACTAAGCTCTATTGACCACCACGGAACATTTCTCGAACTTTTACGATAGTTTGAAACTGGGATGATTTGATTAGCGGCTGTGCGGATAGTCCTTTGTATTATTGCAGCCTCTTTATTAGGATTATTATTGTCGAAATTAGGTAGCTTCTTGTCGTTTAACATGTTTTGGTATTTAGTCCAGTCGGCTTTGGCAGTGTTATATTTGCTAACTCTATTGTTGTATGAAATAGTTTGGTTTGAAATGGAGAATGTGCTAACGATTGGAAAATGGTCACTGTTGTGTAAATCGTCCAGTGTGTGCCATGAGGCGATAGGTAGCAGTTGGGGTGAACATATGGTTAAATCTACATGGGTGAACGTGTTATGTGTCGAAAAATGTGTTGGGCTGTTGTCGTTTAAGATACGTAGGTCGGAACCAAGGATAAAATCTTCTATTATTGCGCCCCTATGGTTTACGTGTGGTGAACCCCAAAGTGGACTCCAACCATTGAAGTCGCCACAAATGATTATTGGAGTGTTAACTGCAGAGAAAAGCTGGAACAGGTCAAGCTGCGAGAATTTCTGATGAGGGGGTATATACACTGACATTATAGTGATTGGGTATTTTACGTTGAATTCGATGGCAATTATTAATAAGTTTGTGTTTATGTGGATTTTTTTGTGTGGAATGTTCTTATGAACTAATAAACCACAACCTTGCTTAGAGTAGTTAGTGTTAGGAAAGTTATAAAAATATGAAGCATATTGCTTAGGGCAATGTGGTGAGTAATTGGGTTTTATATGGGTTTCTTGCAACCAAATTATATGTGGCTTGCGATGTTTTGCTATGGTTTCTAATTCTAAGTAGTTATTCTGATATCCTTTAATATTCCACTGTAGAATATTAAGAATCATTATACTTTGTTTATAGTTTAAAAATGCACTATTAAAGTTATTATCAGCGAAAATAACTTATAGCACGGGTTCTTCAATATCAGTGTTGTTGTTGTTGTATTCTTCTGACATTGTGGATAGCAGAGATTGAATAATGGATTAAGATTGTGTGGTGGGATTGGTATTTGAACCGATGTTTGCTACGTGAGATATAGGAGAGTTTGACTGATCGGTGATTCGAAAGGAAGAGCGTGTTGTTAGGTGATCGTCGTCATCTGTGGTGAGATTGCGATCGAGAGCGATGCTAGTGGTTTTGTTTGTGTTGTTAAATCCAAGAGGAGTTTGTTGGTTAAGAGTAGTGTCAATCGGTGAAGGAGTTTGTGATGCTGAATGTTCTTCGTTGCTTGTGCTGTGTATGCTGTGTATGCTGTCAATGGTGTTGTTAGTTTGTTGGTTTTGGAAGTTCACATAAGAGAAAGGGTAAGAGATTGTCGTTAAAGAGAGGCAAGGTTGTTCGCTGGCGTTGAGTGAGAGGGTTTGAGAGGTAGATGTTGAGGTGGTATTGGGGCGGGCATTGATTTTTAATGGGTTTTGTGCTTTGTAAATGCGCCTGGCTTCAGGGTAATTGCATTTATTTTGGGTTTTAATCTTCAATACTTCCTTTTCTTGCAAATACTTTGGACAGTCTTTGGCAGAGGCGGGATGAGGCCCGTAGCAGTTTGCGCACATTGTGCGTTGGCATGGTAGAGTGTTGTGAGGGGGAAGGTTGCAATTTTCGCAGATTATGTTGTTCTTGCATCTTTTAATGGTGTGCCCTAGTAGTTGGCATGAGCGGCATCTCATTGGAGTGGGAAAGTACTCTTCAACACGCACTGAATACCAGGCAATGTCAATAGAAGAGGGAACTTTATACAAATTGAATGATAGAACAATTCTTCCAGTTGGTACTTTCTCATTGTTGATGGTACGTGTAAATTTATGTATACCAACAACGCCTTGCGGTTTGAGAGAATCTAATATTTCTTTGTCATCCGTATGGGCAAGATTTCTGTCAAAAATTGTGCCTTTGCAGGTGTTAAGTTGCTCGTGAAGATTTACAGAAATAGGGCAAAGGCCGCCAAAGTTTTTGGATTTAATAAATTTGTCTGTTACTTTTTGTGATTTAGTTAGCAGGAGCAAGCTGTTGTCACGAAGTATACTTACTGATAAGTACTCAGTACTAATGCTATCAATAGCTTTCTTTTTAGCGAAAACGCTGAACTTGGAAAGGGGGTAACACGTGTCAGTTGATTGTATAACAATGAATTTTGGATCGTCATTGTTGTTTGTGTGGTTTACGATTGAAAGAGTTGGGAAAGAGTCTTTTGTGTTGGTTTTTTTACGTTTGGCTTTTGGGGAGACTAGCATACTTTCACCAAGTATGCTAAATCGATTCCCCGAAGGGATCGATGTGTCTTTACCCATTTGGAACACTCAATGCACTGCTTTGTTAATTATTTTTGAGGGAAATAAAAATTTGTGTGACTTTTGTGTTTATGATATGAAACACGCGAAAACACGTGAGAAAGACACTTATGTTCACTACGCTCGCACAACTACGGTATTGACCTATCGGACACGACTGTTAAGCACGGGAGTTAGTCGGAGACTCTCTCATGTGGATTATAAACACACGACACAAGGTCTTTTAAATGTTTCATGTTTGTTAATGTGTAAGCTAAACTAACAAGTTAAGTTTGCCAGCATTAAAATCACGGGCGTTGAAATTAATTATATCAAGGACCTGTTATTGGCTACATAGACATTTTTTTTTTGTCTGGACAGTATTGTTCTCAATAAATAATTGCTTAAACAGTAGCTGAGCAGTTTTGGACCTCGGGCCACAGAGAGTTTTTTATGACTTTTATATATTTATTTTATTAATTTCACATGTGTGTACAGTAAGACATGAAATCTTTTCAGTGTACGTATTTGAAAGTTAAATTACAAACATTTATTTTCAATTTTCAATTAACTATGTTTATAAAACATAATAATACTAATATATACATAAGTAGTATCCTTATACTATAGAAGAGGCAAAGGAAAAGAGTTGAAAGAGTATTACATAAACAAATTTGTAACTGCCATTTTGAAGCATCTACTTGATTAAATACATTTAATTGATAATGGTAAGGAATTCCACAGCCTGATGGCACTAACAAAAAACAATCTGGAAGCCGTTAAAGTTGTATATTTTGGAAGAACAATATTATGTGTGCGAGCGGACTGAACAAAGTTTAATTTTTGAAACAAGTAGCGAGGCTGTTGCTAACTAATTATTTTGAAAAGGAATACAATATTTCGAATATTAAGGTAATTTTCCAGACTAAAACCTAAAATACTTTTTGTATAAAACGAAATATGATCAAACTTTCGCTTAAAATAAATAAATCTTGCGGCATTGTTTAAAGCTAGATTTAATTTATTTTTAGATTCGCTTTCTATATTACCATATACCGCTTCAAAATAAGATATATGGGGGACAATTAGGGCCTGTACGAGTTTAAATTTTGTGTTGATGGGTAGACAGTAACATGTTTGCCACAGATTTCTTAAGATGTAATATAAATAAAACGAATTTTATTCGATTGTTTTCTACAGCGCTCTAGCTGTTGTCTTTAATGAGTTTTTCAAACTGAACTTACAATCGATAACTCCTCCCCTTCTAAGACAGGGACGTCCACGGGCCTCGTAGCGGCGTTTTTGATTGCTACTTCGACCGATTTGGTTATGTAAAGCTTCCTCCTGTAAGCGATCATGCGTCGGACTGCATAGGCGACCAGACCCACAATGAATATTACCCCGATGGTCGTTAGACTTGCGACATGAACTTTCTCTACACGTTTCTGCAGATGTTTGATGTGCTGCAGATTCTTTTGGTTTACATGGTGAAGGTAAGGTGCGGTAAGTATCTCTGTGTGCTCCGCCGGTTTCAAAGGCGTCGTTGCGTTTTCATTGCAAAATGTCGTACCACTAATTCTCACACGATCTTTGAAGACAACCAGGTAGGTACCGTTGACTGTGATAGGAGCTTCATAATTTTCTTCTATGTCCGCCAGTTGGTCGTTGATGACAACCAAACCGTCGCTGACCTGCGCAATAGGTGGGAGGTTGTTAAATGTTGTGCCGCAATTGGCGGTATTGCGTGTCACTAGTTGTAGAGCGCATGACATGAGTGAAGATGCTAAACAAAACGTTGGTACGGTGTCGCTACAGTTCTTTACCGCGAGTGTGCGGTTGTGGCACGTAGCTAAGATGGACTCCTGTAGGTGCAGGATTTCGTGGCCGTGGGCTACTGGCAAAATATTAAGTTTCTTACATCTAAACTTAGGAATAGGATATTTTATTAAAAAATAAATGACGTTGTTATATTGTAGAATCTTAATATTAGCTAAAGACATAATGTCGGTTACTGTAAGGTTTGTGAAGTGCTCGTTTGCTATAACGGAATTTATTTCATTACTGTCCAGGAGTATGGGGTTGAGTGTTCCAATTTTTGCGAAAGTAATGGAGGTAATAATGCTATCTAATTCTGTTATTATTGCTCTGTTTCTGGCCATGACACTAGTATAGCCATGATCAGATTTAAGATAACCCTAGAAGTACATGAACGTAAAAGTAATTAGATAATTTTTAATTTTAATTTAGCGAAGGTTGTCCTTATGGACCCTCCTCACTCTTATGAGCACCGTTGTGCCCAAATCCTTTTCAACATTTTCCTCAGTATAAAAGGGTGTCAGCTTATTGCCTAGTCTCCTATTGTTTTTGACCAGGACTTTGTCGCCCTCTGAGAATTCCCTATCTATTCTATTCTTACTGTGCGCTACTAATTCCTTTTCTTGCGCATCCTTTAAGCGAGACGCTATCTGCGCATCGTCCTTTTTTGGACGAAAGACTGTAATGGGCTTCATTCCTGTTACCGTATGAATTGAGTTATTATATTCAATTGTGGACAAAAGGATTATTTCCTCGATATCTTCAAGATTTTTATCGATTTTGAGGCATCGCGATATTTCCGTCAGTGTGCTATGGAATCGCTCTACCTGTCCATTTGATGTACTATGAAGTGGTGGGGCGTTCGCGATTTCTATACTAAAATGGTTATTTAGTGTCGCCTTGACGCTAAATGAATTTAGGGACTTTTCGTTGTCGCAATATATGGTTTTGGTTCCGGAAAACATATTAAGTAGCTGCAGAAGCTGGGGTTTTACGTCTACTATCGTCCTAGACCTAAGCGACTGTACTATTGCAAACTTCGAAAATTTGTCGATGCAAGTCAAAAAATACTTCGATCCAGTAGAAAATATGTCGATGTGAAGGATTTCTCCGCAATATGTCGGTATGGGTGTCCGAGCAATAAGTTGCTTTTTTGGGTGGCGGTCGTATTTCGCCTGAGAACATACGCGGCAGTTGGAAAGGAACTGCTTAGCCTTTTCCAATTTTGGGAAAAAGTAGTCTTCTAATATCTGTTTTGTATTTTCTTGAGCTGCGCGATGAGCTCGATTATGCTCAGCCGCAATTATTTCTTGTTGTTCGTTTGGGTCGAATATGTCATTAACAAATTTCTCTGTATGTCTGAGTTTTACTGTTGGAAAGAGTTCAGTCAATTCCTGTTGAAATTGTGCTAGGGTGTGTAGGTCACAATGTATTGCGTTCACTACATCCACTTTCACTGCCTCTTGCAGGAGTTTCATTAAATCATCCTTGGTTTTGAATGAAATTAAATGCCTTGTTTTTTTTTCCAAAAATAATATAAGTTCTTCTTCGAGGTTCTACGCCTTCTTATAAAAGTATTTGGTTTCGGAAACAGTAACCGGCTTATCGGTTCTTTCAATAGTATTAGTAGACGATACCTCGCTGTGTATTGTCTCAATACTCATATTGTCTAAAGCGTTTATATGCTGCCTAGACAATGCATCCGCAACCACGTTTTCCTTACCCGGTTTGTAGATGAGCTTTGCATTGCATTCATCTATGAAAGCTTTCCATCTCTTAATTTTTGAGTTTGGACAAAGAACATAAATGTATAAGAATGGACAACACGCTATTATTAGCAACGAGTGAATCTCCAGGGGCGTGCTTTCTTACTCTAGCCAATCAAAAAATTCATTTGAGCAAAAGAGAAAGCATGCCCCTGGAGATTCACTCGTTGGTAAAAGTAACGTGTTGTCCTTTCTTATACATTTATGTTCTTTGGTTTGGATTTCTGTCGGAAACCGCAAAGGTTAGTGGCTGGTGGTCCGTAAACACATTAAGCTTGGGTACACCACACCGTAAAGGTAATTTCTGAGCGATTTTAATGCCCAAACGATGGCTAGTAATTCTCTTTCGTTTGTGGCGTAATGCTCCTCGCTACCGGACAAGGTGCGAGAGATCATGGTAATAGGTTTGCCCTCCTGTGAAAGGACGCCACCGATAGCGTGTGAGGACGCATCAGTAGTCAAATCGAACGGTTTGCTGAAATCCGGATATGTTAGTGTTACGTCCTCGGATGCTAGAATTTCCTTTAATGTATTGAAGGTCTTTTTCTGTTCGTCAGTCAAATCAATTTTGATTTTTTTCGACTGTGATGCAGTAACTCGACCGTATTCTCCCCTCATAATATTTGACAGGGGCTTTGCTATCTTAGCGAAATCTCTTATAAAACAGCGGTAATACCCCGCCAGGTCCAATAATGATCTAAGCCCCCTCAAAGTGGTGGGCTCAGGGAAATTCCGAATTGTGTCAACTTTGTCTGGACATGTTTTAATTCCCCCTTGCGAGACCAAAAATCCCAAGTATTCAACTTCGCTTTTAAAAAATGTTGACTTTTCTGCCGAAACCCTCATATTGGCTTCGAATAGACTTCTAAGAATTGCTTCAACATCCTTTAAGTGTTGTTGCTCATCCTTTGAGAATATAATGACATCGTCTACGTAGACGAAACAGTTTTTTCCTATGTGTTCTCTCAACACATCGTCTATTGTCCTCTGGAAGATACTGGGAGAAACAGTTTTTTCCTATGTGTTCTCTCAACACATCGTCTATTGTCCTCTGGAAGATACTGGGAGCGTTCTTCAGGCCGAAGGGTAGCCGACAGAATTCATACTTTCCGTTCTTCACGGAGAAGGCAGTCTTTTCTCTATCGCGCTCTAATAGTTTTATCTGGTGAAAACCAGACTTCAAATCTAGAGTAGTAAAGAATTTGCTCCCGCCCAGATTGGACAAGATCCCTGTAATATCGGGGATCGGGTACTTATCACTGATTGTTTTCTCATTCAGTTTCCGAAAATCTATAACTAATCGTTTTTTTTCTCTGCCGTCTTCATCAAGACCTTTCTTCTTAACTACCCATATAGGGTTGTTGTATGGGAACCTAGAGGTCCGAATGATGCCATTCGCCAAAAGGTCCTGGATTTCCTTATTTACGAAATCCGAAACGCCCAGTGGGTACGGGTATAACCTTGAGTACACTGGTTCCTCGTTCTCTGTGCGAATCGTTGCCACGACATTGGTATTATATGGAAGCGCCTGATTGGGATCTGCAAATACCCCATTTACACTACTAATTATTTTGACGACGGCTTCCTCTAAATGATTGGGAATTGACTTAAACTGCAGTTGCAGATGACTTACATCCTGGCTGGTGATCAATAAAATAACCTCCTTGCCAAAGTCATGCCTAATTGTATTTGTCTTTAGATCAATAGTCGAGGCCAATTACACCATCGAATGATGTCAAATTCGGTAGTATGAAAAAGTCTGCCACTACTCCAAAAATTTTAACTTTGCATTTGTGCTTAATGGGGGTAACCCCATGAATTGATTTAACTGAAAATGGATTCCTAACCGACTGTATTCCTTTTAAGTCTGGCAATTGTTTGATATAACTCCTTGACGCGCCAGTATCGACAAGGGGTTTGACTTCTTTCCCTCCTATTGACCTCGAAATCCAGGGAAGGAGGGATTTTGCTCTAAAAAATTGAGCTCATCATTTTCAATGTTATCTGCTGCTTCTTCCGCTTCTTTGTCATACGTTGGTTCGTTAGATGAATCAGGCTCGTCATTCAGATGATTTACGCGCTGTATCTTAGGGCCGGTGTACCGTCCCGAATTCGCTGTGCACTGTTGCAGATTCCCCTGCTGCCTGCCATTATGATCTTGGCCAGGACTATTGGGAAGGTGTTTAAAGTGGGATGTGGAAGGATCTACTTCCATAGGCTCGACACGCCTTTGACCTGAATAGTTACTACTAGTATATGGCTTCAAGTTATTAGTGGAACTTTGTGCATGACCGGCCTGCCTATTTTGTTTACTAACTGAATAATGTGGATTCTTGTGACCCCCACTGTGGTCAGAATTAAAGCTCTTTTGATTACTGAGGATCTGGATAGCGTTGGCTTTCTTGTTGTAAGAAGTTTCATGAGATCTGTTTGCAAAATTTGTTGCAAATGCGTAACGCTCGTTATTAGCGTCCACCTCCTGTGCCAAGGCCAGGGCCGATGGAAGGTCCGAAGGCCTAGACGCGAACAGGATGTCACATAGTGGCTTCCTTAAACCTGATATGAACACTCTGAGTGCATCGGCCCTGTACTTTTCATTTATGATGTCTGCTACTCCACTTTCGTAGGACATAATAGTTTTGTTTGCTAACAGAGTTAGTTTCTTCTCTACTTCATCGTAAAATTCTAGACATGACATTGAACCTTGTCTCAGTGTAGATAGTTCCTGTTCAATGAGGTATATTGGTCGCTTGTCCGCGTAGGTAAAGTCGAGGCGAGAAATTATTGCGCTAAAATTCAGCACCGTGTTAAAGGACGAAAGTACTGCATCGGCCGCCCCTCGTACCTTATTTCTCAAAATAGTAACTGCTTGATAGTGGCGTTCGCTGCCATCGTATCTTTTAAATAATTCGTATGTATTATGTGCAGCCTCACGCCAGGACACATACGTACCTGGGTGGCCAAAGAATTCAGGAAGAGATTTAATAGCGTCGAGTGTAATCTCGCAACTTACTGTAGGAACGATAGCAACCCTTGTAAACTTTTCTATTTTTGGCTTCGTCAAAGCGACCTGATTCTGAATTGCAATTATCTTTCTGCCGAATTCTAATTTTTGAGCCGCTAATGCCCTGCTCACCTCTGCTCTAATCAACTCGCCTACTTGGTCAGCGTTCATGATATGTTCCTCTGTGTTTTCTAATTTAAGATTTTTAAACAAGTCCTCTAACACTTCACTCATCTACTTCCCCTAAAAATTCTTGTTCTATTTTAACTTTATTGTATTTCAAGTAATTCACTCATCAACTATTCGCAAAAATTGTATTTTCACTTTATTATATTTCACTATTACTACAAGTAATTTTTAAACGAGACAAGCACTTCACTCACCCTTTCATCCTTAACATATTCTTATAATATTCCAGGATTGGTCCCGTTAATCGCCTTTCTTCCTTATCCAGTAGTGGTGTTAATTAATTTTCGGTTTTATATTCGCGTTCCAGGATTGGTCCCGTTAATCGCCTTTCTTCCTTATCCAGTAGTGGTGTTAATTAATTTTCGGTTTTATATTCGCGTTCCAGGATTGGTCCCGTTAATCGCCTTACTTCCTTATCCAGTAGTGGTGTTAATTAATTTTCGGTTTTATATTCGCGAGCCCCACGTTGGGCGCCAATAAAACGATTTAATTTTATTCGATTGTTTTCTACAGCGCACTAGCTGTTGTCTTTAATGAGTTTTTCAAACTGAACTTACAATTGTGCCCTAGCTTACACCTAGCCCACGGCTTCGCGCTGCGCTGCTGCTGTTCTGCTAGCGTTCTACCGTGCGGACGCAATTCTGCTGACATGGCTGTGCGTGTAGAGTATTCGGTGCAGCCAGTCCGTGCGAACGCAATTCTGCTGACATGGCCGCGCGTGTAGAATATTCGGTGCAGCCAAACCGTGTGAGCGCAATTCTGCTGACATAGTTGCGCGTGTGGAACGTTAGGTGCAACCACCCTGAGTGGGGTTGCGTCAACAAGATATTCGATAGGTAGCTTTTCATCAAATTAACTGAGGTCGCGTGAAAACCGAAATAATATTGAAGTCTCAATAGCAAAATATCGTGGTTTACAGTATCGAAAGCATTAGAAAAATCCAGTAGTACTAATATCGTAAGTAATTTGCTATCAAAGGCGGGGCGAATGTCGTCCATTACCTTCATTATTGCTGTTGAGCAACTATGATTGGATCTAAAGCCAGATTGAAACTCACTTAAAAGGTTATTTTCATTCATATGTAACACTATTTGTTTAGAGATACATTTTTCAAAGACTTTTGATAGTGCCGACAAAACACTGATAGGTCTATAGTTCGAAGGGCAGGAATAACATTTGCCACTTTCCATTGTTTTGGGAATATAGAAGAGGTTATAACAAAATTGATTATGTACGTAACCAAGGGAAGCACATCGGGAAGAATCAGTTTTAAAAACCGCAGGCTAATACCATCCACACCAATAGCATTCGATTTAATAGCATAGATACTCTTTACAACTTCGTCTACAGTGACTACATTGAACGTAAATTCAGAACCCGATTTAGAGATTAGATGCTGGTTTATCTCATAAGTTCCAGTCTATTGCGGCACATTCGTCCAATAGCGCAGCCATATTTATGTTCCTATAATCTCTAAACGTCAAGTCGGTAATTGGTTTCACTTTATTAAATTCTATATTATAACTTAAAAACATTAACTCATGGTCAGATATTCCAGCTAAGGGAAATTGGTCAATATGATTTATGTTATTGACGACACTTGCGCCAAAAATATCTAACGTGCTTGGCTTGCATTGTGGTGAAAAACGCGTTGCATATTTATTGACGATAGTAATGCCATTGGCATTACAGCTGCTCAGTAAATGTTAACATCTAGCGTTCTACATTAAAATGTCTACATTGAAGTCACCACAGATGAGGACATGCACATAGCTAACAGATAACTCAGATATTTTAGTAAACAGTGATGTCAAATCGGTCTCTGCGAATCAAACTCTTTCGCTATCGCATGCTGACAAGTCTGCGCATGACAGTTTTAACTCTCCAGCAGTGAGGAATGCAGTGACGACGACAATTTCATCGGCAAATGTTTTGCCACTGCCTTCCGTCCCGCATAATAAAGCCAATACTAGTGCTAACTCTAATGCTGACTCTGTCTGTAAAGCAACAGCCTTTAGCACTACTTCTACTACTACTACTACTACTACTACGGCCTATGCTTCTCCTGCCACTACAGTCGTCTCTGAAGCTGGGGCCGTTCACTCTGATGCAGTTGACGTCGCTGTCCCTGCTCTTCATGTTCCTGCTAATTCTCGTACTGTCAATGCATCTTCAAACTCTTATACATCTTATTCGCATGCTGTTACTGGTGGAAATGTGGGTTCTGCTGATGGTTTTTCTACTTCTGGTGGTGAGAAATTCCAGTTTCCGGCTTCTGTTGAAAAGAAAAAAAGACGTCAAGATCTGAGGGTGTTTGGTTTAAACTCTAACTCGGAGCTAGAAGTAGCTGTCCGTAAGAAGTGGTTACATGTATCTTCGTTTTTACCTACAGTCACTGCGACTCATATTGTTGATTATGTAGTGAAGCATGCCGGAATAGATAAAAAGCACTTAGCCTGTTTCGCTCTGGTCAAGCAACAAACACCGCCTGTTAAAGCAAGCAGTATTAATTTCAAACTCGGTGTCTCTGTGGCTTTCTACGAAAAGCTGATCTCACCAGATCTCTGGCCAGCTAATGTCAGATTGCGCCCGTTTCGTTTTTTTCAAAAAACCGAGACTCAACAACAACAAATTGTGTAGACATTGGTAAGCGTGCTGGTAATGGATGCGATCTGAATGTGTATTTTCAGAATATATCTGGCCTTCGAACTAAAGCAGAATTAGTTCGCATTTTTAGCTCTCGATTGGACTATGATGTATTTGTTATCGTTGAAACTTGGCTGTCAAAGGATTTCTTTGACAATGAATATTTTGATTCAAACCTGTATAACGTATATCGGAAGGATAGGGATGCTTTAAAGACAGGATGTACAAGAGGGGGTGGGGTTCTCATCGCGGTGCAAAGAAAATTTCACTCTTACTTAGTCACACTTGAGAATAGTGATTCTCTACTTGACCAACTTTGTGTTTGCGTAAGAGGGTCATCGCCTCTTAGCTCTCTGTTCTTTATTGTTTCCTATATCCCGCCTAATAGTAATGATCATATTTATCGTGCTCATTGTGATAATATCACTTCGTTAGTTTTAAGTAAAATGGGTGATAACCATGTTTGTGTATTGGGGGATTTCAACCTGGGTAATGTGCGGTGGTCCAAATCCTTTTCAAACTCAAACTTTGGTCTTACGCCTTTAAATATATCTAAGACTCATGAATCAATTCTCATTGACAATCTTCTAAGCCTAAACTTATTGCAAATCAATAGATTTGCTAACAAGTTAGACAGAATTCTAGATCTTGTTTTTATCAGTGATAATGTTAATTGTTCTATTGAAAAATGCCATGCACCACTGTCACCATCTGATATGCACCATCTAACCCTTGATTTAAAATTTGAGTTTTATAATTTTTCAACAAGTTATCGTGTTCACCACACCTCGTTTAATTTTAGGGTCTGCGATTTTTCAAAAATAAACTCGCTTTTATCGGAGCGTAACTGGGACGATTTACTTTCCTCTCTTGATGTTTCAGAATGTTATCAAACTTTCAAATGTATTTTATCCGAAACCTGTATAAAAAACATACCTGTTTTTAAGAAAAAACCATATAAACTACCTTGGTACAACCACCGCCTGAAAAAGTTAAAGAATCTTAGAAATAAGTTTTTTAAAAGATATAAGACTTCAGATAATGATATTTTCTTTGCCTTGTATCAGAAATACTTGAAAGAGTTTAATTGTCTAGACAAATTTCTTTATAGGAATTACATACTGAATGTTGAGTCAAGTATTAAATCTAATCCAAAATCTTTTTGGAATTTTATAAAGTCAAAAAAAACCAGCTGTAATATTCCGTCTGCCGTTTTTTTGGAGAACAGATCTGCTTCTAACTCCTCTGATGTTGCAAATTTGTTTGCGGAATTTTTCTGCTCAAACTTTCTACAAGAGGATAGTTTTTCTCAAGTCAGGTTAGACGTTTTTGATAACGCATCCCTCAGTTTTGGTTTTCTCAGTCTCTCGTCCGAGGATGTTTTAAATGGAGTAACCAAGCTAAAACCGTCTGACAAGACAGATACTGATGGTTTTTCTGCGACGTTGCTGAAAAAAGTTCCTGCGTTAATACACCCCTTAAAGCTTATCTTTAATAAGTCGCTGGCTTCAGGTGTTTTTGTGGATGATTGGAAATTTACTTGCATTACTCCTATTTTTAAAAGTGGTAATAAAAATAATGTTGGCAATTATCGACCTATTTCGAAGTTATCTACAGTCTCTAAGCTCTTTGAATCCATAGTGAAAGAAAAAATATATTTTGCAACGAAAAGCGTGATAATACCAAATCAGCACGGCTTTGTACCCCATCGTTCCACAATTACGAACTTAACGGAGTTTAGTGAATATTGCATTGCGTCTTTTATCGGAGGATTTCAGGTCGATTGCATATATACTGACTTCTCCAAAGCGTTCGACACAGTTTCCCATTCGATGCTGGTTAAGAAATTAGCTCTTCTTGGATTCCATTCTGAATTTCTTAATTGGATCAGGTCTTACTTATTAAATAGGTGCTGCGTGGTCTCTATTGACGGGGTTTACTCTAGACCATTTACTGCCTATTCTGGAGTTCCCCAAGGCAGTATTTTAGGCCCATTGCTTTTTGTATTATTCATTAACGATATTAAAAATTGCTTTTCTTTTGCTAAATATTTACTTTATGCCGATGACTTAAAAATTTTTTCAATAATAAAAAGTCCCTCTGATGTGATTAAGCTTCAAGCAGATATAGATAACTTGCATCTCTGGTGCATGAAATCTCGCCTATCATTGAATATTAAAAAGTGCTTTAAGATTACCTACGCGAAAATTCAAAACATCTTACCAACCCGTTACTTGATCTCTAGTTCTGTATTAGAATCAGTAGAGGAAGTTAAAGATCTCGGCATTATTTTTAGTTCGAATTTTAATTTTAATAGTCATATTAGTAATATTATTAGCAAAGGTTATTCGGTTTTGGGATTTGTTAGGCGTAACTGCGTTAAGTTCGGTGACCCCTATACACTAAAATTTTTGTATACAGCATTTGTTCGTTCGAACTTGGAATACGGAGCTATTATTTGGAGGCCGCATCATAGTTCAGCCATAAATAGAATTGAACGGGTGCAAAAAGTATTCCTTAAATTCGCATTACGTTCTTTAAATTTTTCTGAGCCGCTGCCTTCATATAGTTCACGTTTACTATTAATAAACTTAAAGTCTTTGGAAAGTAGGCGAGTTCTGCTCTCCCTGAGTTTTATTTTCGGAGTTATCAGTGGTGAAGTGGATTGTCCATCTCTTTTGGAACGGATTAACTTCAATGTTCCTAACCGCTCTTTACGCTTTGTTTTGCCTTTCTATGAAGAAAATCTTAAAACTGATTATGGCCGCAATGCTCCTATAGCCCGCGCTATCAATGAAATTAACAAGATCTCAAATTCTGTCTTCCTTGACTTTTCAGTTTCGAAAAATGAATTTTTGAACATTTTGAATTCCATTTTGTAATATAATTTCTTAATCTCTTATATGTATGCATAATATTATTTCGATTTTCAAATTATCGTTGTTAATGTTCTTAAGATCATTAGTTTTAAGTTCTAAATTTATGTTCATCATAGTCTGTAAGAAATGTATTTCATAGACTTAATTAAATAAATAAATAAAAAAAAATAAAAAAAAATCATTACATTTTTCAACATTATCACTAAACTCAACGAACATACTTTCAACATTATCAGAACAGAGAGACTTATGTAAAACCTTACAACCGAGTTTAGTATTTAAAAATAGTATTAAAATATAGCTATGCCACCGCCTCTGTTACCAGTGGACCTATCGCTTCTTATAATTGAAAAGTCACACAGAGCATATACTGAATTCTCAATACAAAGTTTGAACCAAGTCTCTGTTACACACACCACATCAATGCTGAGGCCACGGAAAATATAATTTAAATATTCAAGTTTGTCTACTGTTAAGCTTCGTGCATTAAAATGACATACATTGAACCATTTTTGATATTGGCATGTTAATTTAAGAGCAAGCCTTAGATTATTTTCGTTAGTGCCTATGCTTATGTTATGCCAGTTACGAACAGAAAATAGATAGAAGGTAGAAAAGAGTAAAAAGAAAATGAAAAAAGCAAGATGATGAAAATACGAAATCAGCGCTCTTAACATTTTATAAGTATAAATACTCGCCATGACCTCGTTTAAGCACCATACTCCTGACAATGGGCGATGGGGAAAATCATACCTAGATTGATGTTTTTTTTTTTGGAAAACTGAACAACATTAAATAAATTTATTTAGAGGGTTCTAATAAAAATGTAAACAATATAATCCTTTTTCCATGGCCACTCTCGTAAATCGATCGCAACTGGTCTGCCATCTAGGAGCCACAATTTTTTTTTCTGGAACGTACGCAATTTAATTGACAATAAAAAGTTTTAGGTATGTCACATCGTAGGGATTTGCTCAAGTTTCGTTTTTTGAATGACAGGATTTTGTAGAAAAAAATTATTTTTGTCCTTTCTTTTTAAATACTGTAATAAATATTTAAAAAAAAACGACAAATTTCTTTGCAAAAATCCTACGATCGGACAAAGAGAACCGTTTTGCGGAAAGTTAAGTGTATAAAACAATAAAATCGGTTAAAAATTGTAGAAGATACATGGTAGACCGTTTTGAAAAACAGTTTTTCGAGAAAAAGGCGTTTGAAGTTTCTATACATGCTTCCGGTCACTCAGACGCGCATGGCTTGAAACAGGAAGATAGGTAGGTAGGTATGAGTGGCTGTCACTGCTAATCCAGCGACTCACTTAGGCCATTAGTAGAGGCCCGTTGTGATACCACAAGCTTAACGCTCACTCCCTCTTGCTGAACCATTTAGAATTCTTGACGAAACTCGTCAAGCATCTTGGGTCCATTTCACCAAATTCTCCAAGGTCCCTAAAAACAGGGGCCCCTAGAAACCGTAGCCTGCTTTTAACTAGATCTGGACAGATGCAGAGAAGATGCAGGATCATTTCCTACTCTTCATAATTTTTGCAGCTTCTACAGCATCTATGGAAGGGTACTCCAAGACAACCGGCATAGTTGCCTATGAGGCAGTGCCCTGTTAAAGCGCCAATTACTTGGCATATATCGACCCGCTTAAAGGTATAAAGACAATGCGACCGTTTACGGTCCTATCTTGGCCAAGTCAGCCTAGAGATCCTACAGGTCGTGGTATGTGTCCATCTGTCGTTCGCACGATCGTGAGTAGATTATTTTAAAAGCAGCTTGCAAGTGCCAAAGGGCATACCAATACGTTATTTACTGGGAAGAATCTGCTTGGTTGTTCCTTCCCTCGTTAGTTCATCCGCAATGCAGTTACCCTCGATGTCCCTGTGGCCAGGAACCCAAATGAGGTTGAGCCTGTTCTGCTTGGCCATCTTCTGCAATTGCGCCCGAAGAGGAACAATCCACTTCCATTGTCTGTGAACTTCCAGGAAAGTGCGTGTCGAGAAGTAGTTCGACCATTTCTTTTCCCGTTGCTGTACAGGAGCCATTCTGTCTCTGTAGAGACCCAATTGGGTTTGTTGTGCCTGACAAGATTTTTCGTAGTCTGGCAGTTTCGCCGACTCCCTCAACGCCAGGGCACAAATCCCTCCATGAGGACCTTTTGGCTTCACGAAGGGCTTTTTTGTAGTCCCGCAAGACTTGTTTATAGGTCTGCCATTCAGTTTCCTGTTTCGGCCTCTTCGGCCTGTTGAATTGTCTCATGCAATCTTTCGGCAGAGAGTCCAGCGCATGGGACCACCAGTGGGCCCTACGGTTTAGGATCAGGACCGGCTTTGGCCAGTGCCCGCGAGCAGATTGGGCTCTGCCGGTACTGGACGTGGTAGGTTATTCTCAAGAATTTCCCTGCAAAGAGTCCAATCCGTATTCCTCAGGTTCTTAAGAACCTTTGGAGCTCCTATGGACAGATCTAGAATTGACTCAATATACCTGAAAACGAGTGTTCGTCGAAAACTTTCTAGTTCGAGTTATTAACCCAGGGCTCCTGGATAAGTGCGATGTCTAAAATGCACTATTAAAGTTATTATCAGCGAAAATAACTTATAGCACGGGTTCTTCAATATCAGTGTTGTTGTTGTTGTATTCTTCTGACATTGTGGATAGCAGAGATTGAATAATGGATTGAGATTGTGTGGTGGGATTGGTATTTGAACCGATGTTTGCTACGTGAGATATAGGAGAGTTTGACTGATCGGTGATTCGAAGGGAAGAGCGTGTTGTTAGGTGATCGTCGTCATCTGTGGTGAGATTGCGATCGAGAGCGATGCTAGTGGTTTTGTTTGTGTTGTTAAATCCAAGAGGAGTTTGTTGGTTAAGAGTAGTGTCAATCGGTGAAGGAGTTTGTGATGCTGAATGTTCTTCGTTGCTTGTGCTGTGTATGCTGTCAATGGTGTTGTTAGTTTGTTGGTTTTGAAAGTTCACATAAGAGAAAGGGTAAGAGATTGTCGTTAAAGAGAGGCAAGGTTGTTCGCTGGCGTTGAGTGAGACGGTTTGAGAGGTAGATGTTGAGGTGGTATTGGGGCGGGCATAGGAATTTACTGGAAGTGGGGAAAGAGATTGATCATTAGAGTTGGGTGGGAGCATGGTAGGTACTGCATTGTAGGTAGTGGAGGCAGGGGGAGTATCAGTAGAATTTAATGGAGTTGTTGGGACGTTAGAAGTTTGTGTGGGGCTTAAGACTGAAGCATACGTTTGTGTGCCATTGATTTTTAATGGGTTTTGTGCTTTGTAAATGCGCCTGGCTTCAGGGTAATTGCATTTATTTTGGGTTTTAATCTTCAATACTTCCTTTTCTTGCAAATACTTTGGACAGTCTTTGGCAGAGGCGGGATGAGGCCCGTAGCAGTTTGCGCACATTGTGCGTTGGCATGGTAGAGTGTTGTGAGGGGGAAGGTTGCAATTTTCGCAGATTATGTTGTTCTTGCATCTTTTAATGGTGTGCCCTAGTAGTTGGCATGAGCGGCATCTCATTGGAGTGGGAAAGTACTCTTCAACACGCACTGAATACCAGGCAATGTCAATAGAAGAGGGAACTTTATACAAATTGAATGATAGAACAATTCTTCCAGTTGGTACTTTCTCATTGTTGATGGTACGTGTAAATTTATGTATACCAACAACGCCTTGCGGTTTGAGAGAATCTAATATTTCTTTGTCATCCGTATGGGCAAGATTTCTGTCAAAAATTGTGCCTTTGCAGGTGTTAAGTTGCTCGTGAAGATTTACAGAAATAGGGCAAAGGCCGCCAAAGTTTTTGGATTTAATAAATTTGTCTGTTACTTTTTGTGATTTAGTTAGCAGGAGCAAGCTGTTGTCACGAAGTATACTTACTGATAAGTACTCAGTACTAATGCTATCAATAGCTTTCTTTTTAGCGAAAACGCTGAACTTGGAAAGGGGGTAACACGTGTCAGTTGATTGTATAACAATGAATTTTGGATCATCATTGTTGTTTGTGTGGTTTACGATTGAAAGAGTTGGGAAAGAGTCTTTTGTGTTGGTTTTTTTACGTTTGGCTTTTGGGGAGACTAGCATACTTTCACCAAGTATGCTAAATCGATTCCCCGAAGGGATCGATGTGTCTTTACCCATTTGGAACACTCAATGCACTGCTTTGTTAATTATTTTTGAGGGAAATAAAAATTTGTGTGACTTTTGTGTTTATGATATGAAACACGCGAAAACACGTGAGAAAGACACTTATGTTCACTACGCTCGCACAACTACGGTATTGACCTATCGGACACGACTGTTAAGCACGGGAGTTAGTCGGAGACTCTCTCATGTGGATTATAAACACACGACACAAGGTCTTTTAAATGTTTCATGTTTGTTAATGTGTAAGCTAAACTAACAAGTTAAGTTTGCCAGCATTAAAATCACGGGCGTTGAAATTAATTATATCAAGGACCTGTTATTGGCTACATAGACATTTTTTTTTTGTCTGGACAGTATTGTTCTCAATAAATAATTGCTTAAACAGTAGCTGAGCAGTTTTGGACCTCGGGCCACAGAGAGTTTTTTATGACTTTTATATATTTATTTTATTAATTTCACATGTGTGTACAGTAAGACATGAAATCTTTTCAGTGTACGTATTTGAAAGTTAAATTACAAACATTTATTTTCAATTTTCAATTAACTATGTTTATAAAACATAATAATACTAATATATACATAAGTAGTATCCTTATACTATAGAAGAGGCAAAGGAAAAGAGTTGAAAGAGTATTACATAAACAAATTTGTAACTGCCATTTTGAAGAATCTACTTGATTAAATACATTTAATTGATAATGGTAAGGAATTCCACAGCCTGATGGCACTAACAAAAAACAATCTGGAAGCCGTTAAAGTTGTATATTTTGGAAGAACAATATTATGTGTGCGAGCGGACTGAACAAAGTTTAATTTTTGAAACAAGTAGCGAGGCTGTTCCTAACTAATTATTTTGAAAAGGAATACAATATTTCGAATATTAAGGTAATTTTCCAGACTAAAACCTAAAATACTTTTTGTATAAAACGAAATATGATCAAACTTTCGCTTAAAATAAATAAATCTTGCGGCATTGTTTAAAGCTAGATTTAATTTATTTTTAGATTCGCTTTCTATATTACCATATACCGCTTCAAAATAAGATATATGGGGGACAATTAGGGCCTGTACGAGTTTAAATTTTGTGTTGATGGGTAGACAGTAACATGTTTGCCACAGATTTCTTAAGATGTAATATATCTTCGATATGATATAATTAATGTGGTTTTTGCAACTTAAACGGGAATTTATTTTAAATCCAAGACTAGTCACAACCGATTGAAGTTTGATCTCTGTATCGTTCAAAACAATTGGCGATAAACCACCCAGGTCAAAAGAGTCATGCGCTATTGATAGTGCCTGCGTTTTACCTGCGTTTAAGCAAAGGTCATTTGTTTTGGCCCAGATGGAAATTCTTCTTAGGTCGTCGTTTAACCTGACTACTAAGTCTTCCCCAAGACCAACAGGTCGTGAGTAGTATATTTGAGTGTCGTCAGCGTAAAGATGGATAGAGGCATTTTGACAGCAATGGACAATGTCATTCACAAAAATTGTAAATATTATTGGACCCAAAATTGATCCCTGAGGAACACCAGAAGATATTGTACTGCGTTTCGAAAATAAATTTCCACATTGCACTTGTTGTACCCTATTCGATAGGTAGCTTTTCATCAAATTAACTGAGGTCGCGTGAAAACCGAAATAATATTGAAGTCTCAATAGCAAAATATCGTGGTTTACAGTATCGAAAGCATTAGAAAAATCCAGTAGTACTAATATCGTAAGTAATTTGCTATCAAAGGCGGGGCGAATGTCGTCCATTACCTTCATTATTGCTGTTGAGCAACTATGATCGGATCTAAAGCCAGATTGAAACTCACTTAAAAGGTTATTTTCATTCATATGTAACACTATTTGTTTAGAGATACATTTTTCAAAGACTTTTGATAGTGCCGACAAAACACTGATAGGTCTATAGTTCGAAGGGCAGGAATAACATTTGCCACTTTCCATTGTTTTGGGAATATAGAAGAGGTTATAACAAAATTGATTATGTACGTAACCGAGGGAAGCACATCGGGAAGAATCAGTTTTAAAAACCGCAGGCTAATACCATCCACACCAATAGCATTCGATTTAATAGCATAGATACTCTTTACAACTTCGTCTACAGTGACTACATTGAACGTAAATTCAGAACCCGATTTAGAGATCAGATGCTGGTTTATCTCATAAGTTCCAGTCTATTGCGGCACATTCGTCCAATTGCGCAGCCATATTTATGTTCCTATAATCTCTAAACGTCAAGTCGGTAATTGGTTTCACTTTATTAAATTCTATATTATAACTTAAAAACATTAACTCATGGTCAGATATTCCAGCTAAGGGAAATTGGTCAATATGATTTATGTTATTGACGACACTTGCGCCAAAAATATCTAACATGCTTGGCTTGCATTGTGGTGAAAAACGCGTTGCATATTTATTGACGATAGTAATGCCATTGGCATTACAGCTGCTCAGTAAATGTTAACATCTAGCGTTCTACATTAAAATGTCTACATTGAAGTCACCACAGATGAGGACATGCACATAGCTAACAGATAACTCAGATATTTTAGTAAACAGTGATGTCAAATCATTACATTTTTCAACATTATCACTAAACTCAACGAACATACTTTCAACATTATCAGAACAGAGAGACTTATGTAAAACCTTACAACCGAGTTTAGCATTTAAAAATAGTATTAAAATATAGCTATGCCACCGCCTCTGTTACCAGTGGACCTATCGCTTCTTATAATTGAAAAGTCACACAGAGCATATACTGAATTCTCAATACAAAGTTTGAACCAAGTCTCTGTTACACACACCACATCAATGCTGAGGCCACGGAAAATATAATTTAAATATTCAAGTTTGTCTACTGTTAAGCTTCGTGCATTAAAATGACATACATTGAACCATTTTTGATATTGGCATGTTAATTTAAGAGCAAGCCTTAGATTATTTTCGTTAGTGCCTATGCTTATGTTATGCCAGTTACGAAGAGAAAATAGATAGAAGGTAGAAAAGAGTAAAAAGAAAATGAAAAAAGCAAGATGATGAAAATACGAAATCAGCGCTCTTAACATTTTATAAGTATAAATACTCGCCATGACCTCGTTTAAGCACCATACTCCTGACAATGGGCGATGGGGAAAATCATACCTAGATTGATGTTTTTTTTTTGGAAAACTGAACAACATTAAATAAATTTATTTAGAGGGTTCTAATAAAAATGTAAACAATATAATCCTTTTTCCATGGCCACTCTCGTAAATCGATCGCAACTGGTCTGCCATCTAGGAGCCACAATTTTTTTTTCTGGAACGTACGCAATTTAATTGACAATAAAAAGTTTTAGGTATGTCACATCGTAGGGATTTGCTCAAATTTCGTTTTTTGAATGACAGGATTTTGTAGAAAAAAATTATTTTTGTCCTTTCTTTTTAAATACTGTAATAAATATTTAAAAAAAAAACGACAAATTTCTTTGCAAAAATCCTACGATCGGACAAAGAGAACCGTTTTGCGGAAAGTTAAGTGTATAAAACAATAAAATCGGTTAAAAATTGTAGAAGATACGTGGTAGACCGTTTTGAAAAACAGTGTTTCGAGAAAAACGCGTTTGAAGTTTCTATACATGCTTCCGGTCACTCAGACGCGCATGGCTTGAAACAGGAAGATAGGTAGGTAGGTATGAGTGGCTGTCACTGCTAATGCAGCGACTCACTTAGGCCATTAGTAGAGGCCCGTTGTGATACCACAAGCTTAACGCTCACTCCCTCTTGCTGAACCATTTAGAATTCTTGACGAAACTCGTCAAGCATCTTGGTTCCATTTCACCAAATTCTCCAAGGTCCCTAAAAAAAGGGCCCCTAGAAACCGTAGCCTGCTTCTAACTAGATCTGGACAGATGCAGAGAAGATGCAGGATCATTTCCTACTCTTCATAATTTTTGCAGCTTCTACAGCATCTATGGAAGGGTACTCCAAGACAACCGGCATAGTTGCCTATGAGGCAGTGCCCTGTTAAAGCGCCAATTACTTGGCATATATCGACCCGCTTAAAGGTATAAAGACAATGCGACCGTTTACGGTCCCATCTTGGCCAAGTCAGCCTAGAGATCCTACAGGTCGTGGTATGTGTCCATCTGTCGTTCGCACGATCGTGAGTAGATTATTTTAAAAGCAGCTTGCAAGTGCCAAAGGGCATACCAATACGTTATTTACTGGGAAGAATCTGCTTGGTTGTTCCTTCCCTCGTTAGTTCATCCGCAATGCCCTCGAGTTACCCTCGATGTCCCTGTGGCCAGGAACCCAAATGAGGTTGAGCCTATTCTGCTTGGCCATCTTCTGCAATTGCGCCCGAAGAGGAACAATCCACTTCCATTGTCTGTGAACTTCCAGGAAAGTGTGTGTCGAGAAGTAGTTCGACCATTTCTTTTCCCGTTGCTGTACAGGAGCCATTCTGTCTCTGTAGAGACCCAATTGGGTTTGTTGTGCCTGACAAGATTTTTCGTAGTCTGGCAGTTTCGCCGACTCCCTCAACGCCAGGGCACAAATCCCTCCATGAGGACCTTTTGGCTTCACGAAGGGCTTTTTTGTAGTCCCGCAAGACTTGTTTATAGGTCTGCCATTCAGTTTCCTGTTTCGGCCTCTTCGGCCTGTTGAATTGTCTCATGCAATCTTTCCGCAGAGAGTCCAGCGCATGGGACCACCAGTGGGCCGGGCCCTACGGTTTAGGATCAGGACAGGCTTTGGCCAGTGCCCGCGAGCAGATTGGGCTCTGCCGGTACTGGACGTGGTAGGTTATTCTCAAGAATTTCCCTGTAAAGAGTCCAATCCGTATTCCTCAGGTTCCTAAGAACCTTTGGAGCTCCTATGGACAGATCTAGAATTGACTCAATATACCTGAAAACGAGTGTTCGTCGAAAACTTTCTAGTTCGAGTTATTAACCCAGGGCTCCTGGATAAGTGCGATGTCTACGTCGTCGCCAAGTAGGCGACTCAAGAGAGAAGCGGATGCTGCCCTAGAGCGGTGGAGATTTATTTGCAGAAGCCTCGTTTAAGGTTCCCGCTGCCCCCTGGCTGCGTGTGTGGACCACCCGCCCGACCAACCATGGATGGAATTGCCCGTTGTTGCCATCGCGACATTTCCCTGGTTTGCCTTTACTCCGACTGCTTTCCGCCCATCCCCAGTTGGGCCACGTTGTGAGACCTTTGCCCGCATGGGTGTAGGCTTTGCAGCCGTGCCGGCATTTGATGGGCGCTCCGCGCCAGTGGCTACAGGACGACCTGCTGTTTCCATGCACAATCCCTGCAGCCTTACTGGTGCTTAGCCCCACCATAATGCCCGTGATCACGGAGCGCCCTGGGGTCGCCCACAGATCAGACCCGGAGGTGCTCGCTGTGCGAATAGATGCATTTAGCGCATGCGACGGCACTGCCTTGCCCCGTGGAGGGGGAGACGAAACATTTTATTGTTTTTAAGTTAATTGGCGTTTCCATTCTATTTGGGTCCCCACTCGAAGCCGCTATCCTCACTCGATGTTGTAGTCGCTATAGGATCTCATGGTTATCTATGAAAAAAGGGATCAGGGAGACCCAGCGCAAAAGCGGGTCGCCCCAACCGTTACCTACAACTACCAACTGAATGGCTTCCGGTCACTCAAACGCGCATAAAAATATAAAATCTTTACTTTTTGATATTAATCATATTAAGAGAATCATCTGTGTTATGCAATGCTTAATTTAAAATACTCGTATTTAAGTATCTCTCCAAACATACTATTGCCTTTTATATGTACGTTTCTGGCATATTTAATGAGGGAGTTCACAAGTTGTGAAATTTTTAGTATTTCCGCTATTGAAATAACACTGGAACGTGTGAGCATACTGTGTTATGCTTTATTTGTATACCAGAATATTGGAATTGATTTTTTTCACAAAAACTAATATTTTAGTGGTCATCATTCAAATCTATATTTATATAATTTTGAAATACTGAACAACTTTAAACTTTAAAAATAAAAAAATATGTCTCCCAATTTTTTTTTTATAATAGGAGCCGATATTCTTTATTAAACTCCGTAATCAGTTTGCTTCTATATAAAATACTAATCAAAATAACTCAGTGTGCTCACACGTTTCACTGTTATTTCTATAGCGGTCTTAAGAAATATGAAAAATTTCACAACTTGTGAACTCCCTCATTAATTATGCCAGAGACGTATAAAAGGCAATAGCATGTTTTGAGAGATACTTAAATACGAGTATTTTAAACTAAGCATTGCATAACACAGATAGTTCTCTTAATATGATGAATATATTCCTTAACCTTCTGTTTAATATTTTTTTTTTGTTTGTCCCAAGTTGTTTATTGTATCTTTCTTATGAGAAATTAACAATAATTTTTAAATTCTTAAAGTTAAAAAAAATATATAAGCTCTTTGCTGTCACTGCATCAAAATAGCAAAGTGAGCGTACATAGTAGATTGTAAATGCACTTTATTAAGAAGTGAATTTATTTATAAGGATATCATACAAAAGTACTTCATTAATGGACATTATAAGGGATATCAATCAAATGTATTTATTAATGGGCATCATAAGGGATGCCATGATATAAATTATAGTCAATATCTTGAAGGATATTAGCATGAAATATCGGGTGTTTTTTTTAGGGTTATAGAACTTCGAATTGAAATAAATATGAGTGGCTGTCACTGCTAATGCAGCGACTCACTTAGGCCATTAGTAGAGGCCCGTTGTGATACCACAAGCTTAACGCTCACTCCCTCTTGCTGAACCATTTAGAATTCTTGACGAAACTCGTCAAGCATCTTGGTTCCATTTCACCAAATTCTCCAAGGTCCCTAAAAAAAGGGCCCCTAGAAACCGTAGCCTGCTTCTAACTAGATCTGGACAGATGCAGAGAAGATGCAGGATCATTTCCTACTCTTCATAATTTTTGCAGCTTCTACAGCATCTATGGAAGGGTACTCCAAGACAACCGGCATAGTTGCCTATGAGGCAGTGCCCTGTTAAAGCGCCAATTACTTGGCATATATCGACCCGCTTAAAGGTATAAAGACAATGCGACCGTTTACGGTCCCATCTTGGCCAAGTCAGCCTAGAGATCCTACAGGTCGTGGTATGTGTCCATCTGTCGTTCGCACGATCGTGAGTAGATTATTTTAAAAGCAGCTTGCAAGTGCCAAAGGGCATACCAATACGTTATTTACTGGGAAGAATCTGCTTGGTTGTTCCTTCCCTCGTTAGTTCATCCGCAATGCCCTCGAGTTACCCTCGATGTCCCTGTGGCCAGGAACCCAAATGAGGTTGAGCCTATTCTGCTTGGCCATCTTCTGCAATTGCGCCCGAAGAGGAACAATCCACTTCCATTGTCTGTGAACTTCCAGGAAAGTGTGTGTCGAGAAGTAGTTCGACCATTTCTTTTCCCGTTGCTGTACAGGAGCCATTCTGTCTCTGTAGAGACCCAATTGGGTTTGTTGTGCCTGACAAGATTTTTCGTAGTCTGGCAGTTTCGCCGACTCCCTCAACGCCAGGGCACAAATCCCTCCATGAGGACCTTTTGGCTTCACGAAGGGCTTTTTTGTAGTCCCGCAAGACTTGTTTATAGGTCTGCCATTCAGTTTCCTGTTTCGGCCTCTTCGGCCTGTTGAATTGTCTCATGCAATCTTTCCGCAGAGAGTCCAGCGCATGGGACCACCAGTGGGCCGGGCCCTACGGTTTAGGATCAGGACAGGCTTTGGCCAGTGCCCGCGAGCAGATTGGGCTCTGCCGGTACTGGACGTGGTAGGTTATTCTCAAGAATTTCCCTGTAAAGAGTCCAATCCGTATTCCTCAGGTTCCTAAGAACCTTTGGAGCTCCTATGGACAGATCTAGAATTGACTCAATATACCTGAAAACGAGTGTTCGTCGAAAACTTTCTAGTTCGAGTTATTAACCCAGGGCTCCTGGATAAGTGCGATGTCTACGTCGTCGCCAAGTAGGCGACTCAAGAGAGAAGCGGATGCTGCCCTAGAGCGGTGGAGATTTATTTGCAGAAGCCTCATTTAAGGTTCCCGCTGCCCCCTGGCTGCGTGTGTGGACCACCCGCCCGACCAACCATGGATGGAATTGCCCGTTGTTGCCATCGCGACATTTCCCTGGTTTGCCTTTACTCCGACTGCTTTCCGCCCATCCCCAGTTGGGCCACGTTGTGAGACCTTTGCCCGCATGGGTGTAGGCTTTGCAGCCGTGCCGGCATTTGATGGGCGCTCCGCGCCAGTGGCTACAGGACGACCTGCTGTTTCCATGCACAATCCCTGCAGCCTTACTGGTGCTTAGCCCCACCATAATGCCCGTGATCACGGAGCGCCCTGGGGTCGCCCACAGATCAGACCTGGAGGTGCTCGCTGTGCGAATAGATGCATTTAGCGCATGCGACGGCACTGCCTTGCCCCGTGGAGGGGGAGACGAAACATTTTATTGTTTTAAAGTTAATTGGCGGTTCCATTCTATTTGGGTCCCCACTCGAAGCCGCTATCCTCACTCGATGTTGTAGTCGCTATAGGATCTCATGGTTATCTATGAAAAAAGGGATCAGGGAGACCCAGCGCAAAAGCGGGTCGCCCCAACCGTTACCTACAACTACCAACTGAATGGCTTCCGGTCACTCAAACGCGCATAAAAATATAAAATCTTTACTTTTTGATATTAATCATATTAAGAGAATCATCTGTGTTATGCAATGCTTAATTTAAAATACTCGTATTTAAGTATCTCTCCAAACATACTATTGCCTTTTATATGTACGTTTCTGGCATATTTAATGAGGGAGTTCACAAGTTGTGAAATTTTTAGTATTTCCGCTATTGAAATAACACTGGAACGTGTGAGCATACTGTGTTATGCTTTATTTGTATACCAGAATATTGGAATTGATTTTTTTTCACAAAAACTAATATTTTAGTGGTCATCATTCAAATCTATATTTATATAATTTTGAAATACTGAACAACTTTAAACTTTAAAAATAAAAAAATATGTCTCCCAATTTTTTTTTTATAATAGGAGCCGATATTCTTTATTAAACTCCGTAATCAGTTTGCTTCTATATAAAATACTAATCAAAATAACTCAGTGTGCTCACACGTTTCACTGTTATTTCTATAGCGGCCTTAAGAAATATGACAAATTTCACAACTTGTGAACTCCCTCATTAATTATGCCAGAGACGTATAAAAGGCAATAGCATGTTTTGAGAGATACTTAAATACGAGTATTTTAAACTAAGCATTGCATAACACAGATATCATACAAAAGTACTTCATTAATGGACATTATAAGGGATATCATACAAATGTATTCATTAATGGGCATCATAAGGGATGACATGATATAAATTATAGTCAATATCTTGAAGGATATTAGCATGAAATATCGGGTATTTTTTTAGGGGTATAGAACTTCGAATTGAAATAAAACACAAGAAAATCGTTTTAAGGTCCATCAATTTGGCTTTTTTGGAAGGATAATTTTATGCCATTAATGTTTAAATATGATTTCGGGCATGTGGCCGCCGCGGCTGGCTCGAATAAAGCCAATTCTACAGGTCCAATTTTCAACCACTTTTTCGAGCATATGGGGCCGTATGTCGGCAATAACGCCACGAATGTTGGCTTCCAATTCCCCTAACGTTTCTGGTTTGTTGGTGTAGACGAGCGACTTCACATATCCCCAAAGAAAATAATCCAATGGTGTCAAATCACACGATCTTGGTGGCCAATTGACAGGTCCATTCCGCGAAATTATGCGCTCAGCGAATGTTTCCTTCAATAAATCGATTGTGACGTGCGCTGTGTGGCATGTAGCGCCGTCTTGTTGGAACCACAACTCATCCACATTCATGCCATCCAATTCGGGAACAAAATAGTCGGTTATCATGGCTCTATACCGGTCTCCATTAACGGTAACTGCCTCTCCAGCATTATTGCGGAAGAAGTATGGCCCAATGACTCCACCAGCCCATAGAGCACACCAAACAGTCAGTTTTTGTGGATGTAATGGCGTTTCAAGGGTCTCATGTGGATTCTCTTCACTCCAAATGCGGCAATTTTTCTTGTTGACGTAGCCATTCAACCAAAAATGAGCCTCATCACTGAACAAAATTTTGCGATGAAAATCAGCATCGAGATCAATCTCATTTTCGGCCCATACACCAGAATCACGACGCATTGCATGGTCTCGCGGCTTTAATTCTTGCACAAGCTGGATCTTGTAGGGTCGCAAGCCAAGATCTTTGCGCAAAATCTTCCATAAAGTTGATGGACAAAGCTCCAATTGCTGTGCACGGTGGCGAATCGATTCATTCGGGTCCTCTTCAACACTTTGCTCTACAGCGGCAATTGTTTCTTCGGTGCGCACTGTTCGACGTCTCTACGGATGCGTATTATCACATAGAGTAAACGTAGTGCGAAAACGATCCATGGTTAACCGAATTAATTGCTCTGATGGACGATTATGTCGACCATAAAATGGACGGAGCTCACGGTAAACTTCGCGAACTGAACCATTATTTTCGAAATAAATTTGCACGATTTGCAAGCGTTGTTCTTTTTTCAACCTGTTCATGATGAAATGGCAAACCAAACTGAACATAAATGACATTAGAGTTGCCAGATTTGACCACAAAATGCCAGTTTTATCTCTATTCGAAAAACAAACCTGTAAAAAAACACCCAATACATACATATGTTACAAAATATCGAAAAATAACTTCCTTGTAATGTAAATAAGTGGAACAAAGCCTTTAAGTACAATTTAATATAATATCCTTTCTCTTTAATCGGCTAGGGTAGTTCTGCTTGAGTAAATTTTTAGCAAGCTTATTCGGATGATTAAATAATCTTAGCGAATAATTTGTTAGCATTATCTCCATCTCATCCCACAACGTATTAATCATAAGGTCGCTGTGAATAGGCTGCAGCCTTTGAATTCTATCTAAGTTAGATTTAGACGCTGAACCCCAAAGTTGGATCCCATTTGTCCAAGATGGTTGTATCACCTTATTAAAAAGTAGTACTTTGTTTTCTAAGCTTAATTTGCATTTAGGGCCTATAATCCAATGTAAATTGGCGATTGTTAGTTTAGCATGTGTAATCTTTTTGTCTATGTGATTTTTCCAAGCGAGCCTTCTATCCAACGTAATCCCAAGGTAAGTAACGAAATCTTTCTGCGGAATAATTCTGTCGTTGATTGAAACCGAAGGACAAGTCTCTTTTTTAAGTGTAAACGTTATCTGTATACTCTTAGACTCATTAACTTTAATTCTCCAAAATTTTTACCCACTTTTCTACTACTTTTAAATGTTGTTGCAATCTATTAGCTGCTATAATTGGGTTCGAGTGCACACTAAGTATTGCTGTATCATCCGCAAAAGTTGATGTGAGTAGATTTAAGTGTGTGTGTTTGTTTTCAAAAGCCGACCGTATGTGTGAAACTATTCTGTGTACTTGCTCAATAGTACTGTGCTTTTCCCTAAAGCCGAATTGGTGGCATGGTATTATTTGCCTCGTTTTTAAAATGGGTTTTATTTCCTGTAGTAAGAGTTTTTCGAATATTTTGGAAAATAGTGAAATTTAACTAATAGGTCTATACGAGCTAACCAGGTTTAGGGATCGTAATGATCTCGGAGAGTTTCCAGGAGTTAAGAAAGTACTGCAATCGTAATATGCTATTGAATATATAAAGTAAGTACTTGATTGCCACGGACGGAAGCTCTTTAATCATTTCTCGTGTTATCCTGTCATAACCGCGTGCTTTGTTTTTCTGAATATCTTTGGTAATAGTTTCAATAAGGGATTTAGTCTCTGGAAGGGAATTTGCACCTTGATTAGGTTTAAATACGTTGGAAAGATTAACGGCAAAAGATATACCTTTTTTATAGTCACTCCGAGCCCATTCACCATTTGGAAGCTCGTAGTGGAGGATCGGGAAGAACTGGTTTTTTGAAACTTTTAACTGACCGCCACAAGGAATAATTAGTGTTAGGTGTTGGGGACAAGGATTGGGGTTTGTTGGTTTTTACAATACTCTTCTAGTGGATAGTGTTTAATTTTTTTCCTTATAAGTATTCCTGTTCCCCCGCGAGCTTTTCCTTTTGGATGTTTGGTGTCATAAAAGACTAAACCTTCAATATTAAAATGCTGAAATTTAGTCAAGTGAGTTTCGGATATAAGCATAACATCTATTGCCTGGCTTTCTAAGAAGATTTGAAGCTCATTTTTATGTTGACTTAAGCCGTTAGAATTCCAAAAATATATATTAAGACTGTTCATGGTTTCGACAAAATTGTTTGTAGCAAAAGATTTTGATTTCTAATTAGTTCTTACATCATGTTTTGCATTGACGTTATATGGTCTTGCATAATGCGCAACCCCTAAAAAAAATTCTTTGTAACTGTCTTGTTTTGGTTTTTATTAAGGTGAAGTGACGAAAAAGTATTTATAATTTAAATCCATTCAATTTAAATTTTTTGAAGTAGTTTACAAAAGAATAGGCTTAATTTATATTATTTTTTTATAAGAGTGTCACAAATCGTTTTGTTCATTTTGAGAAACAAATACTTAAGAAAATAATCGAAGTATGATCCTATAACTTCCTTTTTACTTTATATATGTATATATTATATATCGAACTTGAGCACTCTAACTATATAGGTTTCGAAAATATTGCAAATAAAACTATTTTCAAAATTCTTCTTTTATTGGGAGTGGGAGTATTTGTAAACGAATTCAGATTATTTTAGCACTATTTACTTACATATATACTTATATTCACCAAAAAGGTTTGTGTACCAACTTTGAAAATTGTAGGAAATTTTTACTATTTATAGCCAGTTTTTGTATGAAACGGTCCCACTGTGCAAGGGTTTGGTAAAACAAATTATAGAAGTACTACTTGGCGTTTTCTGTTGTTGTTGACGTTGCGGCAGAATTACCCGTCTGGATAGCAGTTATGAGGCTCAGCAGTTAGGTTACCGAAACAAGAGACTTATACCTCAGAAATATAGTTGGTTAAACACGTGTAGTCCTGTTCATAAAGTGTTAATACGCGGAAGCGATGTAATTAAATTCCTTGATTTATCAATAGGTAATAGCTATTTATTTATTTGTCTATTTATTTATATAAGTTAACATATCAGTTAGAATAACCACAAATGTTCAACTTACAAAGCCACTAACTCTGCTCATATTGTCTGCTGGCTTTTCTATGCTGAAATATTTGCTACAAGAACACTATCATAAATTTGCATATCAACATTATCATTGACATGACCTTCTTATGATGATCAAGATAATCAGCAGGAGCACATATCAACAGCTCAAATCCACCGTTTGTTAGATGGCTACAAGAACACTATCATAAATTTGCATATCAACATTATCATTGACATGACCTTCTTATGATGATCAAGATAATCAGCAGGAGCACATATCAACAGCTCAAATCCACCGTTTGTTAGATGGCAACGTGCATATCAACGCTCTAAGCGTTACGGTACCTACATCGTTTACTGCTACACCCACATTGCTACATATTAAGCCTACCAACAACATCACACGGATATTCAGCTGAATTCATGCTTGGGCTAGGGCTTTCGCAAAGTTAACAAGGTATGAGAAAATCAATTGAAAAGTTGATTCGAAGCAAATAACATCGCCATAAATAAAATACATAATTGTTACGAGAAAATCAACGTGCTTAACTGGCGCCAAACTTGAAGGACCAAGGATCTACAAACATTGTAAGGACATCCGACCAAGGGCCTATAATTTCATAAAGAACATGTGAATCCTGGAGGACTGCGAACCAGAATATTTATTTGTATTATATAAAAAATTTATTTAAAAAGTGTAAGTGATAGTATTAAAAAATTGTCAAAGTAGATATTATTTAAAAGAATTTTAAATGAAGAAAAAAGTGCTATACTTCGCTAAATTCAAAGTATCCTGTTAAGGAATTACAATTAAAATAAAATTAAGTTTTCTATATGTTCGGTAATTTAATAACAAAAGCTTTCGATTAAAAAAATGTTTAAAAAGAGTTCATTGAAACATCCTTAAATCAAATACCATTTTTGTCAAACATTTTTTTAGTTTATAAAACCAAAGAAACAATTGATACAATTGTAATTATGTAAAAAAAAAAAAGCTGAAATCCGAAAAAATATTTTGAAAGCAAAAAATATAAAAGAGGAAATTTTTAATTTGAAATACATACATATGTATATTTTTAATTCAAAATGGGTTTCAACAACTTTTTGCCAGCAAATGTGTACCGGACGTTCCACAATAGAGCAATGGGCCAACATTAGGAGAATAATTTAAAACAACGAAATAGTTAATTAAACGAACTAAGTAGAACCGTTGCAGCATTATCACTTGAAATTTTAGAATAACGTTCAAGTTTTAATTGAGACACCCAAAATTTTTAGCACTATTTGAAAAAATTAAAAGAATTCGAGTTGAAAATGTTCATATTTATGTACATATACATTTGAGTAAAGAAGTAATACGGGAAGAATGAAGTACTGATGTTAAAGCAAGATGAAGTTAGTTTAATAAAGACATGGCACTTGGTGAAAGAAGATAGATGCGGTGATCAAGAAGTAGGAGACGAATTGTATAAAACAAGACGGTACATATAAATACGTAATAAAGCAAAAGTGTGTTTAGAGAAAATTTAATATTGTATACATACACGAGTAACTATTTTGTATTCACACAAAAGGATAAACTATTTTGTATACGAGTACAGACCAAATTCTTAATTGAAAAACTGGTTGACGGGAAAAAAGGAGGGGTTTCTTAACTCTTTTGATATATCGGACAAACCACTCAATACATACCACAATGTTCTATGTAGGACACGTTATAACCACATTTAAGAAATTGTTGATGTATTTTCAAAATTTGTGTGACTTCACCCTACGAAGAGTGTAGGAACTAGTGGAGGTGTAGATTAATTACAAAAACAGGCGTCGAATCGGTCAGGTACAATGCATATATTAGATAATTGTGTGTGGAACTCAGCATTCATGACGAACGCCTTGTCAGGATAGCCAAATGTAGGAGTGGGTTAATGTAAGGGCATGTATGCAACTCTGTGTGAAAATGAAATGAAACTTATTGGAAACTGAAAAATAGAATAGAACAAATGTAGTTAAAAGGAATAAACATTTTTAAAATAGTTATAGACGAGCGACGATCGAAGACGGATATTAACTTCTAAGGTCCAGCGATGCGATAACACATAATTTTTTGTAAGCCCTCTCGAGGAAAAACAACGATAGCTACAGCGTATATAAATATAACTGCAAGAACTCTAGGTTCTATACTGCATTTATGATATGAGAAACCCATTCGCAACGTTAGCGTTTTTGGTGAAATATCGATGCTAAAATGTTGTCAACACGATTTTTTTTTTTTAATTTTGGAAAATCCCTTTATCTCTGAAAATTCGTGAAAATAAAAAAACTAGTTTTGAATCATATATTGCCATGCTTCCTTTATGATATACAGTTAGTTTCTATGTGTCCACGAATTTATTATTCTATCCACCAGTCTTTAAAGTGAGTAATAATAGTTAGCAGCTTTAAACAAAAGTTTCTGCTGCTATTGGCGATCATACAGTCGCAGATAGTTATTTTAACATATATAGTTGCACTTACTTTTGAAGTAAATTTATGTTTGGTGAAAGTGGGTTTCTGCTAAAATCAATCGAAATGAACCGTCGAAAGTTTTATAGCATGCGAGAAATCGCAGAAATATTAAAGAATTTAGATTCAGGAGCAACAAGAAGGCGTTGTGGACTAGAGGGATGCAAAGGTCAATCGATTTACGAGTGCTCTTAATTCAAACGAGTACTTCATCAACAGTGCTTCAAAGAATTCCATGGATCGTCGCCTTTTTAAACCTGGCGATCGATGATATTTGGACAGTATTAGATACAAAATATATAACACATGAATTGAATACCATGCATTATCCGTGTTTTTCTGTTTTATATATATAATTTTTGCGCGTACGCTATATAGCTCAGTGTTTGGCCGAGCTTCTCCTACCATTTGTGCTGTGCGTCTTTATATTATACCACAAATGGAGGGACTTACAGTTTTGTGCCGACTCCGAAAGGCAGATGTATTTAATGAGAAGCTTTTTCATGGCAGAAATACCTTTGGAGGTTTGCCATTGCCTGCAGAGGGGTGGCCGCTATTAGAAAAACCTTTTTCTATTATTAAGATTTTGCTTGCCCTGACTGAGATTCGAACCTCGAACTCACCGGCATACCAAGTTATAGCACGCACCGCTACCAACTCGGTTATTATATTTCCACATTAATTCTCTGTTTTTTAACTAATAAAATAAGTTTATACAATTATATCGTTTTTTTGTTGCAATTATTATTGTGCGTATTTTGTTTACCTTCAAGGCTCAGAGATGTATTAACACATCTCTCCCTTAGCGCACCTGTTCCTCTGGAAGTTTCGGGGGTAAATTTTTTTTTTTAATTTTACCATGCCGACTTCGATATAACCCACTTTTTTCTGCAAAGGCTCCTAAACAGGTATGGCCTACATTCGATTAATATGCTTATATACAAATAGAAAACGTATCCTTATTTAAATAAAGGACAGACGGTACTCTATGTGTAGTAAACATTTATAACTCAAAATTCAGCAATGGAAGGTTGATAGCTCCAAACTATAATCATCTGGATTTGGCATTATATTTTATTGCATAGCATTCATTTTCGTTGAGCTTGCATTGCACATAAAACACCGTAGGGGTTGGTGTCAAGTAAAACATTTTCACACTCGTTTTATATTTATTTTTCATAGTGAGAAAGTGATCAAACCTTCTTAACAAATATGCACTCCTTTAAATTTAAACGGAAATATTTTAAAAGGACGTGGCCTCGCACCTTTGGAATGGTGTTTCTAGAAAGGGGAGACTTTTCCCTTTCCCTTCAGAACCCTCTTACCCTCTAATTAGTTTGTAGCTATTCTATTGTGTGAGAAATGAGTTTATTATTTAGAAAATCACTTCTTTTTTATATCTTTCAAAAACAGGTTACCAAATACAATTACTAAGAAATAGAAAAGTAAATTTTTAAAGTAATGCATTTATATCTCACACAAAATATTTAATTTGATTTCCTAATGTACGAAAATCCATACACCACACCACAACACATCCAGTAGCCGTTCAGTGTACCGAAAGAACTCGAATGATAGATTGAAGGGCAGCGATTGGTTCCACGCTTTTACGATATACCTCTTTATAGCCCGGTATTACGTAACTAGCGTTCAAAACTCAAATAAACTATTCTCTAGTCCAACTATAACTTTCACATTTTTATTTAACGGTTTTTATTTATAATTGCTTATTCTCTATTAAAAATGACTTTCACTTTTAGAACTAACATATCATCTCCAAATGCTGTTTTCGCATTTTCAATTGGCAAATTTCATTTAGAAATGATTGGCAAATCTCATTTAAGTACAATTGACTCTCATTCCTAAATAAATTTTTCGCATTTATTACTAATTTTATTGCAATTTCATGTGATTCTTTCTCATAAACAACTGGAAATTATATTACTTAAAATTCATGCTTTGTTCTGAAGTTTGTACCGTAAGGCGAGTGTGCGATTATGAAGTTTAGGCATTAAACCCAAAATCCATTAAAATTAAATTTTGTTGCCCTTCGGTTCAAAATTTACAAATACTATTTTGGATTGTTATTGCGCGTACTCCATAAATATCCAAGAGAACAATGCTCATAATATCAATATAAAATAATAAATCTATATATATAAAACAGGATGTGTGTATGTATGTAACGTATGGACTCCAAAACGGCTGGGCCGATTTTGATGAAATTTTCAGGGAATCTTCAGAATATTCAGGGGTGACACTGTGAAGTCTGATTTTTGATTCGGTCTGCGGGCGGAGGGGCGTGGAAAAATCCATTTTTTTATATTGCACCACCAAGGACATATGTATACTCGTACATATTTTTATTTTTTTGCATTTTTTATTTTATTTTATTTATTTTGAAAGCCGTTTTCATAATTTTCAAAACGAGATATCAAACTCTTAAATCGGTTATGTAGTTCCGAAGATATTTACAAAAAACCTATGTTAATAATGATCCAATATCAAAATTTTAAAGCTTTTGAAATGTTGCATTCAAAAATCCCAGTTATCGGTTTATTTACAAAATATTTACATCATTCGATAACATAATCCGCGCTTACTAAGGTTCAACATTGTACAATAAATTAAAAATAATATAGAATACTAACGGATACCCGGCGTGTGCTACTGTACAAATTGTATTAAAATCGGTTAGGTACTTTTGATAGATAGATTTCCTTTTTGACCGCATTGGTTTTTTTTAAGCGTAGTAGCACTCGCCGGGTATCCGCTAGTAGAATATAAAATAAGAAATATAATTTGTTTTCTAAATGAAAACTAGTTATACATATGTATACTACGAGAAATAGATTTCCAAAATAAATTAGAATCAAGATGTTTTATATATTTACAACATAATACATGTTTCACTTATAGAACATGGAAAGACGATCTGAACGTAGCAATAAAGAGCACGATACTTATGATGAAGAAGAAGAAGAATCTGATTCAGATGCAGACGATTTTATTGTAGATGACGAAGGACGACCGATTGCGGAGAAAAAGAAAAAACGGAGACCAATATTTACCGATGCGTAAGTAAACCCTTCCAGATATATACAAAATGCACTAAAGCCATAAAATGAAATATTCTAAAATATTAGTACAAAATTTGTTGTAATATTTATTCCGCAGGTCGTTGCAAGAGGGTCAGGATATCTTTGGAGTGGATTTTGATTACGACGATTTTGCCAAGTACGAAGAAGATGAGTATGAAGACGAATCCGAAGGTGATGAATATGATGAAGATATTGGCGAAGAAACACGTGGAAAAAGTAAAAAGAAAACGCCCAAGAAAAAAGTTTCCAAGAAAACTATCTTCGATTTATATGAACCTAGTGAGTTAAAGCGAGGACATTTCACAGACTTGGATAATGAGATTCGAAAAACTGATATACCGGAGCGTATGCAATTAAGACAAGTTCCAGTAACACCCGTCCCAGAAGGATCATCTGAATTAGATGATGAGGCTGAATGGATTTACAAACAAGCCTTTTGCAAGCAAGCGGTCTCACAGCAAGAGTCTTTGGAAATTAATCGTGATAGGCATAAAAAACCAATAAGCGCTGTTGGAAAAATTAAACAAACTTTAGAATTTATTAGAAATCAGCAATTAGAGGTTCCATTCATAGCTTTTTACAGGAAAGAATACGTAAAACCAGAGTTAAATTGCGAAGATTTATGGAAGATATATTATTATGACGAGCGGTGGTGTCAGCTGTTTAACAGAAAAAATAAATTGAAAATCTTATTCGGGAAAATGAGTGATTATCAGAATTCAGTTATAGCTAAAAATGGTGATAATCCTTTGACCGACGTTCTTAGGATTATCCAAAATGAGGACTTAGAAAGATTAAAGGAAGTTCAAACAATGGAGGAATTGAAAGATGTGCACATGCATTTTTTGTTGCATTATTCACACGAAATACCTAAAATGCAAGATGAATATAGAAGGAGAGGTAAGGAGCAAAGACGGCTTCTGAGAGAAGAAGAGCTTCGGCAGAATCTCCAAGATGGGGAAGATATAATTGAGCATTTAGATGATGAAGCAGAGGAAGGTGAAGAACAGCTAAAACAAGCAAAAGATTCGGGTCCTTACGCAATGTGCCGAAAAGCAGGCATATGTGGTTTTGCCAAAAGATTTGGATTAACACCAGAGCAGTTTTCGGAAAATTTGCGAGACAGTTATCAACGTCATGAAGTTGAACAAGAGTGTGGTAGTCCGTGGGATGTTGCAAAGAAATATTTGTGTCCAAAGTTTCTAATTGTTGACGAAGTATTGCACGCTTCAAAATTCGTTGTAGCACGCCAACTATCAAGGGAGCCACTTCTTAAGAAATGTGTCCGTGAAGTCTTCTTTGAACGTGCGAAAATTGATGTTCGCCCTACTAAAAAGGGATTAAAGGAAATTGATGAGAATCATCCCTCTTATACCATGAAATATCTCTCTAAAAAGCCAGTGAAGGATTTAGTTGGTGATCAATTTTTAAGACTTTCCATTGCCGAAGAAGACAAGCTAATTGAAATATCTATATCTGACCATATTGAGGGAAGTACTTCGAATTCGTACATTGATGAAGCTAAACAACTATACCAGCGAGATGAATTTTCAAAGGTGGTTCAAGAATGGAACTCGTTACGAGCTGAATGTGTCGAACTTGCATTGAAAAAGATGGTTATTCCAGATTTACGTAAAGAATTAAAAACTGTTCTTCTTAATGAAGCAAAACATTTTGTTTTGAAGTCATGCTGTTTGAAGTTATCAAACTGGTTAAAAGTGGCACCATACCGTCCAGATATTTCCGATGAGTATATGTACGATGATTGGAGTTATGCTAAAGGGATTCGAGCAATGGCTATAGCATTCGTTCCCGATTATTCACAAGCTGCTTTTTGTGCTGTAACAACGGCTGAAGGTGATGTCGGAGACTATCTTAGATTACCACATATTCTTAAACGAAAAAATTCTCACCGTTCAGATGAGAAGAATCTAAAATTATCTGACTTAAAGAGCTTGAAGGAATTTATAAGAAAAAAAAAGCCACATGTTATAGCTATTGGTGGTGAGGCAAGAGAAGCACAAATGTTAAAAAATGATGTCCAGGAATTGGTAAAAGAACTGGTAGACGAAGATCAATTTCCAATGATTTCTGTAGAGATAGTTGATAATGAGCTTGCAAAAATATATGCAAATTCAAAAAAAGGAGCATCTGATTTTAAGGAATACCCAGATTTATTGAAGCAAGCAGTGTCATTAGCCAGAAAAATGCAGGATCCGATTGTTGAATATTCCCAATTGTGCAGCGCTGATGAAGAAATACTATGTCTCCGATACCATACCCTACAAGAACAATTGGCAAAAGAAGATTTGTTAGAACACTTGTATATAGAATTTATAAATCGTACAAATGAAGTTGGATTGGACCTTAATTTAACAGTGCAGAATTCTTACACACAAAATTTAGTACAATTTATCTGTGGCTTGGGTCCACGCAAGGGACAAGCGTTAATTAAATTACTTAAGCAGACGAATCAAAGACTTGAAAATCGTACTCAGTTAGTGACCCTGTGTCACTTAGGTCCAAAGGTATTTATAAATTGTTCCGGTTTCATTAAGATAGACACAAGTTCTCTAGGTGACAGTACAGAGGCGTATGTTGAAGTTTTAGATGGTTCGCGAATTCATCCTGAAACTTATGAATGGGCACGAAAAATGGCTATTGACGCTATGGAGTATGACGATGAAGAAGCTAACCCTGCTGGTGCTCTGGAAGAAATATTGGAATCTCCAGAAAGGCTTAAAGATCTGGATTTAGATGCGTTTGCTGTAGAATTAGAACGACAAGGCTTTGGAAATAAGAGCATAACTCTGTATGACATACGTACCGAACTAAACGCCTTATATAAAGACCTTAGATCGCCTTATCGGTCTCCCAATTCTGAGGAATTATTCGATATGCTAACTAAGGAAACACCTGAGTCATTTTATGTTGGAAAGATGGTTTTAGCTACAGTTGCTGGGATATCTCATAAAAAACCTCAGGGAGATCAGCTTGATCAAGCTAATCCAGTAAGAAATGATGAAACCGGTCACTGGCAGTGCCCCTTTTGTTTAAAAGATGACTTCCCGGAGTTATCTGAAGTTTGGAATCATTTTGATGCTGGTGCCTGCCCTGGGCAAGCAACTGGAGTTAAACTTCGCTTAGATAATGGGCTCTCTGGCTTTATTCACATTAAAAACCTATCTGACAGACACGTTTTGAATCCCGAAGATCGTGTTCAAGCCGGTCAAGCGATACATGTTCGAATTATTAAAATCGACGTAGAAAGATTTTCTGTCGATTGCTCTTCTAAAAGCTCAGATTTAATGGACAAAAACCATGAGTGGAGACCACGTAAAGATGCATTCTATGACTATGAATCGGAAGAGAAGGATAGTCGAAAAGATAATGAAGAAAAGCAAGTGAGGTCTAAACAGCAGTACGTAAAACGAGTAATAATTCACCCTTCATTTCACAATAAATCATATGCCGAGGTTGTAAGAATTATGGAAAATATGGATCAAGGAGAAGTAATTGTTCGGCCATCAAGTAAGGGATCTGATCATCTTACTGTGACATGGAAGGTTACAACTGGAATTTATCAACACATTGACGTCCGAGAAGAAGGAAAAGAAAACGCGTTTAGCTTGGGTCAAAGTTTGTGGATAGGGAATGAAGAATTCGAGGACTTAGATGAAATTATTGCCAGGCATGTTAATCCAATGGCTTCATGTGCAAGGGAACTTCTTACATATAAATACTATAGAGACACAGGTGGTGGCGTCAAAGACAAAATGGAAGAACTACTAAAGGAAGAAAAAGCTAAAGACCCTAAAAAAATCCACTACTTTATATCGGCTTCGAAATCTTATCCAGGAAAATTCTTACTGTCATACTTGCCTAAAACCAAAAGTAGGCATGAATATGTTACAGTTATCCCTGAAGGCTTCCGTTTCAGAGGACAAATATTTGAATCATTGAATTCACTATTAAAATGGTTTAAAGATCATTACTCAGATCCCGTAATAGCAAACACTCCAATTTCAACTCCGAATGATTCAGTCAGCATTAGAACTTCGGGATATGATACTCCTAGAGGAAACATGGATTCAAGAGCAACGGAGCAACATATATCGCAATCATCAGCAATTCACACTCCACATTATCCAAATACTCCGGGATATCAAGGGGGGTATGTTAATACACCATATACACCTAGCGGACAAACGCCATTTATGACACCATATAACACACCATATACTTCACAAACTCCTCGGTATTCTCATAATACACCCAGTCCCAACTCGTCCACCTCAAATATCAACTACCATCGTACAGCAAACAGCAAGCAAACTAAAGATAATATTTTATATCAAGGAATTTCGCCAAGATTGGAGTTAGAGCAAAGCAAAAGCCATATATATTCTTCTCAAAAAGAGAGTGTGGAATGGCAAATGGCATCAGAATCATGGGCAAGGCGTAAACCAGTGCATCCAGCTTCACATATGCCACGGGCAGTTGGAAACGACTTTTCAAGAGGCGCGAATTACTCCGTTCCAGCAATTAATGATATGTCAACTGCATTTAATCAACTTTCAGATGAACACTTCCGTTTAAGAGACCATAAAAGCCCTCGGTCTATTCGTAGCACACCCCGTACAAATACTTCTCCTCATTCGATGAACTTGGGCGATGCCACGCCCCTGTACGATGAAAATTGACAACTTATTCTATCACTATGATTAAAATTGTAATTCTTTTTTATGACAGTACATTCAAATGCCTGAAAATTGTATCAGATTAAAACATATACATTTCAAAAATTATTAAAAGTAAATAATACAAACTCACGTCAAAAGTATTCAGCTAAAAAACTTGTTTTGATAAGTAAATTATTTATATATATACATATGCACAAATGTTGTATTCAAATCCCCACGATCATAAATTTTAAAATACTTTTATACTGCTTCATAACTAGAAAAGTTGTATGAAAATGACCCTTTATAAGGCTTAACATTTTTTTTTATTTTTATTTATTTTGGGTGGAAGTGCTCATAATATTAAGATTTTATTGGATATCTTAAACATATTATTTATTGTAATGCGGTTTAAAGCAGTGCCGCTGTGGTCGAGTTGGTAGCGGTTCGAATCTCAGTCAGGGCAAGGAAAATCTTAATCATAGAAAAGGTTGTTTCTAATAGCGGTCACCCCTCGGCAGGCAATGGCAAACCACCGAGGGTATTTCTGCCTTGAAAAAGCTTCTCATTAAATACATCTGCTGTTTAGAGTCGGCACAAAACTGTAGGTCCCTCCATTTGTGGTATAATATAAAGACGCACACCCCAAATGGTAGGAGAAGCTCGGCCAAACACTGAGCTATATAGTGTACGCGCCAAGTTTATATATATATAGTTAATTAAGAAACTTTATTTTTATAAAATTTTGAAAAATGGGCGGCCCACTTATAAAAAAAGTATGTAGGTATCTCAATAACGATGAAAGGTATCGTCACAACATTTGGTGAACATATTGTCCTTGATACCATTAGCATTACCGTCAATAATTTTTAAAATCGGATCATAACCACGCCCAACTTCTATATAACGGAAATTTTGAAGAATGCCAAAAACTTCGGGTTTTAGCATTTATTAAAAGAAATTGAGTAAAGTTTAAGAAATTATGGGCACCGCCCATACAAAAATACATCGCGAGGGAATATAAAAATCGGTTTCGCCGAATTTAGCTTTTCTTAATTGTTTTATATAAATACTCCATGCAGCCCTACGTATGTATGTATGTACATACATATGTTGTGCGTAGTTATGATGCAAAGATGATGCAATAGTAACGCGTATTAAATAATATATATGATGCACACACATATGTACATATAAACATAAGCTCAGTGTATGCTGCTATTCTTATTTTTTTACAAAACACGACATTACATTTGGTGCCTTAAAGCAGCGATTCCCATTGAAAACGCAATCAATTTTGTCTATGCGTAGCCGTCAAGTTTTTCTGGCAAATTGATGTGCGACAATAACAAAAAAAAACAAGTAGAAGCAATAGCGACAGCCAATCAGCGAACAGTGCAAGCGAAACAGTGCTAGCCTACCCAGTCGTACTTGGTTGCTTCAAAAGGTGTATTCATCACGTCGTTTCATGGAATGTTGAAATTTAGCCTTACAATATAGTAAAAATATAACGTGATTAACTTTGTTCTGCATATTCCTAATGGGCCCAGCGTACAAGTCTCGGTAGTAGGCAAGGGGATACTTAGTGCGCGCGTGGGGATGTGCGGCGCACTTGCAATGCTGGAGTGTTTTACAAAAATAATAAGTGCAGAAGTGTATATGGCGTGGACGTCGCTGCCTTGAAGTATTTAAAGAACAATCATTTGTAAACGCTGGTTTTTATATTCAATATGAAGTATATAGAAACTGTATTTTATTTTATGAGTGGTTCTTTAAAGTAAATTGAGTTACAAAGTATATAAAATGTATGTATAATGTATGCGTAAGCAACGCGGAGGAATGCGTGTGCTCGCTTGAGCAGTTGGTTAAACACTGAATAATTCTGTCCGTGACAGCTTGGCCTTTCCTGACTATTCATCCTCACAGGATGACTCGTCGCTGTCGTCATCCTATCTAGCTCTGGACTCATCATACACCATGGTTTCAAATGATCAGCTGACATAACGTTGGAGTATCTTCGCTGGGTGATTGTAACATCCGGGAGATCCTCAACGATATACCGGTCAAAGTCGAGTACCTTTGATATCATATATGGTCCTTTATACACCGGATCCAGTTTGTGTGATTCACCTGTTTAAGTTGGTACATGGTCGACCACCACTAAATCACCAACCTCGTATTTCTTTGGAGACTGATGCTTCCCATCATATCTCTCCTTCCATTCCTTACGTTCTGTCATAATTCGTGTTGCTGCTTCTTCACGCTGTACATCAATGCCTGACATATCGGTGACTTCATCATGGATTGCTTGCACCATGCGGTTGTGTGTAACATCTCTAGGATCGAAATAAAAGACTAACTCATTAGGAGTGTAACCTGTTACCTCATTCTTTTGTGAGTTCACACTCCATTGTATCGTAGTGAGGGAGACATCCCAATTTTCGTTCTCAACGACTGCGCATTTAAGCGTTTGTATCAACGTTTTGTTGGCACGTTCGGCCTGAGCATTGGCCCTAGGCGTTCTAACAGCGGTTTTGACGTGTTGCATTCCTCGCGTTTCGATAAATGCTTGGAATTTCGTTGACATGAAGGCTGTGCCTCGGTCGGACGTGATTCGCAATGGTTGCCCAAATATTGTCATCATTTCGTCTAAGGCTTTGATGACTGGTTCGGTTTTGGTGTTTCTTACAGCCTTTAGTACGACGTACTTACTAAATCCGCATACTATCACGAGCACGTAAACTATTCCTGACCGGCTCTTTGAAAACAGTCCCACATGGTCAATATAGACAAGCCTAAATGGGATCGGCAAAATGTCCATAACGTGCAGTTTACTCTCTTTACATCCTCCTTTAATTTTGTTAGGGCAACACTCTTCGCACGAAGCTATATACGACTTGACATATCGTCGCATTCGTTGAAACCAAAAATGTTTAGCGATACGGTTGAGTGTTTTCTCAAGAGCAAAATGTCCAACATGATATGGGTTGGCCTTTGTAATGCGCCACCTCACAGATCTAGGTACCACTAGCTTGTACTCGTGACCTACCTTACGGAATAATCGATCGTTGCGTATTTCGTAGTCTGCTTTAATTTGTCTTGCTATTGGCTCATCCACATTCTCAATACCTTGTAGGATTGCACATATCTGGCGTAGCTTCGGATCTTGTGTCTGCATAACGTAGACCCAATCATCGGACTTCAGTACTTGACTCACTTGTAATACTCGTTCAGCTACTGTATCGGGCTGAGACGGTGGTTCCACCGGTGCCCTGCTTAAAGAGTCCACATGCTGCATCTTGCTTCCAGCGCGATCAACACAATCGAAATGGAACTCTTGTAGTCGTAACCACCATCTGGCTACTCGTGGACGCAATGATGTAAGATTCTTCGATGTGGCTACGGCGTTACAATCGGTTCGAACTATGAAGTGGGTACCGAGTAGGTACATACGGAACCTCTCAAGAGATTCAACAATGGCGAGCACTTCCAATTCATGGCTCGAGTACTGCGTTTCGACAGAACTACACTGCCGGCTGTAATACTGGACTGGTTTCCATTCGACGCTTTCGAGCTGCAACATACCTGATAACCCGATTGCGCTGGCATCCGTATGCACTTCGTGTTGTTTGGTTACATCGAACATTACAATTACTGGTTGCGTTGTAAGTGCCTATTTTAATTTGCTAAATGCTTCCTCGTGAGCCGGAGTCCATTCGTACTTGACACCCTTTCGTAAGAGCGTGGCTAATGGTTTCGCAATTACGCCATATCCCTCGACGAAGTTGCAGCAAAATCCGGTGAGCCCCAAAAACTGTCTGACTTCGGTCGGTGTCCGTGGCTGTGGGAATTCTGTAATACATCTCACCTTTTCTTCGCATGGTCTTATGCCTTGTGCATCGGCCGTGACCCAAGAACTTGATTGTTGTTGCCAAGAAATAAAACTTTGATGGCCTAAGGGTGAGTTCTGTTTCCCTTATCGCTTGAAGAAATTCGGATAGTACTTCAATGCTTTCGTTGACATTCTTGGTTACGATGACCACCTCATCAAAGTAGCTGACGATATGGTTACGATGTTTCAGGTTTCGAATTAGTCGTACAATCATCTCCTGAAACACCATCGGAGCGTTGCGTAACCCGAAAGGCATGACGTTGTGTTCGAATAATCCATCCGGGGTTAGAAAAGCCGTATACTGCTTGCTTTCTTCCTTCAATGGTATTTGGTAATACCCAGACGCGACGTAAATAATTTATTACCCACCAGCTTTGATAGATGTTCTTCTACCACTGGCATTGGGAAGTGCTTTTTGACAGTGACTGCATTGAGCGCGCGGTAGTCAACGCACATCCTGTCTTCGCCGTTTGCTTTCCGTACAAGAATAACTGGTGCCGCGTAGACGGATGTACTATATCGTATAATACCGTGTTTCAAAAAATTTTCAATAATCGTTGATAATGTTGAACGCTGAGACGCTGCTTATTACCGCACCACCAAATCCACTTAGTCGCTTTAATGACGCAATTCGTTGCTCCTCAGTTAGAACCTTGGACGCCGCAATTAGTGACACAGGCTGTGCGTCAGATCGCCCAAAACCTAATCGCCCAAAACCGAAAAATGTCTAATAGCCCAAATGACAGATCGCCCAAAAAGTTGGGCGATTGGAAATAATGTCTAATTTCCTAAATGACAGATCGCCCAAAAAGTTGGGCGATTAGACATATGTCTAATTGCCCAAATGACAGATCGCCCAAAAATGCAAAAAACTTCTTGTCAACTTCTGTAAAAGGGAAAATGGTTAGTTCTTTGAAAATTTTAAAATCTAATTTTCCCTTTTACAAAATGTTTACTTCTTCATGCCAACATATTGTAAAAGGGTGAATTAATAATTCTCCTCTATAATTCTCCCTTTTACAAAATGTTTACTTCTGTAAAATGAAATATTAGTAAAATACATAATTATAATGCTAATTAATCTTAATTTATATTTTGCTACATATTTATTCACACAACTTCATAACATAACCCCTAACATAGAGCTATACAACCCCTAAAACGCCCCACTTACTACGATACTGAAAGTAAAAGGGAACAAAATCATCTGAGAGGGTATTGCTTTTAGTTGAGAGCATATTTACCGTACTTTTATTTTATTATTTTGACAAATTTGCTAAAAACAGAAAAGTTGGGCGATTTGACATATGTCTAATTGCCCAAATGTCAAATCGCCCAAATGTCTCACTGCACAAATGACAGATCGCCCAAAAAGTTGGGCGATTGGACATATGTCACATCGCCCAAATGTCTAATCGCCCAAAAAGTTGGGCGATTTGACATATGTCTAATTGCCCAAATGACAGATCGCCCAAATTTTTTTTTGGGCGATTTGACATTTTTGCTTTTGGGCGATTAGGTTTTGGGCGATCTGACGCACAGCCAGTGACACATCACACCCAGTATCGATGAAGGCATCGTAACGTTTGCCTTTCCACTCGATCACCTTCGTAACAGGCTTTGGCACTTCGCAAACTTCGCTTTGTACTTCGGCTACTGTTGTTTTATTGGCCTTGCATGATTTGGTCTCGTGACCAACCTTGTTGCATGTGCTACATCTCGGCTTCCGTTGTGGCTGGGTACATTTCGATGAGATATGCCCTGGTTCGTTGCAATTGTAGCATTTAATCATCTTCTTCTCTGACGCGAATTTAAGGATTTGTTCGTAATTGCTCTTCTCCGGGGACGCACTGAATCTTGTAGAGCTTGGTGTAGGCATGGCGGCCATGGCTTCTAGCGAACGGAGAAGGTCGTTACATGTATGAAACTTCTTTGTTAACAACGCGCGTGACAAATTCGCATCGTTGAGCCCCGAATTTATATACGAATTTATGGATCCCTCATCCATCTTGCCTCGTCTACCCATGCTCAACATTGCATAGTAGTACTCTTCTAACGTTTCTCGAAATTGACGCTTGCGTTTTGCCATCTCACGGTGCACTTGCGCCGACATGATTTTCTTCGGAAAATCTTTAACAAATAGTTGCACAAACTCTGACCAGGAGTGAAACACTTGCTAAGAATCTACCCAAGTCTTCGCTACACCTTTTAGATTTAGTTGCGCTGCCACTAAAATCTTCTTTTCGAACCAACTATATGTACGATCTTTTCGACAAATACCTCGGAACTTATACTACCTTTTAAAGGGTCATACGTAGGTAGTAGTGCGCTTATTTCGTGTACACTGGCTGGGCGTTGTAGAGCTGCCGTTGCTTGACGTGCTGGTTCAAAATTTTCGTTTTCCAATGCTGGTGTCGTTACCCGTTGTGGTTCTTCTGCACTTACATTATGGTCTTGCCTGCCTGCATTACGTGCCGTTGCAAGTTCGCCAACCGTTTTCGTCAAATCCATGCGCGCTTGACGTAGCTCATTCATTTGTTGTTGCGTTGAATCGCCGTCGGTCTTTTCCTCCAACTCTTCAGAGTCCACTTCATCGATTCCATAAATTTCCCACAATTTATTCACTTTGGCCGCTTTGTTTCCCGTCACCATAACGTTATTACTCCGCAGCAATTTATTTAGTTGCTCAATTTTTAAAGAATTTAATTTTACCAGCACCATCGCTGTATTGCTTCTGTACGCTTCAACTATCAAATCTGTACCTTTTTCAATTTGTGTGTTTAAACTTGCGTTTCTAGAAATTTTCTGTCGTCAGAAAATGCCGTTTTTATCTTCTTATTTACTTGCAAAAATCAGCCGCGCTTTGCTCGCTGCCGTCGCTGTGAGGGCTTTTTGCGTGTTCACTACTTTTTTACTCGCGATCGCCTTACACACGCATATGTAGTATGTATATATTATACATACGAGTGCATATGCTACATTTACGTTGAATATGTATCGCTTCTTTTCCGTCGTCGGCTGCTTCAAATAAGGGTGGGTTTTTTTTTCGTGTGGTTGTTTACTTACGTCGTTACGTCGTTACGTCGTTGTTGTTTTTTTTTTTTTTTGTAGGCGGAATGAATCCTTCTTCTGAATTGTAAACGCTGGTGACACATTTAAGTAAAATAGTGAAAGGTTTGTTTGGAAGCAGAGTAATATTTGAACATCACTTGCGGCTTTGGAAAATATTGGAAGGTTACATCGACGAAGTGCCTAGTGGAACAACACTATCCGTCACCTCGAGCTTTTGTTGCGCATTAGAACAAATTAATGAGGTAATTATATTAATATTAAGTTATGCCTGTACCTGCATATGTACACGCTATACAACTGCAAGTAAAGTAAACAAATACATACATACATATATTATTACATTTAAGATAGGGGAGAGTGGGGATGGTTGAACCACTTTTTATGTTGATTGCTATTATTGTTGGAGTGTTGCGTAATAATGATCGTTTCAAGAGTAATGTTAAAGATCTAACATTCTTTTGCAAGTTTATTAATGATTTTAAATATAATAGTTTTTTTATTTTTTTTACTCATGCACATATTTTATTCAAATGTTCTTGGCCGTGGGGATACTTGAACCACCCTATGAGGATAGTTGAACCACTTATGAAGTCAATCAAATGATGACAATCTGCACAAATACAAGATATATTTTATATTTTAAAGTAGTAAAACGAATTACAAAATCCAAAAAGACAGAAATAATCAAAAATCGTATAAAAATATGTTTTTTCATGAATACATATCAAATTTAATACGGAAATCAGTTACATTGAAATGCCACATATTAGAAAGTAAAAATCGTCAAGATTTCTTATATTTTGTTAGTTTTTTTCATGCTCCTTTTCTTGTACGTTTTTGAGGAATATTTTTGTTCCTTTTCTTATATTATAAACTGGTTCATGTATTGCACCAAATAGGGGTTTATGTATCCCCACAGGCAATGAGAAAATTACAAGTGCACATAAAACGATACGAAATATTCTAACCTTAAAAAGTTTCCGTGGAAACATCAACTTATGAATGTAATTACGATTAATATTGACTTCAAGAAGATTGGCAATACGAATAGTAAACAAGAAACTTTTTCCAAATCATCAAGCAGCCTCAAATTGAGCAATTTCAAGTGCTAAAAATATCTTTTGCACGTGCAAGTGACAGCAACCAATGCACATCTCTAAACACACGTACAAGGTTAGGTAATTATCAGAACTACCAACTCATAGTACTATAAGATAAAAAGTCCTAGGGATTTTAAATATATTTCAAGTGGTTCACCTATCTCCATTGTTCAACTATCCCCACTCTCCCCTATCCATTTTCGATACTTGGAAATGCAGCTACAGTGGTTCAGCAGTCTTAAAATCATATGATAAATGTAATAAATTAACAGAAAAGTTCTTGTATTTGGGGATATATTATTGAGCATAACATAGCAGTAAGTCCCAAATTATTCGGAAAAATATCGGAGTAAATTGTTTTCATTTTTTCTACAAAAAGAACGGTGGTGGATGAAATTCTAATATTTTCTTATTTTAATAATAATAATTTTCCACAGTTTTGATTTTTTTTGCACGACACATATTATCTGTACAGAAAAGGAAAAAATCAGGGATGTTGTCTTTACGCTAAATACCACAATACTTTATACCGCTTGCGGAATGAAAATGTATGAAGTTATACAAATTGATTTGCACAAACAACAAACAGTAATGTAAATGAGGAAAGCAAAACTTAGCTGCAATACAAAATTACTCCCTTCGAAGAAGTTTTAAAAAAATGGCAGGACTTGCTTGTCTACAGAACGCAACTTTTAAAATCGGACGCTTCTACCTCTAACATTTTATCTGATTGCCCGATTTTAAAACAAAGGTTTAATTTTTGTGTAGTAATTACGATTTTAAGTGTCATAGTGTTATAAATCCATTGTGTTTCCTATGCACAGATCGATGATGATTTTACGAAGCTTTGCGAAAGAAAAGAAAAGCTGTTGTTGGAAAATTGGGAGCAATTTGTGGAAAAGGTGGAGCCAATAATGTACACCAATTTCTTTGGTTTAAGACAATTTTTCCTTAGAAATGTTTCTTTATTTTTCTGTTGGCCTAGTAAATGTTAATAATTTTACAATTGTATTGAGCTCATGGCCAGTTTATGGAAGATTTTTGTGAATAAACAACAACAGTTTTTAATGGTAGAAGTTATAGTACTATTTCGGAAATCACCACATTTCCTCATCAGACTTCTTTTTATTAAGTTAATTAAATTTATTATCATTTACTAGGCCAACAGAAAAATAAATAAATACGCTATAGAAATAAATTGATGTGTGTTTCTACTTAGCTCCAAACTCATTACAAATATCACACGGTGTTTCTAGCTGTGCTAAACCAATTAGTGAGTTACTCTGAACTATTTTTGGTTTAACAATGCGCTTAAATTTTCTGAAGTTTCCAGGTTCCGAGAGTTTATTTACAAAAATGATTCTTTTTTGAATTATATCGTGGTTTGTGGACTTTTGGTAGGCCATATAGTCTTGGTACAGTCGCTACGATGCTCATTAGTTGCTGTCTTTCTTTGAAGGTTATGATTGTGCTTTTTGTTTATGCTGCGCAGGAGGAACGGAAAAATAATACTCGACTAAAAATTATTTTGTTAAGGGGTTAGGCCACCTTTGAGGCTGTAAAATCATAGCTAAGGTTAAGATTAATATTAATTTCAAAGGGTGGTATACATTGCGACCTAAAATATCTATTATGATACCTCTTTTGATCTGAAGATTTTCAAAAAGATTTGACATACACATAAACTCATATAAAAGGTTTTCCAATAGGGATGATATGATTTCTAAGTGTCGTTTCGGCCATTTCTAATATGTCATGATCTGTAATTTTTTTCATTGTATTCAGTAATGTTTACAATTTCATCATGGAAAGATATACGCAAGAACAACGTTTACAAATTATTCAATTTTATTATCATAATAATCATTTTCTCCGATGAGGCTCACTTTCATCTGAGTGGTGCTGTAAATAAACAAAACTGTCGATTCTGGTGCGAAAAAAATCCACAAACAATTCATGAGCAACCATTACCATTACCATTCACCTACAAAATTGACAGTTTGGTGTGGTTTTTGGTCTGGTGGAATCATCGGTCCGTACTTCTTCGAAATGAAGCTGGTTTCACCGTTACTGTCAATGGAGAGCGGTATAGATCGATGATAACCAACTCTTTATGGCCGCAATTGGAAGAAATTGATCTTTACAACATCTGGTTCCAACAAGAGGGGGCTACGTGCCACACAGCACGTGCGACAACCGAATTATTGCGAGAAAATTTTGGAGATTCGATTAGTTCAAGAAATTGAATGGCTTCCAAGAAGTTGTAATTTAACACTATTAGACTACTTCGTGTTATTATTATTGGTTATTTGAAGTCATTGGTCTTTAGCAATAAACCAGACTCTCTTCAAGCTTTAGAAGTCAATATTGAACGTGTTATTCATGACATACGACTTGATTTAGTGGAAAAAGGACTCGAAAATCGGGTTCATCGTATTCGTTCCTGCAAAAGATGTCGTGGAGCCCATTTGAATGATGTTATATTCATAACTGAATTGTATCGATTGTACTTCACTTTAAATAAAAAACATTTGAATTTATTTAACAATTAGTGTGTTTTATTTTTAAAGAAAATCTAACATGCATTAGCATTCCGAATTCCGCGTTCAAATACATTAGAGCTTCGTCATATTCTCCGCACATTCTGCAGATTGACTCCGTGAACACTTCGATGTTGTTCAAGTGATAATTAAGCAAGCAATGACCACTCAAAAACCCAGTGAGAATCATCAGTTACTGCCGAGGCATGCCTCTTAGTGTCTTAGCCCTTCCGGGATTAAAATCTCTGAGAAAGGCCATCGACTGTCTTATTCATGGAAGATACTTCCATATTTTACTTCTCCAAGCCTTTCCGCATATAGCCGCAGTTCCTTCTGCAGTTTTGGAACCATCTGTATACCACACAAGTGTGTTTTCCCCAATATGATACGTTTCAGACAGGTTTTTAAACTCTTTTTTGTTACCCAGTTTACTTTCAAACCTTTGGTTAATTAAGTCGTTTATTGATTCCATTAGAGAGTAATTCCCACATGGGTGCTTGCCCCATATTATATAGGTGAGACTAGATTCTCTAGGAATTGCTTCTAGAACTCTGCTTAGATATTTCTTAGTAGATTCCTGTACCACTCGATGTAAAGAAGAGAGATGGCACGAGAGCCATTCAAAAGAACGGCCTTCATTTCCGTTAGGGATATTTTTCTCGTGAATGGTGCGAGAGGGGTTTTTGAGGCATTAATTCTCAATCCCATCTCTTCTCACCATTCACCAGCCGTTCCAAGGCCAATCTGTATGATGTCACAAAGGGTAGATACTGCTTTTCCCCTAGCCACAATCACGACATCGTCCGCATATCCTTGGCATGATATGCGTAGATTCGAAAGTCTGGGGACAATAGACGAGATTTCCATAGCCCTAGCCTCGGAGCCTTCCTCAATAAGAGGAATTATTTTACGTTCAAGACAGCGGAATGATGATTTTGTGTATGGGGGAGGTCATCCACCACCTTGGACACCAATTTAACGCCCTTCCGGGTCGTTTAGCCTACCACAGCCTTCCTAACCTACTCCACAAAAGCCGGAGAGCAACAGTCAATACTGAGAAAGCCTGGTTTAAAATGGATTCCATTGAAGAAAATTCACTGGACCATTCCTTGAACAGGCTCTCCACCAACTGCCTCTTAACACTTGACAGCTCTTCGCCAGTGAGGATGGTGTTTGGGTAGTCCTCAGCGGAGACAGCCACCTTGGTAACAGATGTTACATTGGCGTAACTGCCAGCCACCTCCATCACTGACCGGAGTGATCTGTCTTACCCTTTTAAAGTTTTGCTGACTTCAAGAAAAGGTGGTAGGTGCCCTTTTCTTTGAAGCTTTTTTGCCCTTTGGTAGCGTTGGACCCACCAAAGTGTTGTCAGCTCTGTGCTCCTTGGCTATAGCTAGTGCAGCTTTAGGTTTCATGCCGTTTGTGAGGTAGGTGCAATACCATCGTACCCCTTCACTTAGCTCTCTATGTTTTGGGTCTTCCAAACCTCCAGGCTGACCAAAAGCATGGAGAGTTTTCCCTTTTTTTTCTAGCCTAGAGGCTTTTTTGGAGTCGCTCCTGCTACGCCCACACTTGCTTGGGACACGTTCGGCCCACCACTTTTAGTCCCGGACTACGTTTTTGGACGTTGGCGGCATTTTTTGAAGTTTTCGTTGAGGTTTGAACTCCACTAAGTTTTAGCTCATCTTGAATTATAAGCTCCATTTAACTTATCCAAATTTGTGGCGGTGAGGACCCGTGTCAAATTAATTTGTTTTTGTTTTTTTGTTTACCATATTTGGTTTCTTTTATGCGGAGAAAGTTGTGACCACTTGAGCAGAGATTCGCAGTTCTCAAGCTAGGCTCTTACCACCGGAGGTCGCCTGGTATCCGGGGGCTCCGTACGCGACTAGACTATTTTTCGAGAGGGCATCTATCCTGGCAGAGTCGCGGTAATCTCCGCATTTACGAACCGCACCACGAATATCTACACATGTGCAGATACCGAGGTCCGAGAACTCTATACAGAGCACCCCTCTTAGTTCATAACACCAAGATGAGTATTTACGACTAGCCATGACCTCGTTTAAGCACCATCCTCCTGACAATGGGCGATGGGGAAAATCATACCTAGATTGATGTTTTTTTTTTTTGGAAAACTGAACAACATTAAATAAATTTATTTAGAGGGTTCTAATAAAAATGTAAACAATATAATCCTTTTTCCATGGCCACTCTCGTAAATCGATCGCAACTGGTCTGCCATCTAGGAGCCACAATTTTTTTTCTGGAACGTACGCAATTTAATTGACAATAAAAAGTTTTAGGTATGTCACATCGTAGGGATTTGCTCAAATTTCGTTTTTTGAATGACAGGATTTTGTAGAAAAAAATTATTTTTGTCCTTTTTAAATACTGTAATAAATATTTAAAAAAAACGACAAATTTCTTTGCAAAAATCCTACGATCGGACAAAGAGAACCGTTTTGCGGAAAGTTAAGTGTATAAAACAATAAAATCGGTTAAAAATTGTAGAAGATACATGGTAGACCGTTTTGAAAAACAGTGTTTCGAGAAAAACGCGTTTGAAGTTTCTATACATGCTTCCGGTCACTCAGACGCGCATGGCTTGAAACAGGAAGATAGGTAGGTAGGTATGAGTGGCTGTCACTGCTAATCCAGCGACTCACTTAGGCCATTAGTAGAGGCCCGTTGTGATACAACCATTTAGAATTCTTGACGAAACTCGTCAAGCATCTTGGGTCCAAATTCTCCCAGGTCCCTAAAAACAGGGGCCATAGAAACCGTAGCCTGCTTCTAACTAGAGCTGGACAGATGCAGAGAAGATGCAGGGTCATTTCCTCCTCTTCATAATTTTTGCAGCTTCTACAGCATCTATGGAAGGGTACTCCAAGACAACCGGCATAGTTGCCTATGAGGCAGTGCCCTGTTAAAGCGCCAATTACTTGGGATGTATCGACCCGCTTAAAGGTATAAAGACAATGCGACCGTTTACGGTCCCATCTTGGCCAAGTCAGCCTAGAGATCCTACAGTTCGTGGTATGTGTCCATCTGTCGTTCGCACGATCGTGAGTAGATTATTTTAAAAGCAGCTTGCAAGTGCCAAAGGGCATACCAATACGTTATTTACTGGGAAGAATCTGCTTGGTTGTTCCTTCCCTCGTTAGTTCATCCGCAATGCAGTTACCCTCGATGTCCCTGTGGCCAGGAACCCAAATGAGGTTGAGCCTGTTCTGCTTGGCCATCTTCTGCTGAGATCGGATGCGACTTATAGGTCTAAGCTCTTTTAAGTTTGCAGGTGATGCTTTTCCAGCCTTGGATATGAAGACTACGGAAACATATCTCCATATCGTCGGTGCATAGTTTAGCTTGCAGCATGCTCTAAACATATTTAGTAGCCAACCAGCTGAGCTGATATAATGCCATCTGGCCCAGCAGCCTTGTAAGAATTGAAGATTTTTATCACCGAAGTGATACTTTCTTTTGAGAGAGGGAGATTTGCAATTGCGCCCGAAGAGGAACAATCCACTTCCATTGTCTGTGAACTTCCAGGAAAGTGTGTGTCGAGAAGTAGTTCGACCATTTCTTTTCCCGTTGCTGTACAGGAGCCATTCTGTCTCTGTAGAGACCCAATTGGGTTTGTTGTGCCTGACAAGATTTTTCGTAGTCTGGCAGTTCCGCCGACTCCCTCAACGCCAGGGCACAAATCCCTCCATGAGGACCTTTTGGCTTCACGAAGGTCTTTTTTGTAGTCCCGCAAGACTTGTTTATAGGTCTGCCATTCAGTTTCCTGTTTCGGCCTCTTCGGCCTGTTGAATTGTCTCATGCAATCTTTCCGCAGAGAGTCCAGCGCATGGGACCACCAGTGGGCCCTACGGTTTAGGATCAGGACAGGCTTTGGCCAGTGCCCGCGAGCAGATCGTGGTAAAACAATTTACCATGTCTTCCAATTTGCCAACAGTACTGGGCTCTGCCGGTACTGGACGTGGTAGTTTATTCTCAAGAATTTCCCTGTAAAGAGTCCAATCCGTATTCCTCAGGTTCTTAAGAACCTTTGGAGCTCCTATGGACAGATCTAGAATTGACTCAATATACCTGAAAACGAGTGTTCGTCGAAAACTTTCTAGTTCATTACCATATCATACAGTTTATCACTACATAGCGTAACCTCCCGACGGTTTTTGACAATAAAAGTGCGCTCTGTGCCCCTATTGCATATGACTAGGTTAGTAGTTAGGAGCTAGTTAAAAAGAGACTCACCCCGATTGTTAACGTTGGTGCTTCCCCACTGCACATGGTGGGCGTTAGCATCGCAACCAATGAGAACTGAACTCGCCGTGGGGTCGCTCATTAGCCTGCGGAGTTAACTTGTAGCGGTATTCTCAGCCTCGTAAGCCATGAACGTTGAGGCTATCAGCAAACACTTCCCTCCAATTTCCAGCAGCGTTGCATTCAAGTCTACTATAACAGGGTAAAAGAAAAATGTTTACATCTTTCTTTGTCATTACACAGGTTCTTATTTTACCTTTACCACGCGCAACCATTAGCTTATAGCCCACCGCACCTAGACCACAGACCCCCGAGTTATTAACCCAGGGCTCCTGGATAAGTGCGATGTCTACGTCGTCGCCAAGTAGGCGACTCAAGAGAGAAGCGGATGCTGCCCTAGAGCGGTGGAGATTTATTTGCAGAAGCCTCATTTGAGGTTCCCGCTGCCCCCTAGCTGCGTGTGTGGACCACCCGCCCGACCAACCATGGATGGAATTGCCCGTAGTTGCCATCGCGACATTTCGCTGGTTTGCCTTTACTCCGACTGCTTTCCGCCCATCCGCAGTTGGGCGACGTTGTGCGACCTTTGCCCGCATGGGTGCAGGCTTTGCAGCCGTGCCGGCATTTGATGGGCGCTCCGCGCCAGTGGCTACAGGACGACCTGTTGTTTCCATGCACAATCCCTGCAGCCTTACTGGTGCTTGGCCCCACCATAATGCCCGTGATCACGGGTCGCCCCAACCGTTACCTACAACTACCAACTGAATGGCTTCCGGTCACTCAAACGCGCATAAAAATATAAAATCTTTACTTTTTGATATTAATCATATTAAGAGAATCATCTGTGTTATGCAATGCTTAATTTAAAATACTCGTATTTAAGTATCTCTCCAAACATACTATTGCCTTTTATATGTACGTTTCTGGCATATTTAATGAGGGAGTTCACAAGTTGTGAAATTTTTAGTATTTCCGCTATTGAAATAACACTGGAACGTGTGAGCATACTGTGTTATGCTTTATTTGTATACCAGAATATTGGAATTGATTTTTTTCACAAAAACTAATATTTTAGTGGTCATCATTCAAATCTATATTTATATAATTTTGAAATACTGAACAACTTTAAACTTTAAAAATAAAAAAATATGTCTCCCAATTTTTTTTTTATAGGAGCCGATATTCTTTATTAAACTCCGTAATCAGTTTGCTTCTATATTTCCCCCCCACCCATTTGACTAAAAGTGCAATTTTGTTAACACATTTAGGGAGTTATTCGATCGGCTCTTTCTATTTATGATCACTTGAGGTTTATTTTGTTTGAAAAATTTAAAATAAACTTAAATGGAAAGGTCCGTACACATATTTTAAGGAAACCGACCGCTCAAGTTTATTATAAGCGATTTATTAGTGATTAATTCCTTGAATGTGGTATAAAATACTAATCAAAATAACTCAGTGTGCTCACACGTTTCACTGTTATTTCTATAGCGGCCTTAAGAAATATGACAAATTTCACAACTTGTGAACTCCCTCATTAATTATGCCAGAGACGTATAAAAGGCAATAGCATGTTTGGAGAGATACTTAAATACGAGTATTTTAAACTAAGCATTGCATAACACAGATAGTTCTCTTAATATGATGAATATATTCCTTAACCTTCTGTTTAATTTTTTTTTTGTTTCTCCCAAGTTGTTTATTGTATCTTTCTTATGAGAAACTAACAATAATTTTTAAATTCTTAAAGCTAAAAAAAAATATATAAGCTCTTTGCTGTCACTGCATCAAAATAGCAAAGTGAGCGTACATAGTAGATTGTAAATGCACTTTATTAAGAAGTGACTTTATTTATAAGGATATCATATAAAAGTACTTCATTAATGGACATTATAAGGGATATCATACAAATGTATTCATTAATGGGCATCATAAGGGATGCCATGATATAAATTATAGTCAATATCTTGAAGGATATTAGCATGAAATACATACATATGTTACAAAATATCGAAAAATAACTTCCATGTAATGTAAATAAGTGGAACAAAGCCTTTAAGTACAATTTAATCTAATATCCTTTCTCTTTAATCGGCTAGGGTAGTTCTGCTTGAGTAAATTTTTAGCAAGCTTATTCGGATGATTAAATAATCTTAGCGAATAATTTGTTTGCATTATCTCTATCTCATCCATCAACGTATTAATCATAAGGTCGCTGTGAATAGGCTGCAGCCTTTGAATTCTATCTAAGTTAGATTAAGACGCTGAACCCCAAAGTTGGATCCCATTTGTCCAAGATGGTTGTATCACCTTATTAAAAAGTAGTACTTTGTTTTCTAAGCTTAATTTGCATTTAGGGCCTATAATCCAATGTAAATTGGCGATTGTTGATTTAGCATGTGTAATCTTTTTGTCTATGTGATTTTTCCAAGCGAGCCTTCTATCCAACGTAACCCCAAGGTAAGTAACGAAATCTTTCTGCGGAATAATTCTGTCGTTGATTGAAACCGAAGGACAATTCTCTTTTTTAAGTGTAAACGTTATCTGTATACTCTTAGACTCATTAACTTTAATTCTCCAAGATTTTTACCCACTTTTCTACTACTTTTAAATGTTGTTGCAATCTATTAGCTGCTATAATTGGATTCGAGTGCACACTAAGTATTGCTGTATCATCCGCAAAAGTTGATGTGAGTAGATTTAAGTGTGTGTGTTTGTTTTCAAAAGCCGACCGTATGTGTGAAACTATTCTGTGTACTTGCTCAATAGTACTGTGCTTTTCCCTAAAGCCGAATGCGTGGCATAGTATTATTTGCCTCGTTTTTAAAATGGGTTTTATTTCCTGTAGTAAGAGTTTTTCGAATATTTTGGAAAATAGTGAAATTTAACTAATAGGTCTATACGAGCTAACCAGGTTTAGGGATCGTAATGATTTCGGAGAGTTTCCAGGAGTTAAGAAAGTACTGCAATCGTAATATGCTATTGAATATATAAAGTAAGTACTTGATTGTCTTTGGTAATAGTTTCAATAAGGGATTTAGTCTCTGGAAGGGAATTTGCACCTTGATTAGGTTTGAATACGTTGGAAAGATTAAGGGCAAAAGATATACCTTTTTTATAGTCACTTCGAGCCCATTCACCATTTGGAAGCTCGTAGTGGAGGATCGGGAAGAACTGGTTTTTTGAAACTTTTAACTGATCGCCACAAGGAATAATTAGTGTTAGGTTTAGTTTTAAACGACTTATATATGGCGGCAGGTTGTACTGAGAATCCCAACGAAAATTCCTTAAAGCAAAAAGCAGAAATTGTTTTTGAATTGACTCTATTCTGTCTGAATGTCAGTTTTAGTATCTTGCAGTTCCAACCCTGGTGCGTCCATTTCATTATCATCGATGATTTTGCGCCTTTTACTTGTCACTGCAGACGTTGCGTTTGTATTATCAAAATTGTTGTCACTTGCTAAATTTTCTGTACCGCGAATTTGGTCTAGATGCCTTTTGATTATTTAGTTGTGGTGCTTTGGAATGCACTAGTGTGAACGAGGTCCAAGTTGTTGCTTTATTGTAGCTTGAGCCCACGAAGGCTTGTTCGGGTTTTTGTAATTGCGAATTAGGACGTTTTGACCGTTCGAAAATGTTACATTCCGTTGTCCTTTGTGATTTAAAACGCCTTTCTGTTGAATTTCGCTGATCCTGCTTTGAATTAAGAGTGGCCCTAATGAGCTGAAACGTGTTTTTAATGATATACCGATCTTAGCAGGAGTTTCACCAGTGGTACAATGCTTGGTGTTGCGATAGTCAAATAAGAACTGGTTAATGACTTTTTCTAAATTCGGATGTTTGACCGTTTTCTAAACGGTAAATATTGCCGTTTTCAGAGCTTTGACAAAATTTTCGTCTTGTGTCTTACATTGTTTAATTTTAAGAAACGTTTAAACTCGTCAGATGTGATTTGCCGGTCGTTGTCACTAACTATGGTATCGGGGAAACCATAGGTCGAAAATAATTCTCTCATCTCATTTATTGTAAACGTTGAGGTGATGTCTTTTGTTTCAAAAACCTCGGTCCATTTTGAAAGCAAGTCGATAACAATGAATAAATAGTATCCATAGATTGGACCCGCGAAACCAATGTGTATGGAATCACACGGTTTCCATGAAATAGTTTTGCCTTTTTCTGGGCTTACTTTGAGTTCTTGACAGGGAACACAGTTCCGGATGAGTTTTTCGATATCGGGAGTCGATGTTGTTGCTCACACTGCGTAAGCTTAGCTGAATGCGTTTAGCTGCCGGCTTAAGTATTGCGCATGTTGTTGCGGGTTCGACTCCCGCAGAAGCCAAGAAGAAAGAAGTCTGATGAGGAAATGTGGTGATTTCCGAAATAGTACTATAACTTCTACCGCTTTGAGTATTGTTGTTTTTTTCCTAATACTTTTCCAATAAACCAATCGGCCTTAAAGCTCAAAAATATTTAAAAAAAAAAATTTTAATTTTTTAAAAATTGTTAAGAATTTTACAACATATAAGACACTTTAACACGCGTTATGACAACATAGTAGTAATATTTTGTACAGGAACACCATGATTCAATCATACAAGGTTGGATAATTAGGCAGTTGTCTCACTCTTGCACGCTGCCTTAAGGTAGCCTGTGTTGCTCTCTTTTAATTTAAGAAAAAAAATGTTATCAAACACGTGGAAATTAGTACTTTTCTTGTGAAATGACCTGGCAGACAACACTGTTGCCTTTTTGTAGTTTTTAAATTTTTTCAGCATCATTAAATAATCGAATTGACGGCATTCTCGTACGTTTTCCAGTAGCGTTGCTTATCTAGCAGCGAACAGGAATTGAAATTTTTTTTTTTGCATGTATGGAATTCATTGGTCGTTGGTTCGATTCCCGGGCAAGTCAAATCATTTTGTTTGATATTTTTTTTCAAAGAAAGCATTTTATGTTTTTAAATTTTTTACTGTATACATTTTATATAAAATAACATAAAATTAAAAAAAAAAAGAATTTATATAAATGTTAACAACCATAAAATTATACAGTTAAAATATCGAATAAAAGAACATTTATTAGTATTTTCACAGGTTTTGACTAACGTCTTTACTTTTACAGATGTATGTTTATCAACAAAAATTCCGTTAATTTCTTGCCGAAGGTATTTTGGGTGTTTCCATATAAATTTTTTTTTTTCGAACAACTAATGTCACCTTTTTAGTGACTTGAATCTTACAATTTTATGATCTACAAAAATGGTAAATATATTTTTAAAAAAGTTTGAAATTGTAATGAAATATGTATACAATCCCGGTTACTGGGCTTTTAATAGACACCTCTTATTTGGTTGCTAAAATTGATATTGAATTAATGAAAAATTTATTATCAAAATTTTTCCAAATGTGATAGTTCTATTTTCTGCATGTAAAAACTTAAAGAAGGTTGAAATCACATTGTTTTTGTTAACAAACTGTGTGAAAAATATTTGCTTCTAAATCACACTTGCGTGTTTTGTTTATATATACATATATACGTTGAGTAAGTCCTTGATGTCAGTTGCGTTGTACCTGTTACACGCTCGACTCGATTCGGTGAACAAGCTCAAACAGTTCCAAGTGGGTTGTTGTTGGTTGGAAACTTATTCAAAGTATATTTTGAATAAAACAACAGCTCTATTTATCAATTATTTAAATCGACTTTATACGAAAATCAAACTTGATTGCTTGGCTGCTAAAGACTTACTGAATTTTATTGAGAATATAATTTTGTGGCTTAACATAAAATTCAACTAACAGCTACCTACATATGTGTTAGTTCATATACCTTATTCTATGTACTTAATTCTATGAATTACAAAACATGTAGGAAACTGGAACCGCAGCTGTTCATACGTTGTGGTTCCTTTTATTGCTGACTTTGTTTGTTTAGTCTATTGGCAGCTAGCATCTGACTGCAAGCGCTGGCGTGGGAGCATAATGACTTCAGGGTTGATGGGAATCATCCAAACCGCTGATGTCGCATGTTACCCTACGAATGGATTTAGCGTAATGATGTGATGTTTGGAGTGGAAGTCATGGCGTGGGAGTCATGTGTTAACTCCTCCCTCTCTAAAGTATAATCGTCCGCGATTATTCGCTGTTATTTGTATCAATTGTATTGACCTGTCTCAATATTTCTTCAATGACTAGGTCATTACTTTGTTGAGTTTGCCTCCTCGTTATAAGTTTAATCGTTGTACATTTACAAAATTTTGCAACAATTATGATGAATATAATCATTGTGACAACGCATACAATTATTTTCATGCTATTGTGGTTTGTTTCTATCTTTTGGTTTATGTTTGATATTCTTTTAATGTTTTTAATATCAATTTGGTCAATGTTTTCCAAGGTTAGTTCTTCCAACTCTTCTACTATGTTTAATTTCTGTAAACCGGGGTGCTCTATGTTGTCATAAGCTCTGTGTTCCTTGTTTTCGAAAATTGTATTGTTGATTGTTACTTTATCCTCAAATATTACTAAATGTGTTCCATTTATAGTTATTTTTTCATTAAATCCATCTTGTATTATAAATTTATCATTATTTAATGTTATTATGCCCTCTCTCACATTGTCAATTTTTTTATAGTTTTTAGCATAAGTAATGTTACAATGTGCTGTGTTTTTGTTGAGGAGATCTAATAAACAATTCGGTTTATCTTCGATTTGACAAAAGTTAATGACTGTTTTATTATTACAATTTTTTGATAATTTAAAGTGTCCTCCTCTCTTTCCAACGGTTCTGTAGTCTAACTGTAGTATCTTGTCTTTTCGAATTACAGGCTCAATAAGAAATTTCTGATAAAAATCATTTACTATGGGATACTGTATTATGAAGTATATCGTTTCGTTATTCTGCATTACCTTAAGTTTAGAATTACTTAGTATACTTGTTATGTTAATTTTATCTCTTAAGCTTGAACTTATATCTATTAGTTCATTGTCTGTTAATAAAAGTGGGTTAACTGTATCCATTTTAATCATCATTATTGAATAAATAATATTTTCTAATTCTAATATGATAATATTATTTCTATGTGAAATAAGTTCGAAAATGTTATCGTCTTTTGTTATTCCATTATCATTTTTTAGTTCATTTAGTTAGTTTCTTCTATAATTTCGTAAAATCTCTCCTTTACATATGAAGGTAGCCACGGTTCTATGCCACTGTTAAAATAAACACCTCTTTTTTTGTATCTATTATCTCATCTATCTGCTTCATGAACTCATAGCCTATAATGCCTTCAAACGATTCTAGTTCGGGCAATATGTAAAAGTAAGTGTACTCGTTAAACAAATTCATTAGACATCGTTGATCTATGATCAATTTACTGTTGACTGTCTTTAACATGAATGGTTGCTCGAGTTTCTTAATCCCTTTTAAAAATGATTCGTTTTTTATGTAATTTTTCGTACTGCCTGTATCTAAAAGAAATCTAAGCGGCTTGTAACTTGTAACCACAAGTTGCTTAGACTAAGTTTTTTTTTTTTTTTTTTTTTTTTTTTTTTAAATATTCTTACAGATATCTAATTAGGTTCCGCATCCTTGGTGTGGTGTCCTTGAATTCAGTTGGGCGCCAGTTGAGTAAGTATTTGATGTCAGTTGCGTTGTACCTGTTACACGCTCGACTCGATTCGGTGAACTAGCTCAAACAGTTCCAAGTGGGTTGTTGTTGGTTGGAAACTTATTCAAAGTATATTTTGAATAAAACAACAGCTCTATTTATCAATTATTTAAATCGACTTTATACGAAAATCAAACTTGATTGCTTGGCTGCTAAAGACTTACTGAATTTTATTGAGAATATAATTTTGTGGCTTAACATAAAATTCAACTAACAGCTACCTACATATGTGTTAGTTCATATACCTTATTCTATGTACTTAATTCTATGAATTACAAAACATGTAGGAAACTGGAACCTCAGCTGTTCATACGTTGTGGTTCCTTTTATTGCTGACTTTGTTTGTTTAGTCTATTGGCAGCTAGCATCTGACTGCAAGCGCTGACTGCAATAGAACCTTGCCTGTGTCGACACATTCTCTTATAAAGTTCAACATGGAACGTTTCGCTGCCTTAGCTATATGAGTATGGAGCAGCTCCAGCTCCAGGACCACCTGTAATGCACACACCCCAGGCGTTGCAGTTTGGATAGCGATTGTGTCACCATATGACTCTTCCATAAAAGTTTAGAATCCAGGATTAAACCCAGATACTTTACCGCAGTGGCAGCCACGGCGGGGAACACCATCCACAGCTATGTTTCTCATACCCTCAAACTTCCTTTTTCTGGTAAAAGGAACTATGACTGTCTTAGACGGATTGCTGTTTAGTCTTACATCAGTGCACCATCTGTATGCTAGTTGGAGCCCTCTATGAATAATGTCACAGAGGGAACTGGGACACCTTCGTCTTGCGATAATCACTATGTCATCCGCATAACCTTGACAGCGGATACCATTTGGTGTGAATATATGCAATAGTTCATCTAACATAAGGCTCCACAACAGGGGTGACAAAACTCCTCCTTGTGGGTAGCCTTTGACTGTTTGGAGCTGAACCACACCATTACCAGGGTCAGTTTCTGCAATTCTGGTCTGTATCAGCTCAGCCTGCGGATAATTGGCCGCACAACTTGTCCTACCAGCGCCAGATCCACACTTGAATGGGTGGTACTGTCGAAGGCTCCTTCAATGTAGAGAAACCCGCATAGCACCATTTCTCCACACTCAATGGCCTCCTGACCAACCACCGGTAATTTTAACCAGAGATGGTGCAAACAAAAACTAGTAACACTACCTTTTAGGTATCCTTTTTGCAAAACTACTCCATGTTCAACAGAAGGGACGCCGCCTGAACGTAGTCGAAAACATGGACATCTATAAGCAAAAACCTTTGATGGAAGAGTAATAAACGAGCAGATACATATGTACCTATTCCGACGCAGTATTCGAACCGCTTAAGTTGGTATACAAAGAACAGCACAATATCATAGATAAAAAGACAGACAACAACACACAGAACCTAAACAAAATGTTGCACAAAACTAAAATTACCGACTTTAACCTGTATAAAGGAAACCCGAAGAGAACGAAAGAATAAAAAACTCACTCAACAGAATTTTCAGGTACCAACATCTTGGCTTACTAACGTGGAGGGATTTCTTGGCACATTCTGCTCTGCCAAACTTTCAAGCTTAGCTGAAAGTTTATCTTCAATCGTTTCAAGAATGCATATCTTTTTGTTGGCGACCTGGTGAAAAGATTACAATTTATTATACATACATATGCACACACACATCAATCAGATGCTTTTGATCAGCTGTTTTCTTGTTGGCAAATTTCTCATGAAAAATTTTTTCTAGCAGAACCCAACAGCTTGTCCCCAAAATGAAATGCCACTTTGTTCTCTTAATTTCCCCTACTTTGCAAGTTTTTTGCGTAGGCGAACGCATTCGGATAATTATTGAAAACTTTCAATTAAATTTCGAACTTACCTAATTAATACATTTGCATCAGTGATGCACAGCGTAGGCAGAGCTACCAATTAAAGTGCATAAAAATACGCACACACACGATCTGTAGATGAAAGCCGAGCAACCCCATACGGCTCCGGTGTGCCTCACTGATTTACATTGAGCCATAATGCGCATGTTGAATGAGTCATTTCAAAAACGTTTACATTGTCTTATTCGCATTTCCTCTGATACTAATATTTCATTTGAAACATCTATTCTGTACGAGGGTGGTTTAATAAGTTAATAACTTTTTGAATTTTCCCAAAATAGGACGTTACACCAAAAATTGTCGATAAGATCCATTGAATGATTTTTCATGGCCGGATAATAAAAACGTGTGAGGTGGCTTAGGTGTAGGCATCTTAACTGAGTGAGTACATCACATTTTACACGTATATAGAGTTATATTATATTCTCACTGTGCCGTTAACTCGAGTTTAAGAGCAATTTTGGAGTTTAACGTCAGACACTTCTCATAAACTCGGAGTTTACAATACAAATATTTTTTGTCTAACTCGTTTTAAACACAATTTTTATTTGGTGTTTATGGACATGCAACCCTTATTTGACCCAATATTAGGCCGCACTGCTGACAGATTTTGGCATCATTGTTCAAAGGTTTTGCTGCACTGTTTACTGGTTTGATAGCTCATAATTTCAAATACGGGGACGGTTTGATAAGTCAGTAAACTTCTAATTTTTTTCTTAACTTGTAATAAAAATAAAAAATTTGTGAACTTCGTGTGCTGATTAGTCTTGATAATAATTGATAACATTATGGGGACACTGCCTCATCAATTTCAATGGTAAAGAAGTGGGTTCTCTGGTGTTCGTATCAGCACAAGTGACACCAAAAATCGTTGATAAAATCAATGAAAGGATATTGGATGACCGGAGAACGAAAATACGCGAGGTGGTTGAGCCTGTATGCATCTCAACTGAGGGCAAATCACATTTTACACGAACATTCTGATAGGGTGTCGCTATTGCTCACATTTGACCATAAGCTCAAACGTGTGACCCTTCAAAGGATTGCCAAAAATCTACGACCTGCTACCCCATCTAGCATATTCTTTAGATTTAGTCCCAAATAACTATTTCCAAATCTGAGGAAATGGCAGGGTGGTAAGAGAATTGGGTCAAATAAAGAGGTCATCACAGAAACAAATGTTTTGAGAAAGAATAAAGTAATTGAAAAAACTTGAACTAAGTGTTAAAGAAGATTAAGTTAAAAGAAGATTATTTTGAGAAATAAAACGATTTTTGCCGAAAAAATATAAATTATTCAAAAAGTCACTGACTTATCAAAGCGTTCTTGTACAATATTTGTAAACAAAGGTAATCAAATTAAAGAAACGAAATATTCGCATAATGATGCAACACCACCATCGCCGTCTACCATGATGTTGCCTTCACCTTCACCATTGACTGAGCTTTCCATACTATCGCTGTTGTGATCAGAATTTCTTCCGTGTTCCAATGCTCGGGCAGCAACACAAACCATTTTGCTTTTGCTCGTGTTAGCATCAAATATGCTTATTGCTCGCAGATCCGGGAAAAATCACTTATTGCAGTAGTAATTGCTATGCTCTTTTAGCCAGCAATATTCAATTTTATGCTCATATTTAAATATTTCTAAATATATGCACAAATGTATTTTCACAAACATTTTTGAATATAAACAAAATGGCTAGAACAAATGTGACTAATTAGCTAGCAATCGTACAAGAGAACGCAAACCAGAGCTTCCAGATCTGCCGCGTTGAAAATCTGTAATTTCTCGCGTAGAAGGTTGAAGGTAAGGTGGGAAATCCGTATAAATCCGTATCATAAATAAACCAAGTTCTATTATATTATCTTTTCTGAGTTTTTTTTTTACAGTGGGTCAAAGTTTACAGTGAAGCCAAAGGAACTACGCGATAATGACATACGAAGCAACAAATAATGTCGTTTTACCAGAAGTGCGCTGTGAAGGTGTTCCGGTGCCTCAACCGCCTACACATACATTTTCGGCCAATATGACATACGCCAATACAGAAATAACAGCGGCGGTTGAAAACATATCAGATATAAGTTATATCTAAAGCTTCCACTGGACTCTTCCGCTTGGCGACTATTTATAGATAGTTCAAAACACAGCTTAAAGCAGTTTTACTGCACAATGGAAATCAGCATCCATCAGTACCGGTTGCGTATTCCACAAAAAGGAGGAAACATACGCAAATATTTCAAATCTCTTAAATAAAATTGAATACTATAAATATAAATGGGAAGTATGCGCAGACTTCAAAATGATTGCAATATTGGCTGGAATGCAAACAGGATACACAAAATATATGTGCTTTCTTTGTAAATGGGATTCACGTGCTACAAGCAGCCAAATTAAAAGAAGGTAAAATACGGTTTTCAGAAATAATTTATTTCATTTAATGTAAATTACCTTTTCTAGGAATGCTCGTTGGACCCGATATAAGAAAATTATTACAAGATGAAGAAATTTATGGTCATCTGTCGGATATGCAAAAGACAGCATTTGACTTTATGCAGCAGGTTATATCAGAATTCCTTGGAAACTCAAAAGCACAAAACTATGCAGAAAATATTGAAAGCATGCTAATCGGTTTTAACACTATTGGCGTTTAGATGTCACTAAAGCTGCATTTTCTGCACTCTCATCTCAATTTAAAAAAAAAAAAACCTTGGAGCGGTTTCAGATGAACACGGTGAAAGGTTTCATCAGGATATAAAGGTATTGGAAGAATGACTTAAAGGGAAATCTCAAAGTGTAATGCTTGCTGAATACGTATGGGGCTTGTACAGACCCCTTGACACATCGGAACATTCACGTCAAGCTAAATACAGGAAAGCATATTAAGTTTTATCTTTAATCCATTGTCATACTACTGCTGAAGCAAAAAAATAAATATGTACATACTATAATAAACCACTATTAAAACAAAATTATAATTTTTTTATAGAAGTTGGCGTGTAATTTTGCCAATTAATCGTAAAGAGCTTTATTTACAACAATGGTGTCTTTGGTGACCCCCACTGAAATTTTCCGCCAAACATTTTCGTAGAATATTTTAATCCTTAAATGTCCTTTTTTAAAGGATATTTTTTGATTTTCTCGAAAGAAGGGTCAAATTGACCCATAAAAAAACCAGTTAGAGGGTTAAGATCTTCCACAAAAATAATCCTCATACAATTCCACAATACAACTCTGACCATAAGAATTCTCTCAGACATTAACTTACAACATTTTTTTCATATAGTATAATGCTCCCTTCGACCAAAAAATGAAAACTTTGACCCACTGTAAAAAAAAAACTCAGAAAAGATAATATAATAGAACTTGGTTTATTTAACCATCCATATTTATATATCATAAAAAAATATTTAAAATTAGTCATAATTAAATATATAAATTTTTTTCCAGATTACAATGTAAACACTACCATGGAGCGAATTCATGTTCCGTTACCCGACTGCGACAAAAAGCACCCGGAGCTGGCGCCAGTTAGCGAAAGAGAGAAATAACTGGCGTACTATGCTAAGCTCGGCCTAAATCGCATTTACGGTTATCGAGCCAATTAAAGAAAAGGAATAACGTAGAAAAAATGCTTTGAACCAGCATGAATACCGGAGACCCATTTAACAAACAAGGCGTATTTAAGCTGACCTGCCAATGCCATTACAGCTACATAGGGCAATCAGGACGGAAAATAAAAACAGGATTCCGCGAACATATAGCGGACTACAACATAAAGGTACTAAAGCCGACCACTGTACCTGAGTAGAACTTCGGTAACCACATGTTTAGCATTAAATGTCCACCAGCAAATATTAAGAAGACAGCCAAACTACTTCATGTGCAACAGAAGGGACGCCGCCTGAACGTACTCGAAAACATGGAGATCTATAAGCTAAAACCTTTAATGGTAGAGTAATAAACGAGCAGGCACATACCTATTCCGACGCAATATTCGAACCGCTCAAGTTGGTGTACAAAGGACGGCATAATAGCACAGGTAAAAATACAGACAACAAAACACAGAACCTAAACAAAATGTTGCACAAAACTAAAATTACCGACTTATACCTGTCAATAGGAAACCCGATGAGAACCGAAGAATAAAAAACTCACTCAACAGAATTTTATACAGACGAAAATTCAGGTACCAATAGAATAAAATTGTTTTTATACCGTAATAAAATTGTATTTATACTGTATTTTGGATTGTTAAGGCTTTAAAAATTACTTCTATATATTTTTTTTATTAACTTATCTTACTGTTTAGCGGATAAGCTATGCCAGTACAACTAACATCGGAGTGAAATTTATGTGCTCAGATTTGGAGTTGTTTAGCTTAAGGCGAAAATTTCCGCTCAGGATAAAACAGAATTAACTGCAAATTGGAGCTTAGTAGTTGCGTTTTCGATTGTGTCACCAGCAGCCAAGAGTGTGGTGTCGTCAGCAAAAGTTGCGGTTACATATTTATGATAATTCGGTAGATCGTTTGTATATACCAGATAGAGAATAGGGCCTAGAATGCTGCCCTGCACTGATTTTTTGTAAAGCTGAATAATCATCTTTAACCCTTACACGAAAATATCTGTCATTGAGATATTTTGGGTAAGAGCTTACTTAGCTTAGTTAACAACCCGTCATGCCATACTTTGTCAAACGCGTGTGAAATACCACAGAGCAAACTTTTTTCTCTTCAAAGGCAGATTCTATTGTTTTTACAACTCGATGAACTTGGTCAATCGTAGAATGATGCTTGCGAAACCCAAACTGGTGTGTTGGTATCAAGCCTTTTACCTCTATGTATGGCGTAAGTTGGGAAAGTAGCAGTTTTTCAAAGACTTTGGACAACAAAGGCAATAGCGATATCGGTCTATAAGAAGACACTGCGTTAGGCGTTTTACCGGGTTTGTGAATCATAATATTCTCAGCCATATTCCAATATATGGGAACATGTTTTAGGTTGAAGCACCTGTTAAACAAATAGGTCAAATAAATTGCTGTACTGTGTGGCAAGTTTTGCAATATTTCAGCCGTAACTAGGTCAAATCCTGGTGACTTTCTTTATTTTAGTTTGCTTATTTGATCTACAACTTCTTCAGGAGTGACTGGTGGAATTTAAAAATTGCTTTCCATCCAGTTTTCTTTCGCAACCAACTTTTCTGGACCTTCATACGGACTAAAGTTGTTTTAGAGATGTTCTGCGAATATATTTGCTTTCTGCCACGTTAGTTTTCGCCCTTTAATTTTCATTCGCTCTAATCAGAGCTCTGTGCGCTTTCCATAGTGTCAGACACTAATGATCAATACTACTTACGTTCACATACATACTCGCGATTTAGGAAGGGTTGCTTATGTTTTTAAATAAAATACGATTTATTTAGTTAATTACTAATATGTAATATATGTATGTATATTGAATAGAACTCAGTTATTTTACATTAGTAACGCGTCGCATCCGAAGTCACATACATACTGAGAGTCGTTACAGATTTCTTTTTTAAACGTCTCTAGGGTGGTCGTGTCGGTGTCATCAGAGTCTTATTTTATACAAATAAAAAGTTAATGTAAGCGCTGTATTTATGGGGCGTGACAACTCGGCCCTTCCTGACCTAAATCGTCCTCGATTTCGTCATCGGATTCAAGTTCAGGACTATTTCGGCACCATGGTTTCATTCGATCGGAGGCGTATGTCTTCCAGCAGGTAGCGGTCATTACCCAAAACTTTGCGAACGATGTATGGCCCACGATACTTAGGCTCGAGCTTTTTGGATTCGCCCGTTGAAGATGGCTCATTTTCGATCACAACTAAATCGGATTCAGCGTAGATTTTTGGTGCTTTATGGCGCTGATCGAATCGTTCTTTCCATTTTTCGCGTTCGTTGGAAATGTTAACTGCAGCTCTGTTGCGTTTTTCTGCGGCATTTAAATCGGTTGGCTCTTCATTAATATCGTCATGAATGGCGGCAACTAATTGATTAGTTACTACGTCGCGGAGTCGGAAATCAAAAACTAGCTCGTTTGGGCTGAAACCCGTTGTGGAGTTCTTGCGAGAGTTCACTGACCATTGTAAATCTCTAAGCATGAGATCCCAGTCTTTAGGATTATCGGCGGTTGTTCGTAGAAATGATAATATACTTTGGTTGGCGCGCTCCACTTGCCCATTTGCGCGAGGAGTGCGGACGGCAACTTTGGTGTGTTGGATGTTCTGTTCATCGCAGAAATTTTCGAATGCTTTTGACGTGAATGATGTTCCTCGGTCGGTTACAATTTGAGATGGAAGACCGAAGTATGATGACATTTCATTGAGAGCTTTAAGAACGTGTAGGGTTTTAGTGTCACGAACAGCTTTGACCACAAGAAATTTACTGAAAGCATCGGAAATAGCTAGAACATAGCAGTTTCCGCTTTTGGAGCGAACGAATGGTCCTAAGTGGTCCAAGTGGATGCGATAGAACGGAATCGGCTTGACTGGTTCGATGTGAAGGCTTCCTTCGATTTTGCCAGAGCGTTGTGTTTGGTAGCAGCATTTTATGCAAGCGGCTATGTAACTTTTAACGTACCTTCTCATTTGCGGGAACCAGTATGTTTGCTTAATGCGTTCGAGCGTTTTTTGCAGCGCTGTATGTCCTACTTGATCGTGGCAGCACAAGACGATGCGCCCTCGTAGACCTTTTGGGACTACAAATTTCAAACCGTCGGGTTGTTTGCGATAAAGACGATAATTACGAAGCTGATAATCTTCTTTGATTGATTTTTCATTCGGTGATTTCAAAGTACCATTTAAAATGTTTATGATTTGTCGTAATTTTTCATCCTGAAGCTGCATTGTAAGCAGCCAATCGTTGACATCGGAAACGTTGAATACAAAACCAGCTGGTTCGACCTCCTTTGCAGGTTGGTCGGGCATTCGGCTCAATGCGTCAACATGCTGTAAGCGGCTACCTTGCCGATGTATGCATTCATAGTCATACTCAAGCAATTTGAGCCACCATCGTGCGATTTTTGTTTTAAGTTCTTTATGCTCTTTTACGTGTGCGATTGCAGAGCAGTCGGTAACAAGACGAAAATGTTTTCCTAATAGGTATATGCGGAAACGTTCTAGGGTTTCCACAACAGCAAGCACTTCAAGCTCATAGCTATGGTATCGGGTTTCTGTTTCGCTGCAATGGCGACTATAATAACACACGGGACGCCATTCACTTCCATCGACGGATTGTAGAAGTACACCTGCAAGACCTACGCTGCTAGCGTCAGTGTGCACTTCATGCTGAGCGTTGAAGTCGTACAAGAGAAGAACTGGTTCATTCGTAAGAACACTGATGAGTGTTTCGAAAGAATGCTGCTGCTCAGGACCCCATATGAATTCGTTTTGATTAGCTTTAGTTAACAACATGGTTAGTGGTTTAGTTAGAAGTGAATAGTCTTTCACGAATTTTCTGAAGAAACCAGTGATGCCTAAAAAACGTCTTACCTCGGTAACGGTTGTAGGTTGTTGAAAATGTTTAATAGCGGCAACCTTTTGTAAGCCCGGTAATACCGTTTTCGTCTTTGCTGTGACCAAGATAGTCGATTCTTGTTGACAGGAACTTACACTTATCGGGACGTAATGTCAGCCCAGCTTCTTTAAGAAGTTGCAAAAATCGTTGTAATCGTAATAGTCCTTCATCGATTGTCTTACTTGGGATGACGATGTCATCCAAGTATATAAGCACCTCACCGTTTTGCATTTTTGACGCGATTTTGTTCATTATCGACTGAAAAGTCGCTGGTGCGTTAATAAGACCGAAAGGCATGCGGTTAAATTCGAAATGTCCATCTGACGTTACAAACGCGGTGTATGGTTTCGAAGATTCATCGATTTCGATTTGATGGTAACCCATACGAAGGTCAAGAGTAGTGTAAAACCGATTACCGGCGAGTTGGGCGAACTGTTCCTCCATGTTCGGCATGGGAAATGGTTGTTTTACTGTCACTTTATTAAGGCAACGATAATATACACATAGTCGATGTTCGTTATTTTTTTTTTCCACTAAAACCACGGGAGACGAATATGGCGACTCGCTTTGTTGGATTAACTCATTTTCTAGTAATTCGGCAATTATTTGCGATATTATAGGTCGTTTACAAAACGGGACACGGTAAGGTTTTAACTGAATAGGCGTATCGTTTTTTAAAACGATTTTCATTTTCGAAATACCGCACTTTCCTATAGACGCGATATCATTAGCAAAAAGTCCGTTAAATTCACTCATTATATTTTTAAATTGATTATTTTGATTTTCATTTAACCCACTTGGAGCATTTATACAACGAATTAGTTCAACACGACATTCGTCGTTTTCGATTATAAGGCGCTTACTAAATCCGCACAATACATCTTTTCCAAGAAGCACATTTTCAGAAATTAGTTCGTCATTAATGACTACTACGTCAGCTTCAAACTTTTCATCATCTATCGTTAACAACACATTCATTTTACGAGTGGACACGTATTCTCCACCCCCAAACCCTCGCAGCAATGTTAATTTTGTTTGTAGGGTCCCTATACAATTAGCAAAAGTTTTTCGCACTAGTGTACGTGTGCTACCTGGGTCAACAAAGGCGCGTGTGGCATGGCCATTGACTATTATATGCTTGACTATACCATCGCTTTCTTTTTTATCGGTTTTATCAACGACCGGATCTTCGATATTATTCACGTTACTTTTCTTTTGAATCGGACAATCTTCACTTTTATGTGTCGTTCGTTGACACTTCGAGCACCGTGGCTTTTTTTGAGGTTCGGAGCAATTTACAGCAAAATGACCAAATTTACCGCAATTATAACACTTTATATTTGTTGTGCGTTGTTGCATTGTATTTAACAAATTGTCAGTATTTTTAACAAATTGTTGTGGTTTCGTTGCGGGTGAAGCAGTTTTCGATTTGTACGCGTTTTGATGTACATCGTTATATACACTATAACTCATAATATCTTTTAGCAAATCTTGACACCGTGCGTATTCATTTGATATTTTGTGTTTTAAGTCATTATCGTTTATACCGTTTATGATATGTCTCGATATGCTTGCTTCAGTTGCTAGCATTTTGTAAAAATACTCGACCGGCGATTCGAATTGCTGACGTTTTATTCGCGAAAGTTTAATATGCGTATCTGCTTCATTGTGCATGCACGGAAAATCATTTAAAAATTGATTAACGAACTGTGGCCAATTGACAAAGGCACACTGCAGTGAATCGATCCATAATTTTGCCGACCCGCGCATCTTTCGTTGAACCGCAAATATTATGGCACTTTCTTCCCAGTTGTAAGCACTTTTAAGCATTTCGACACGTTTAACAAATTGTATGGAGTTCAAAGATGTATCGCTTGTTGGGTTAAAGTCCGGTAGCAATTCAACAATATCTTTTATCTTATAAGACGAAGTTTGATTATTTTCGGAACAAAACGGAATCGGAACATTATTAGTATTAAACGCGAAATTTCTTATTGGATTTTGTTGCGTCGGCGCAGTTGGGATATCAGCCCTCTGCCACTGCGGTATAAAATTCGCTCGCGCAGAGGTCGTTGTTGTAGTCGGGCGCATATTTGCCATACACGTATTAACTGCTGACAAAGGTGACGACGAAAGCGTCGGCTGAAAGTCTTGCACACGCGACGTCACACGCGCATTAACATTTGTCATTGTTTGTGTATTAATCAAACGTTCAATTGTCCTTTCGAGAGCAGATATGCGTTGGATCATTGTGCAATCTTCTTCTGTTTCACTTTCACTTGCATCATTGAAATTCACTTTTAATCTTTGCAGTAGCTGACTTTTCGTACCAGACGTTGGCAAACCAGCATCCTTGCATCTCTTTCTCAGTTCTTTTAGTGTTAGAGTTGTACTCGACATTTCGTTATGTTTTGGTTATAATATTCGTTTGTAGTTTTAATTAGATTTACATGTAAGGTACGTATATATTGATGCGAAAAGAGGTCAACATGAGTACGGGATAGCCATAGACACAATTTCTAAAACGTCAACGAAGGTGTGCAAAGAAGCGATAAACGATGTAATGATGAGAAAACGACAAATAAACGAACTACAAAACTACACTTTTGAATTTCAACCGTTGAGCTCAGCGACAAAACGTATGTCCACAGGAGTCTCGATGTCCATGGAAGTCTCAAGTAACGTTAGGTTATGTTCAGCGGCGAAGCGTATGCTCACTGAAAACGTCGATTTTGCACAATCACACAGCTAAGCACTATGCATATTCGCTTTTTTCGATTTTATGCATTTTTATAGCGTTTGAAGGCGTAGAGTAGAATCTCACTTTTGAACTGTCAGACACTAATGATCAATACTACTTACGTTCACATACATACTCGCGATTTAGGAAGGGTTGCTTATGTTTTTAAATAAAATACGATTTATTTAGTTAATTACTAATATGTAATATATGTATGTATATTGAATAGAACTCAGTTATTTTACATTAGTAACGCGTCGCGTCCGAAGTCACATACATACTGAGAGTCGTTACAGATTTCTTTTTTAAACGTCTCTAGGGTGGTCGTGTCGGTGTCATCAGAGTCGTATTTTATACAAATAAAAAGTTAATGTAAGCGCTGTATTTATGGGGCGTGACAATAGGGAATAATCTGTAGTTTCATCTGCTGTAAAACCGATCTATTAAATTTTTTTTGTTGGAATCAGGCACGAAACAACGCGTGCAGAAAGCAGCACTCAGACTACATGCCGTCCATTGTACTGTTTTCATGTTCCTTTTAATCTGGTTTAAATCTGCAGGATTAACAAATAAATCTAAGTTGATTTTGGGGTGTCAAAGAGCTCAGGTGTTCGTCTCTCAACACGTCGCGACCAAATGCCTCATACCTAGTTCTTGCAAAGGCGGGGCAAAAGGGGTTGTCATGTGCGCCTATCATTGTCAGGTGTCTATGCCATGTGAAGTGACCGATCAGCAGTCCAACAAGTTGCCTGCAGTCCCGCCTGTTAAGCGAGAGCAAGTGTTTTGATAGTCCTTCTGAGATTGAAGGTATCATGAGTTTTGCCCATCTGCAACCTCTCGACGCCTCCCTGTCATTGCTGAGCGAAGTATTCACGCAGTTTCTGATGGTGGCATCGATGGCCGAAGGTGGGAGGCTGCGGGCCAAGGAACACCTGATCCGAGCCAATTCTGGCCAAATGGTCAGATGTCTCATTACCAGGTACTCCGGAGTGACCAAGCACAAAAAGTAAAGGAAGTTCATTATGTTTACCAACATAGTTTAGTCGAGACTTGCATTGACGAACTGATTTGGAAGTAGTTAGAGGGCTGGCCAATGCTTTGAGTGCAGCTTGGCTGTCACTGCAGACACGTATACTCCTCCTCCTCCACCTATTTTCCACCGCGTAGTCTATGGCCTTGAGAATTACAAATACTTCGGTCTGGAAGACCGAGGCATGTTCCCCAAGAGAAAAGTGAAGCTTATCCTCATTATCTTCTATAAAAACTCCAGATCCTGACCCAGCGTGAGGTTTGGAGCCATCAGTAAAGATTCGACAACGTGTAAGACCGGGCTCAGTGTTGGCATTAAACCTGCATTCAGCCTCAGGGAACTCAACGTTATAGAGTCTCATCAGCAAAGGAAACGGTGGCGTACTATCCTGTGGCATTGAAAAGACGCAAGTGTCTATATCTCTGCCGCCAGCAATTTTCGCCTCCCCCCACTCCGTTTTATGCCAATATCCGTTTCTTTTAAGTCTACAGGTGGCCTTTAGGGCCTCCCCACGTATGAATATACAAAGTGACGCTAAGTGCAGCAATGCGTCAAGAGCAGCACCAGGTGTTGTAGAGAATGCCCCTGTACAGCACACGGCGATTGTTCTCTGAAGTTTAGCAAGTAGGTCCCCCACGCTATTAATTGAGAGTCTGCTCCACCATACCACTGAAGCATAGCTGATTATGGGTCTGATCATAGAGGTATATATCCAGAGGGTACCCTTTGGTGATAGACCCCACGTTTTTCCGAAGACCCGTTTACACTGTCAAAAGGCTGCCAATGCTTTAGAGGTATTGTGCTCAAACTTACTTCGGGAGAAGTCTGAATTGTGACTCCCTTAAGTGTGAGAGGAATGAGGCCATCCAACCTTCTCCGCCTAGTGAAGAGAACAACACTAGTTTTGGTTGGGTTTGCGGATAGTCCATTATCGTCACACCAGGTGTCAATCTTATTCAGTATTGTCTGCGCTTTCCTGCAAACAGCCGACAGAGATGGGCCCGTGACTAGACAGGCTACATCGTCCGCATAGGCCTGAGCGTAGATATTCCAGTCATCAAGAGTGACAAGAAGAGAGTCAATTACCAAGCACCAGAGTAAAAGGGAAAGCACACCGCCCTGAGAACAACCCTTATTTACTCCGCACTTAAGGTATTGATCCCCTTCTGCCTGAATCCTGATAATCCGCTGCGCCAGCGGAACGAATCCAATTTACCAGCGAAGGATCTACCCCATGCCGTAAAGCAGTAGTGCACATGCCATCGAAAGTGGCATTGTCAAAAGCACCCTCAATGTCTACAAAGATGTTTCCTATCGACGACCTCGCAAACTCTGGCAACCAGATTTTGCAAAGCCGTCTCACAGGATTTTCCCGCCTGATAGGCATGTTGATGCAAAGACAGAGGATGTGATGACAGCGCCTCCCCACGAATGCGTAGCTATACTAATCTTTCCAGACATTTTAGCATGAATGATGTCATGCTAATAGGTCTGTAGCTTCTGGGGCTAGCGTAGTCGTCCTTGCCAACCTTTGGTATAAAGGCGACATTTACCAGCCTCCAAAATTGTGGTATATAAGCAAGTGCGAGCGACGCTATGAAAATATTTTTCAAGGTCGCCAACACGAACTCGACACCTTCTTGAAGTACAAAAGGTGAGATGCCATCAGGACCGGGCGATTTGAAACTGCCAAAAGATTCAATAGCATATCTCATGGCATCCTCCCTAGCCACAGTTCTGGCAGCAAACCAGTGATACCTTGTCACTGTGGTTCTCGAATTCCCTTCCTCCCCTGTCAAGGGAGAAGAAGGCGTAACCATCACCTGATTTCCAGGAAAATGAGTCTCTAGAAGAAGAGAGTAAGTCACAGTCCTGGTCCAAGGTTTCAATCTCGCTGCAGTATTCCTTAAAAGAGTCCCTTTTCGCAGAGCGAATTATCCTCTTATACTCTCTTTGCGTGCAGCGATATTGTTCCCAGTCCATCTCAAGATTAGTTTTGAGGGCCCGGTTAAGATATTTTCTAGACTCACCTCTCATCTTCTGCAGCTGCTTGTTCCACCAGGGAACAGGCGTGCGGTTTAGAAGTGGTCGAGTCGGACAGGCCTTATCCAAACTATAACGTAGGGCAGTCGTTAAAATATCTACTGCCTCATCAATGGCATAAGTGGATCGTATTCTCCTCCTCCCTAAAACACGACCAGTCCGATTTTTTCAAGTTTCGTACTGGCGCAGGGCACATAGCATCCTCGCCAAGTTGAAACTGGATATATCTGTGGTCCAAAAGCGAATCTTCACTCAGGACCCTCCAGTTTAGGACTGACCACCCTAACCGAGAGTTAGAAAGAGTAAGATCAATCACTTCCTGTCTCCTGGGTGTGGAAAATGTTGGTTTAGAGCCCACATTCAAGATGCTCAGCCGATCTCCCCTCGCGTTGCATTTGCTGCTGCCCCAGATTTTATTTTGGGTATTATCATCGCAACAGAGGATCAATCTGACGTTTCGGTTTTCGCAATACTCCACAAGACTAGCCGCCTTCCCCGGAGGTGGCGGCAGCAGAGAGTCATATGGAAAGTACGCGGAGGCAACAATAAAATGTTTCCACCCATTTTTGCACTCGAAGCTCAGCCTCGCTGCCACCAAGTCCTGACAACAGAACTATACAAGCCTAGGTACAGCAAAGTGAGAAGACACTATAAGACAAGTTCTCGGTCTGACCGAGCTTTCGTCATATAAGATGTTTGCGCCACGTAGGTCACTTAGTCCACAGGGTTTTTTTTGAAAACCCAGGGCACCTGAATGGCTTATATGTGGGGTTTTGTGTGCAGCTTGGTTAACCTTCTACTTATAAGAGAAGTAGCGGCTTTAGAGTGCTGCAAATTGATCTGAGTTACCGTCACTGGACGGTACCATGCATCGCTTTGGTCACTCATTTGGGATCAACTATTAATGAGACGGCCCCGATTCCGTACTTAGATCCGAGGATATCCACGGAGCTCTGGTACATTTTCACTTCCAGAGTAGCACCTTCTTTTCCTTCCCGGTTGCTACTCTTTTTGTGAGAAATGACACGCCAGTGCTTGGTGTCCACTCCCGGATTTTGGGCACGGAAACAGGAAAGCACATCTGCGGTCTTCAGATCTGGATATGGAATCCAGCAGAGCGCTTTTCTGAGAGGCTTGCACTCTTTAATGTAAACAATGAATAGTGTTCCACTTATGTGCGGGATTCTTTGCACCACAGTTCCATCACTCTCCTCATAATCACGGGCATTTGCTGCAGGGCCGGAGGCAATGACGGCTCGGATCACGTAGCTCTTGCAGTGTTTTACTTCTGCAGTAGTCATCTGCCGTGTCGAACCCGCCCTCCCAATTACGGCAACCAGCGGAGGGTTTTTCACGGTCTCACAGTAAGTTGACCGGGCCCCCAGTTCTCCTGGCGTATTTGGGGGGTTTTCGTTATGCAAGGGCATGGCGGAGGCGGTTTTGCCTCAACCAACCCTCGCGTCACTACCTCCCTTGTTTTTAGGCAAGGGGTTCGTGCCGCTCGAGGTCTGTCTGGCTGATACCGCCCTCTTCCGCCGCTGTCCTTGAGTGTTCGATACAAAATCAGAATTGGGCAACGCCGCACCAGTACCCGCCGCACGATACCTCGAAGAGACATTGGGTCAAGCACTGGTGGGTGTCGCCGCAGTTTTCCTTTTCTTGCGGCATCCGCCAGCTGATTTGGAAGTCGCTGCATCCACCAATGTCCCACTGGCTTCTGGAGTAACCTCCATAGACCTGGGTCGCTTGCTAGATGCAGCAACAGCAGTCTGAATGGCCTCCTCTTCTGGGTTTTTGAAAGAGGACCCACTTCGTCATTGGAGGGTCGTTGGCAGCTGGCTGCCGTGCCCCTGCCGCAACTGCGGCTGGATTTCCTTTTGCGTGGGTACCACCTGGAGTATCATAATCCATTTGTTGTGCCATTACTATACTGTGCAGTTTCGTCCCAAACTGCCAGGGTTGGTGGGTATTTTAGAGGGAATTTTTCCCGTCATCCTCCTACTTCCCGATTTGCAAGACTGCCAATCAGGACACACACACCAATGGGATTTTAGTCGCCTTTTACGACAAGCATGCTTACTGCGGATATATTCTCTTGCGCCTAGTCCGCAGGTGGACTAATTGTGCTTGGGAGTACTACTCCAAGCTGCACTCTGAATTCGTTGTGTCAATCTGAGAACTTCGTCATCCAGCTGCTCTGTTGTTGAAATTATATTATTCGCTATGACGGAAGATGTAAGTTCCATTTGGAAAAACTTCCAGTCCGTGAACGAGTTCACCAGGCTGTTCGATTTTTTGCTCACTGACTCTTCTATATGCTGGAAATTTAATTTTCAGCAAAAAGAAGGCCTGTAAATTTATACAAAAACCTATGTTTCACGAACTGACATAAGCATATAATACAAAAAATTGTTAAAAATAGCATAAGAAAATTTGGAAAGAATAGACATTACTCATTAAAGACAGAAATTTGATATTCACACATTAGTCCATCGAAGAGCTATATAGTTACTAATATATACATCGATTAAGAGTGATCTGCCCAATCCACAAAAAGGGTGATCCTGCAGTTTGTGCCCATTATCGCGGGATTAGTCTTCTTAACATCTCGTAGGAGGTTCTGTCGAGCGAATTGTGTGAAAAACTTAAACGCAGCGTCAATGAATTGATTGGACCTTATCAGTGTGCCTTTAGACCTGGTAAATCTACCACCGACCAGATATTCACAATACGCCAGATTTTGGAAAAGACCCGAGAAAGAAGAATCGACATACACCATCTTTTTGCCGACTTCAAAGCCACTTTTGACAGCACAAAAATAAGTTTTCTATATGCTGCAATATCTGAATTTGGTATCCCGGCAAAACTTATACGGCTGTGTTTAATGACGTGGAGCAACACCACCAGCTCCGCCAGGATTGGTAAAGACCTCTCCAAACCGTTTGATACTAAACGAGGTTTCAGACAGGTTTCTCATTATGCCCGTCCTAATGACAATATCTGATGAGAAGGCTCTGGGAGTGTTCGAAAAAAAAGATTCTCCAAAAAATGTATGAGCCTTTGCGATGGCGAATACCGTAAAAGATGGAACGATAAGTTGTATAAGCTTTAAGACGACAAAGATATAGTGCAGCGAACTAAGATCCTGTGGCTTCCGCTTAAGTTGGTATACAAGGGACAGAACAATACTATAGGTAAGAAGACAGACAAAAACACACAAAAATAGTGATCCTGCAGTTTGTGCCAATTATCGCGAGATTAGTCTTCTTAACATCGCGTATAAGGTTCTGTCGAGCGTATTGTGTGAAAAACTTGAACGCACCGTCAATGAACTAATTGGACCTTATCAGTGTGGCTTTAGACCTCCAGATTTTGGAAAAGACCCGAGAAAGAAGAATCGGCATACACCATATTTTTGTCGACTTCAAAGCCGCTTTCGACAGCACTAGTTGTGTAATGACGTGGAGCAACACCACCAGCTCCACCAGGATTGAGAAGGACATCTCCGAGCCGTTTGATACCAGATATGGTCGTGCGACTTTTTTAACCTGATGATGCTGCCTTCTTCAAAGCGAAGCGAATGTGTCTGGGGTGAACGAGGGCAAGACGAAGTATCTCTTGTCATCAAACAGAATGCCCTGAAATCCAACGCAGAATCTCTCTTGCCAACAAGTGCTACTTCGGACTGGATAGGCAATTGCAAAGTAAAGTCCTCTCTCGACAGATAAAAAATATACTCTATAAGTCTCTCGTCATGCCCGTCCTATTGTATGGCGCAGAAGCATGGACGATGAAGATAACTGATGAGAGGGCTCTTGGAGTGTTCGAGAGAAAGATTCTTCGAAATATTTATGGACCTTTGCGTCTTTGCGACGGCGAATAACACGTACGATTGAAATACGAACTATACGAACTGTACAAGGACTTAGATCGCGTCGTTCGAATGTATGAAATAGCTCCAACCCTGAAGTTTTTTGACGCAGTAATCGCTGGTGGTAGTAAAGGAAACGGAAGACCTCCTCTGCGTTGGAAAGACCAAGTAAAAAAGGCCTTGGCTATACTTGGGATTTGTTGACCTCGGCCAAAATCGCTTAGGCGGTTGATGCGCCTATTAAGTAAGTAGATAATATATATATAAAGAGTTATATGCTTATACGATTTCGGTAGTCGATAAAAATTTAATATAACGATAGTTCTTTTAAAATAAAATATTTAAAAAAAATTTTTTTTGGCGAAAACGCAAAAAACGAATAAATACGAAAATCCGTATAAAATCCGTATTTTCATTGAAATTTGTATAAAAATCCGTATTTTTCCGCAGGTAGCTGAAAATCCGTAAAAAACGGACAAATTTGTATATCTGGCAGCACTGACGCAAACGCCATTACTCGTCTTGTAGGGTAGCAATGAGATAACATATTAATGTATTATAAGCATCGTGTGTTGCATTATACGTACGAAACTGCATTAATAAATTGCTTCGTTATACTACAACACACTATGCTCAAGGCCGGCTTCGCAATGGATGTAGAAAGCAATGAGATAACAGTAGCAGTAGCTGCCTTACCTAATATAAACGCACGGCCCAAATTTACTGTCAAAAATTTCAATGTCAAATACATACGTTCTTATGGGCACAGTTATTTAGACAACAGCATGACTTCACGGCAGCAGGCTTGCAGTTGTCGTTGTCGTCAAATTAAAAAAAATTTCTAATTTTTCCGACGACAATGAGCAGCTGTAGTGCTGACACTAATATGTGAAATGTAAAATTGCTCATGGCTTTAACCAGTCTTACGTGGTTTTACCAACAAAGACATAAAATAGTTTTAATATTTCATATGTAATAACAATCGATTATTTGAAACAAACGAGTCCCCATGGCCTGACCTTAGTTTCGTCCTTTGACTACCCTCTTCCCTAATGATTTGTTTTATTGTTACCGAGCTGGTTGTTGCGGTATTCTGCTACCTGAGTGAGCAGGGGTGAAGCCCTGCAGAAATAGTTTTCAGGCTAATGCCGTGACTGCCTCCGTTCCGTTAAAACCCTGGCAGGCCTCGAAGTACGTTCCAATCTCGTCGCCATTTAGTTGGTAGTTGTAGGTAGCGGTTGAGGCGACCCTTCCGCTTTTGCGGTGGATCTGGCTCTGAGCATCTTACCTCATAAGGGTGGGTGCCAGCCCTTGCATGGCCTCCCTGACCCTTTGCTTCACAGATAACCATGGGATCCTATAGTGACTACAACACCGAGTGAGGATATCGGCTTCGAGTGGGGACCCAGTTAAATATGGAAAGGTCACACTAAAAAAAAAAAAAACAATTGCACCGCTTCGCCGCATAGCGAGCACTTCCCGTTCTGCTCCGGGGGCGACCCCAGGCCGACCCGTGATTACGGGCGTTATGGTGGGGTCATGCACCAGTAAGGCTGCGAAGACTATGCTCGAAACGGTGGGCGGTTCGCACACGTTGAGAAGCGTAGTGCTGCCAGAACGCTCAAAAAGTACTAGGGGGTGCCGTTGGAAACGTTGCCCTTAAGAGAGCAAGGGAGGCGGTGGAAAAGCGAAATCTCTACTACTTAATTACCGAAGCACAGCTGGGGTAGCGGCCGAGGACAGAGTACCCCTAACAAAGAGACAGAGTTTAGTGGAGGAGCAACTACCGGCTCCTAAAAAGAAGTGTGTCCGACCCGCTGTGGCCAGGCCCAGTTTTGCGGATGTTGCCAGAGACAGGATCCTCATCGGGGTTCTAGACTGCGGCGACGAGCACGGGTCAATCCCAAGGAACCAGTGGAGGTTGGTGAAGGCAGCTCTGGCAAACGTCATCATGGATGTTCTGTCAGGGAACCCTGGAGCCCCTCCTGCGTGCAGAGATTCCGGCTGTATCCACGGCCACATAAAGGTCGTCGCATGTGATGATGCAAGGTCGGCGGCGCTATATAAGGCTGCCGTTGCTAAGGTAGGGGCTGTATACCCCGTAGCAAAGCTAGCGGTTGTCGACTGAAAGGATATTCCAGTGAGACCTAGAGCAAGGGCGAGGGTGGCTGTGACACCGTCATCACCAGAGAACATCTTAAAGATGATCCAGGTGATGAACCCAACAATACCTACAGGCGACTGGAAGGTCTTGTGAGTAGTGGAGCAGGATGGTCCGCCAAGGCAAGTGGTCCTGCCTCTGAACAAGGACTCTCTAGAGATCCTGGAGAAGAGACAGGGCCGTATTTACTACGGCCTTGACGAGGTGACCCTGCGAGTGTACCGTGAATAATTAGCTGAATTGTAGCTAACCGCAGGTAAAATTACCTATCTGACGAATGGACTTAACCGCCGCTTTTGGTTCCGATTAAGCGCTTAACTGGAGATGGTGCAAACGGCCCTTAATATAATGTACTTCGAGAACACACGTCTGATTCGCACCAAGTAAAGCAACTGAATCTCTATTCTCATAAGCAAAGCTTACATATGCGCCTAATGCTGAATAAATACAATGGAGCTGAATGGAATGCTTACTAACTACAGAAATATATAACATGCTCCTACTTAAGTTGAAAGGATGTTAATTCATTATGTCTTCAACTTATAATGTGGATAAAAGTAAATGTTTGTACTTGTGTTTAAAAATTCCGAAGGTAACTTAATATTTTCAATTCAATTGTGGTTAATGATACAGTGGCTCACAGCTTATTTCATGCAGCTTAAATTAAACAGCTTAGATTACAATTATGTGAAAAATATTCGTAATAAAAAAAAATTTTATGTAAATATTGAGTCAAATGCTTTTCAAACATAGAAACCTGAGGAGCATTCGCGAAAATCCAGTGTCACACACGCTATGGGATGAAATGCTCACAGCTTATTTCATGCACACTTATTCTCGTTTCGGCGACAGCTAGTCGCACGGATAACGGTAGTTTGTGATGCTAGTTCTTACAACTCGCGTTTATTTATAGGTTTTTGCCATTTTTAGTGTGTTTTTGGTCGTCGGGTGATCAGTACAAAAATCTAAGTAAAATGGGCCGTCATACGACAATTGAACAGCGAGAATTGGTCATAAACCCTTTTAAAAGAGGAAAATCGGAGCGAAAAATTGCCGAATTAGTCAATTTGAGCCATGCAACAGTGCAAAATATAATTCAGCGTTTCGTTCATGAAAATCGGATACAAAATAAAGGTCGAAGTCCACCAAAAAATATGTTCACTGGCCGTGAGGAGCATTTAATTGTGCGTAAAATAAAGGAAAACCCAAAATTATCGGCTCCTAAACTAGCAACAGTGCTTCAGCATGAACTAGGAAAATCATTTTGCGCCGAAACTGTACGTCGGGTTCTACGCGCAAATGACTTCAATGGCCGATTAGCTCTAAAGAAGCCATTTATTAGCAAAAAAAACCAACTAAGCCGAGTTGCCTTCGCTAGGGAGCTCGGATTTAAAGATTTTGACTTCTGGAACTCCAGAAAAAAGCATAAAACCAACTGTCAAACATGGTGGAGACAGTGTTATGATATCATCCGCAAACAGCACATAAGCAACAGAGACCAGATGAAAAATGCAATTTTTGAAGAGTGGAATAAAATCGGACCGGAAACTACTAAAAAACTAGTGGAGTCAATGCCAGCTAGGCTAAATGCTGTATCAAAAGCCAAAGGATATCATACTAAATACTAAGTATTTTTTTATTCAATAATTTAAATTATTTTTAGGAAAAAGCACACTGCATGAAATAAGCTGTGACATACAGTTGCAAATTTATTTTAATTTTAAAGTTGTTAAACAAAAAGTAAATAAAATAATTGAAAATCCTTTCTTCAACTACGTTCTTATACCAACAACTTAGTTTTAAATTGTGTCGATACACTTTTTGGTTTTCTAAATATAGCAATCCCAATTTTGATAATGCACCTGCATGAAATAAGATGTGAGCCACTGTATGTACATAGCTATGGACTTACAGTTCGATTCTGTAAATACTGACAATACTGCTTGTCAGTGCTGCCATGTCAGCAACGTTGTCAGTTGAAAGCTTTTATAGTATTCTACTTCAGCTTCTGACAATCTGAAAGAAATATCAAACAGCTTTTTGGTCAATCAAAATAAACAAATGGCAACTGAAAAGAAGTAAGATTGTTTTAAATTTGTTTTATTAAAAATTCCTTAGCACAACATTTGTTTTGTTACTTTTTACATAGGTGCGTGAAGTTTGAACGCTCCAGTTCGGAGCAGTTGAAATGTTTTACTAATTTTTGTCGGCAACACCCGGAGTTACAAGCCGGCAAAAACAATACAAAGGAGACGCGTATACAACTGCGTATACAACGTACGGCAATAAAATGGAAAGAGGTATACATATGGATCATTTTGTTGATGTATTGAACGTAATTATCTCGTGTTGATAGACATTGGCCGGGTATCCCATTATCTCCTAGATGGATATACCTCGCCGGACTCCTTCACAGCATCCAAGTAATGCTGTTGAGGAGCCACAAGGTAATGCAAGTAGCTCTTCACGTGAAAGGCCATTGAAAACAGAAGATATGTTCTCTTTATTATTAAAAAGCATGAAGACCAGAGATGAAAAGAAGCAACAGATTGAAAATGATCGGGCAGAGAGCGAACAACAAGTTATAACAGTGCTGCAAGGTCTTACAAAATGTGTTACAGATTTGATTAATGAAGCACATAAAAAGTAAATCAGAAATGTTTTATTAATTTTACTATAATACTTGTGTATACATATATACATATTTACGAACATAAATGTGAACGTATTTATATTTAGATGTTTGTGTGTTTAGATAATAGTATGTTTATATGTTTGTATGTATGTGCATTAAGATGTCTGAATGTTCAGATGTTAGTATGTTCAGATGTCAAGTGTGAAAATATATCTATGGCGAATCCTTTCGCCTTCTCTATAAAAGTTGGAAGCGTCCCCTAGTGCAACTGTTTCTTGCTATGTTATCTCATTGCTATTTTCTTCAAAGCCGGCCTTGAACATAATGTTGTGTAGTATAAAGCAGAAATTTATTATTTCTGCTGCAGTTTTGTGCGTATAATGCAACACACGGTGCTTAGATAAACATCTAAAGCGCGGTTTTAAAATACCAAATGCACGTTCGATAGAATTTCGCGCACTGGCATGAATCTTGTTATATTTATTTTCATGCCTTAAAGTGGGATAGGAAATGGGTGTAATTAACTAGGGCTCCAAAGGGTACCCTTGGTCGCCAATTAGGCACGCCTGCTGTTGACGACTTGCAATTCGTAAAAAAATTTCCCTCGCTTCTGATGTAGCCCATATTCCTGAATCATGGGTTGCCCCTGGAAATTTTGCATTGACATATGTGAATACCAGCCTATGATCACATAACTATTTATGTATAAAATAAAGTATTTATATAATTTTAGTTTTTTATTTAGAGAACTGAAACGCCTACCGCTTCAACATTAACACTATAAAAACCCTTTCTATTCATGTACATGCTCACTGGTCGCTCTGGAATATTAGAGTTTGGTGCAATAATTGCAATATGTGTGCAATCAAAATCGCCGACTGTGCATTTAATGCCAAATCTTACGTGAAATCTGAAAGATTGAGATGATATTGTTCCATATACATATGTTTTTTAGAATTTTCCTCATCAGTTAGAGGAAATCTTACTTCTCCAGACTTACACTTAGCAATCAATTTGGAGAGTGAGCGAATTGATATTGAAATTAAAGGCTGACTCATTGGCAAATTACTGTTTTGATATGAACCATGGCCAAAGAAGTTTATAGGAGCTAAAAATCTTAAAACAAATGGTAAATCTGTTTCTTCCACGTCATGTGGCCTACATAACAATTTGCTCAGCCTGAAAGTTTTTTTAAATTCCTTCTCTGGCAAAGCGAAAGGATCACTGGCATCCCTTAGATAACGTAAATGTTTACGTCCCTCCCATTTCTATTTGTTTTTCTGGGCTTGAATAGCCAATATCCACATTAAAATTTCTTCCTTCATATTTTCCGTTAAGTTCAAAATAAACAACCGTCAGCACCTTTTTGAGAACTGACAATGCTGTCAGTAATGAAAGCTTTTTTCACTGCGCTAGAATAGTAAAGAATGACTAGCTGTCAGGAAAGTGACTGAGGTGAACTTGTCAGTGATACGGAATCGAGCTGTTAGTCTAAGGGTCGTTTGCACCATCTCTGGTTAAAATTACCGGCAGTTAGCTACAATGCAGCTTACCATTCATCGCTTACTTAACTGAATAAGCGCTTAACCGGAGATGGTGCAAACGGCCCTAAGTTAGATTTAATATTATATTTTTGTTTAAATAACCTTTCCGTTGTGTCGTGGTCTCATTTCTCTTACTTCATCATCAGTTTTAGTATCTTGCAGTTCCAACCCCGGTGCATCCGTCTCACTATCATCGATGATTTTGCGCGTTTTACTTGTCACTGCAGACGTTGCGTTGTATTATCAAAATTGTTGTCACTTACTGAATTTTCCGTACCGCGAATTTGGTCTAGATACCATTTGATTATTTTGTTGTAGAGTTTAGTGTGAACGAGGTCTAAGTCGGTGCTTTATTGTAGCTTGAGACCACGAAGGCTTGCACGAGTTTTTGTAATTACGTTGTCATTTGTGATTTAAAACGCCTTTCTGTTGAATTTCGCTGTTTCTGCTTTGAAGTAACGGTGGCCATAATGAGCTAAAACGTGTTTTTAGTGATCTACCAAAAACTATTTTAGGATTAATTTCACCAGTGGTACAATGCTTGGTGTAATAATTTTGAAGCGTACACTATATAGCTCAGTGTTTGGCCGAGCTTGGTGTTGCGAGAGTTAAATAAGAACTGGTTAATGACTTTTTCTAAATTCGGATGTTTGACCGTTTTTTTAACGGTTAATATAGCCGTTTTCAGAGCTTTGACAAAATTTTCGGCTTGCCCATTCGTTGCAGGGTGTCCTGGGGCTGTGAAAATGTGTCTTACATTGTTTAATTTTAAGAAACGTCTTATTTATTGTAAACGTTGTTGTTTCAAAAACCTCGGTAAATTTGGAAGAAAGTCGATAACAATAATAAATAGTATCCATGGATTGGACCCGCGAAACCAATGTGTATGGAATCACACGGTTTCTATGAAATAATTTTGCCTTTTTCTGGGCTTACTTTGAGTTCTTGACAGGGGACACAGTTCCGGATGAGTTTTTCGATATCGTCATCGATTTTGGGCCACCATATAATGCAATCGCTTTCGACTGAAAGGTCCAAGTCCTTGTCTCTAAAGGCTTGGTATTCGATACCTTTAAGGTTTTTTACTATTTCTCTATTGATTGGCTTAATTAATTTTGATAAGACTGGATTACGTGTGGTTTCCATTGCAATGTCTTTGAAGTTTAACTGCAAATGGTTTTTAGATTCAATTAAATTGATAAAGTTGTTTTCAACTTGTCGCCGTTTGGGAATTTGTGAGAAAGAACTCCAGCTACAGCAGTATTACTAGCGTCTGTGGATAATATCATTGGCAATTCGGGGTTATAATAAACTAAGACTTGGTCTGATGTAACTTCCTTTTTGATTAAATTGTATGCCGCTTGATTTTTCTCAGACCACATGAAAATAGCAGCTGACAGTACTCTAAAATAGAGGAGTTCCAAGTCGTTTTGTTACTTAATATGTCTAAGATGAAAAACTTTTCAAAAATTATTACCTTGTTTATATCGCGTCTCGGAAAAAGAGCTAGAGGGAGCTGACTACCTAGCCTCTCCCCGCATTGGGACAATAGAACCTTGCCTGTGCCGAAACATTTTCTTACAAAGTTCAACATGGAACGTTTCGCTGCCTTAGCTATATGAGTATAGAGCGGCTCTAGCTCCAGGACCACCTCTAGCGCCGCTTAGGGACACGTGCGCATCGCCCCCGTAATGCACACACACCCCAGGCGTTGCAGTTTGGATAGCGATTGCCTCACCGTGGCCAGGTTGGTCATTGGGACCCCAGTCATCGCCCCTTACGTCACCATTGGTCTGCCTATCGTGGTGTACATCAACCTTAAAATCTTTGCACACCATCAGTCCCGCGGAGGTGGTCGCGTCCACATGACTCTCCCATAGAAGTTTAGAATCCAGGATTAAACCCAGATACTTCACCGCAGTGGCAGTCATGGCGGGAAACACCCCCCCACAGCTCTGTTTTTCATACCCTCCAACTTCCTTTTTCTGGTAAAAGGAACTGTCTTAGACGGATTGCTGTTTAGCCCTACATCAGTGCACCATATGTTTGCTAGTTGGAGCCCTCTGTGAATAATGTCACAGAGGGCACTGGGACACCTTCCTCTTGTGATAATCACTATGTCATCTGCATAACCTTGACAGCGGATAGCATTTGATGTGAATATATGCAGCAGTTTATCCACCATAAGGCTCCACAACAGTGGTGACAAAACTCCTCCTTGTGGGTAGCCTTTGACTGTTTGGAGCTGAACCACACCGTTCCAGTGTCTGTTTTAGCAATTCTGGTCTGAATCAGCTCAGCCTGCGGATGATTGGCCGCACTCCTTGTCCTACCAGCGCCAGATATACACTTGAATCGGTGGTACTGTCGAAGGCTCCTTCAATGTAGAGAAACCCGCATAGCACCATTTCTCCACACCCAATGGCCTCCTGAATCACCTCAGTCAGGGCAAAGAGCGCTGTGTCCGTTAATCTGCATAGCACCATTTATCCACACTGAAAGGCGTCCTGAATCACCGCGTCACTGATATGATTATTCCAGTTTCTCTGGTTATCTTTTACAGATACAGATCTGTTAACCCTCGCTGAGGCGTTACCTTGCAATGAGTAGAATGCAGTTTTGATGTGCCTTGTGCCATACATTTCTATAAAGCTAGAAAATATCTCAGATATAAACTGTTTGCCATTGTCTGAATGAATAAATTCAGGGACGCCAAAAATATGGAAAATTTATTTTTCAAAAAATTGTACGACCTCAGCTAAAAATGGTCAATACAAACAAAGACAAAAACATTGACATCAGGAGTGCGTGGGTAAGAACCCATAAAGTCTATATGCAACCGTTGGTGATATGCTGGTTTCCCATCATTGGTTTATGAAACGCGTTTTGCGTCTTATTACCTTTACATATTTCACAGCTTGTAATAAACATCTGGACATCTGAAACCATTCCTGGCCAGTAATATTTTTCACGGATTCGTGCGATCGTTTTATGGTTCCCGCCATGACTGGCAGAGGGTGATCAGTGAGTGTCCTCCATCAAACCCTGTCAGTTCGTTGTATTCATCCGAGTGAAAGCTGAGTGAGTCTAAGATTGTCCATTAATCTTCCATTTATGGTTATTTCTTCCATGTGCATCAGTGATAATGTGTCTGGTACAACGTTTTGTGCTCCTTGATTGTATCTTCAAACTCCATCTAGCCAGCCCACCAGAAATGTCCTTCTGATTCATTAGCCATTTTAGACTAGCATGATCAGTAATAACGGTAAACGGCATTCCTTCTATATAAGGACTGAATCTCTTCTTGACCACAGCCATTTCAACCGTCTTCCAAAAATCTATACCTAAGTAGACTTGTTGTTGTAAGCCGGATGCTATAAGGAACTCTAAGTCTTTTGATTTGCCATCCCACATAAATGGAAGTGTGTTTACACCCATCACCGTAGTTTCTCCACCGTTTGCGGTTCTAATATTTTGATTGCTTATTGGAATAATCTTTTCTTTCTTGCCTTCTAACCACTTTTCTGCATCTCGACCTAAACAACTCCCTAATGCACCAGAGTCTAATAGTGCTAACACAACTACACCTCAAATCTTTGTCTGAGCAAAGAATCGATTATCACCCTTTACTGTAACAATCGTCGATATAATTTTATTTAAAAATCTTTTATATGTTTTTTCTCTCATTTTTTTCTACCTATTTAAAATTCTTGCTTCTTCTACATTCTTTATGTGATTCATAGAAAATTCTTCTGCGAGCTGCCTCATAATCTAACTTGCGTTGATACAGGCTTTTCCTTTCTTCATCCTTCCCAAAACTTTCTTTCCTTTTTGTGCCATTATTATTTTCCGGACTGGAGTTCCCGGCCATCTCCGCCAGCATCCCGTTTCCCTTCCCAGGTTTAGAAACACAAAATAAGAGTCTCCACCATACACAAAACAAACCATATTGTGAAAGGACGACTTGCAGCGAGTTTGCTTTGCTGCTCCACTCGGGTTTTTGATCCACAGGCATTCCACACGAAAAACACAACATCAAATGAGTTGGGGACGGCCAAACGAATTAATGGTATATTGAGGACTTTTCGTTGGCTGGAGCGATAGTGGACTACTTGAAGCCGCACTCTGCCTACTGTTATTATTTTGGCCCTGATTATATGACTTATTTTTTTATTTTTATTTTTTATTTATTATAATTACAATACAACAACCATAGGCTATATTTCAGTATTGCATATAAAATTAAAATGATTATAAAATCAAACAAAATTTATTTAAACCTTAAAGCTAAGAGATTTATAAATTAAATCACTGACGCTATAAAATCCTATTACATTGGATCTTAAAACTAATCTTAAAACTAAGAAGAAATTTGAAATTGGAAATCGGAAATCGGAAATAAGAGCTTTAAAGTTAGAGATTGAGAAGTAGGAAAGGGGATGACATTGTAAAAGGTAATATCTTTTTTATTTACTCGCTGTATAGTTTAAATAATACGCTCTTGAAGTGTGCTGTGACCCTGATAATCCTGAGTTTATCAGGTAGCTTGTTTCAAAGGCGAACCGAGAAAACACAAAATTGACGTTCAGATGTCATAGAGTTGAAGTTTAAATGAAAGAGTTGATGTGTTCGCGACAATCGAGTCGGTTTAAGGCGGCCATGATTTTATGAAGCAGTGTTACAGATTTAACTTAGTTTCCTTTTAATAATATACTCATTTATTTTAAACCGGTTTATTTGCTGAATAATTTGTACTGAATACTTTAGAAACCGTTTATTTATACTTTTGTAAAACCTATGTTCCTATATAAGCAACTCTGTATAATATACAACCAAATAGTTTGTATGCTTCCGGTTCTTTCTTTTGGAACGAAGCACACGAATAGCACGAATAAGTAAGTTTCTCCATTGTAATAAAAAATGTTTGTAACTGCTTTTATTTTATCCGTTCCCGTCAGATATTAAAACTCTACAAAACTGTATTGTTAAAAATATTTCGTGCGTTTCATTTGAAATAGTCGCCGTCTTTAACATTATTTTAATATTTATTCAAGAAACATTTCATTTGCCAAAAAGTTTTTATGAATAATTCATTTGTAAGGCGCAAAGCTGAAAATAATTCTCGATATAATCTGCGCAGCAATAAGAAAAACTCGAAAATCGTCGAAATGTGTAACAGCAGCGAAAGTAGTGGCGATGAAATCGATCGAACAATTACACCATGCAAAAATGGCGTCGATGAACTACGTGAACAAATAAAACAATTAAAATTATCACTTGCCACATCGGAGAGAGAAAAGCTTCTACTACATAACGTCATTAGGCAACATGAAAATGTAAGTAACCTTCAAATTACCAACGCACAAAATACGGAAGCTGTATCCGTCAACGCAAACGCCGTCTGCACAGTAGCAGACATAACCTCAACAGCCGCTTTATATCCAACAAGCTCGAGAAACTTCGCCGCATGCAATACAGTCACATCAGCGAATAATACTGCCTGCGCTTACGCCAACAGCGCTGCTTTTTCTAAGGGTACGTATACAAATCAAAACTTAACATATTCACACGCCGCCCATGTTCTTGCCTATAACACCAACACCACTCGTGCCAACGACGCCACAACCCCCAACCTATTTGTTCCCTCTTCCGCCAGTGGAGTTCAACCAATGCCACTTTGTAAATTCCACTTCCCATTACGTCGCCAATAACTGGAATTCCCCACCAACCGTCACTTCGTCAGTATACGCCACCGGTGCTCCTTATGTTTCCAGTAATGTTTCACCTGCAGTACCAATTGTTAGCTTTAGCCAGTCGCCATTGGGTCTTGGAGGCCATCCACCCATTCGTAAAGTACTCGATTTGCCAGAGTTTCACGACTCACCAGAAGAGTGGCCTTTGTTTTCAGTAGCTTACAAGGAAACCACTATTTTGTATGCGTATACAGATTTAGAAAATTTGCTTCGCCTACAAAAAGCGCTTAAAAGTAAGGCGCGTCAACAAGTAGAATCGCTTCTAATACATCCATCGAACGTAAATGTCGTGATGACGACTTTAGAAAACAACTACGGAAGACCAGAACTACTCGTACGTAGCCAGATCACAAAGGCCCGTGCATATCCAGTGATCACCAGCGGAAAAATGTCCAATATTCTCAACTTCAGCACAATGGTTGCAAATTTGACAGCTTTTCTTGAAAGTTCCGGGGCCTCCCCTCATTTGAACAATCCAATTTTGCTAGATGAGTTGCTGTGCAAGTTGCCTTTCAACAAAAGGGAGGAATGGACTCGCCACGTATTGACTTTGCAACAACCGTATCCCACAGTGAGAGATTTCTCTAATTGGCTGCAACACGTCGCGTTGTATGTATCAATGGCCTCTGACGTCATGCCCGTAAAACAATATTCTGCAAATGATCAGTATATCACCAAAAATAAATGTTTAACAAAGCCAGTAATGTCAATTAATAAAGAAGATCAAAAGTGTCCAATGTGTAGCGAAACTCACCATCTGTTTAAATGTCAGAAGTTCAAAGCGGCAGATTATTCATATCGATGGAATGTTGTGAAAAAACATAATTTGTGTTTTTCTTGTTTGCAGCCAGGCCATAATCTGCACAGCTGTTCAAAACGACGTAAATGTAGATTGCAAGCTTGTGATAGATTCCACAGTCATTTGTTGCACAAAGAAAATTCTAATAAGAATTCGGATAAACGCATCGATGTAAATAATATGCCAGTTGCCACAGTCAGTGGCTTTTAAACTTCGCAGCGTTCATTGCGTAGATCAGCTGCTACGTGCCAACGACAAACACTATTGAAGTATCTGCCTGTCAAATTAAAAGGGCCGAAAGGCGAAGGGACTGTCATCGCGTTCATCGATGAAGGAGCGAAAATATCACTAATAGAAGAGGGTATTGCAAACGCCATTGGAGTAAAGAGCTGATATGCTTCGGTTAAAGTGGATTGGAAATCAAACGACAAGTGAACAGTCACAGCGAGTTTCATTTGAAATCACTGGCTTCTTTGCAGAATCCACATCATATCAGATGAGTGGCATACGGACAACAAAGAAATTGTATTTGCCGCAACAGACTTTGCAGTTAGGCGAATTCATTTGTCAACAAGAACAGCTGAAAGCAGAACATATTTTAGATAATGGGAATGCAACTCTCCAATTATTAATTGGTTTGCCACACACACATTTGATTCGACCTATTAGAGTAATAAATATTGACGATGGGTTTGCAGCACATCAAACTAAATTGGGATGGATAATATTTGGATCCAATGAAGAAAGTGTTGCTGATGTCACTGTTGGCCACGTAAATATTGACGATACCGAGTTACAAGAACTTAACAATAGAATCTCCGAATATTTTGTTGCTGATAATTTCGAAGTAAAATCAGTGCCCTTGATACGATGCGAAAAAGATATTCGGGCTGAAAATATGCTTAGAGAAACAACTTCCTTTGAAAATGGTCGATATGAGACTGATTTTTTATGGCGCACAGATAAAGTTAGTTTTCCTCAGAGTTACGATACGGCTTTAAAACGTTTACAACAAATAGAATCAAAAATGAATATTAATTTTGAATATCGCGATTGGTACAATAACAAAATCGATGAATATGTTGACAAAGGGTATGCAAAAAAGTTGTCAGAGGCTGAAGCAAGCAAAGTTGATGACCGTACATGGTATTTGCCACATTTCGCGGCATGCAACCCAAATAAAGGGAATAAGCGCCATTTGGTTTTTGATGCCGCCGCAAAAATTAACAAAGTGTCGTTGAATAGTGCGTTAATGAAAGGTCCTGCGGAATATCAACCGAAGTCACTGTTGACAATTTTATTTAAATTTCGACAAGGGAAAGTAGCAGTCTGTGGAGACATTCGTGAAATGTTTCACAGGGTTCTGATTCGCAACGAAGATCAGAATTCACAGCGTTTTTTATGGAGGAGGGAACTCCATCCAGCCTCCAGATGTATATGTAATGAGTGTTATGATCTGTGGATCTATTAGCTCGCCTTGCTCGGCGCAATATGTTGAAAATTTGAATGCTGAAGCTTATCGCAACAATTTTTCGAGGGCAGTCAAAGCTATCGTCGATCGCCATTACGTTGATGACTACATGGATAGCTTCGATAAACTTGACGATGCTATTGAAGTCACAAGAAAAGTTATTGAAATTCACGCTTTTGGGGGATTTGAACTTAGAAATTTAATTTCGAATTCCGCTGAACTTATGCAAAGTGTAGGCGGTAGTTCAGCACCATTTGCGCAAAGCAAAGTTAGCACTTGTAAGGGTGAAGGTGCAACTGAGAAAGTGCTCGGCATGCATTGGTGCTCAAATGAGGATTATTTTTGTTTCAAGCTGTCATTCTCGAGGGTTCCAAGGTCTGTATTAGATGGTAGTCGTAAACCAACGAAAGGGGAAATGCTAAGCGTACTAATGTCAATTTTCGACCCGTTTGGTTTGTTGAGCAGTGCTACTGTGTGCGCAAAGGTGTTGTTACAACGATTATGGCAACGCAACGGGGATTGGCATGAACCTATTCATGATGATATTTACGAAAAGTGGTTTGACTGGTACAACGGTTTAAGAATCAAAGAAGGTTTAAAAGTACCTCGATGTTATCATGCACAGTTTTTTAATGATAAAGCCGATATTCAGCTGCACATTTTTGTTGATGCAAGTGAACTTGCGTTCTCAGCCGTCGCTTATTGGCGCGTCCGCCATGACGATAAAATACATGTCTCGTTTATTGCTGGACGGTCAAGGTGTAGCCCACTCAAACCGCTGTCGATACCAAGCCTAGAATTACGGTCTGCTGTTTTAGGAGTTCGGCTTAAAGAAGCCATTACCACAAGCCACAACGTTAAACCTAGTGTGATAACATTTTAGACGGACTCCAAAACGGTTATACAATGGATTAGATCTGACCCAAGGTCGTATAAGCAGTTCGTTGCTCACCGCTTATCAGAAATACTACAGTCGTCAGAGGTATCTCAATGGAGATGGATTCCGGGTAATGAAAACCCGACGCGTCCAAAGAAATTTGCATATGACTGCAAATGGGTAAATGGTCCACAATTTTTAAAGTGGAATGATGATCGTTGGCCTACAGTCCCGAGTGACTTTTGCGGGAAAGAAGATAGAAGCGAGTTGCGAACCAAGACATTGTATACAGTGCAAAAAGATGACACTATAATTCCTTTTAACAAATATACAAACCTTTATAAATTTCTTAGAATAATGACATGGGTTCAGGTTGCGTTAATAAAATTTCGAGCGCTGGCACAAAAACAAAAATACAATGTATATAAATCATTGTCTGCGGTAGAAATAAGACAAACCGAAATTGTTATCTGTCGCTTGGTTCAAGAAGGCGAATTTGTGGAAGAAATGCAAACGTTACGTCGTGGTGAATCCGTTAGTAAAAGAAGTTCGCTTTACAAGTTATGTCCCACGTTAGATGATGAAGGTGTTATGCGTTTGGGTGGTCGAATAGATTACGCCGACTGCGTTTCTACATCAACTAAGCGACCAGTTATATTGCCAAAAGGACATATGTTTTCACGACTGGTGGCCAGACATTACCATGAAATGTTTCATCATCATAACTTCGAAGCTACAATTGCCGCCATACGTTACAAATACTGCATTCCAAATATTCGCCGTCTGTTAAGATCGATAAGAGTACAATGTCAGCTCTGCAAAAATTTGTCAGCCATTCCACAAACACCGTTGATGGGTCAACTCCCGAAAGACAGACTCACTCCATTCGTTAGGCCGTTTTCATACACAGGAGTGGATTACTTTGGACCAATTATGGTATCGATTGGACGTCGGCATGAAAAACGCTGGGTGGCTATATTCACATGTCTTACAGTCAGAGCTATCCATTTAGAGTTGGCAAGGGATTTGTCGGCAGACTCCGCTATTATTGTACGCCGTAATTTTATTAATCGAAGGGGTGTCCCTATTCGTATGAGGAGCGACCGAGGCACGAACTTTGTTGGTGCTAGCAAAGAGCTCTGGGTTCAGGTTGAGAAGGGCATTGACGATGAATGCTGTCGTAGAGGTATCGAGTGGTTGTTCAATGCTCCAGCAAATCCATCGGCAGGGGGCGTGTGGGAAAGAATGGTCCGCACGGTGAAACGAGTCCTGCAATTCACATTAAAGGAAAAGCCACCTCAGGTAGAGACTTTACAGAGCCTCCTTATTGGAGCAGAGAATCTTGTGAATTCTCGTCCATTAACTCATGTGCCATTGGAGAGCATAGACGACGAACCGCTTACTCCAAACCACTTTCTATTGGGTGTCCTAACTTTGTTCAAACAGCTAACGTACCGGAAGTGAGATGTTTAAGAAAGCAATGGCATATATCACAGCAGCTAAAACAAACGTTCTGGAAGAGATGGGTCCTGGAATACCTTCCAACTTTAACAAGACGCGTAAAATGGTTCAAACAAGTTAAGCCCATATGCGTTGGCGACGTGGTAATCGTATGCGATGACAATGAAAACCGGGGTCAGTGGAAGAAGGGTATCGTGATGGAAGCAACAGCGGCTGCAGATGGTCAAGTGAGATCAACGTTGGTCAAAACCCCTACGGGAAGTATTCGAAGGCCTGCGTCAAAGATTGCTGTACTCGACGTAAAGGGTGATTCTCTCGTCAACGATTCGAATCACGGAGAGGAGGATGTTACTGATTTAACTTAGTTTCCTTTTAATAATATACTCATTTATTTTAAACCGGTTTATTTGCTGAATAATTTGTACTGAATACTTTAGAAACCGTTTATTTATACTTTTGTAAAACCTATGTTCCTATATAAGCAACTCTGTATAATATACAACCAAATAGTTTGTATGCTTCCGGTTATTTCTTTTGGAACGAAGCACGCGAATAGCACGAATAACTAAGTTTCTCCATTGTAATAAAAAAATTTTTGTAACTGATTTTATTTTATCCGTTCCCATCAGATATTAAAACTCTACAAAACTGTATTGTTAAAAATATTTCGTGCGTTTCATTTGAAATAGTCGCCGCCTTTAACAAGCAGCGTCAGGCACCTAAGCTTTAGCAGATTATCAAACGATATAGAGGATATCTTCAGAGCCCATACAGATTACAAATGGCTTCAATCGATTTAACAATAACAGATTCTTCTAATTGACGTTCAGCACAATAGAGTAAGTTACTTACATTTTTTGAGCGGTTACGATTTTATTTTATTACCCTTTCGACTCGCCTACACTCCGCTTTCAAATCTGCGCTGGTATTCATCTGAGAAGGCAAATGTCAAGTTCGCTAGGTAAGGCTTTAAGTTCCCCTTCAGGATCCCCACTAACTCTTTTTCTGGAATTTTCTTTCTACACCTTAACGTGAGATTGTAGACCTCGTCAATGCTCTCTGGTGGCATCTGCTTCCTCTCCATTATATCCCGAATTATTTCATAGTCAGACTCCGCAGTTTTGAAAATTGATTGCAACTCCGTTTTCAACTAAAAATAACCGAAGTTCGGATCATCGGCGTGATCTTCTAAAATCTGCCAATCATTTCAATGCGAGGCCTGTCACGAGACAATGTAAGTCGGTGAAGAGCTGGTAATGGGAGATGTCGTACTGCGCTCGCTTCTTTTCGATTCTGAAGAGGAAACTTTCCACCGTAATCCCCTTTCCAGTACCGTCGAATTTAATGTGCCATTTGTCCAAATCCATTTTCTTTCACTTTGGTGGCAATTGTGGATTTTGCATGTCTGCTTCCCGGTTTGCTTGCGTATCACGGTCGTCGGAACGTCTACAAATAGTCCTCCCATCATGGCGTCGTGGATCTGGCGTCGATGATACAGTCGGGCGATTACCCAACGCCTGTGCGGAAGTCTCTATGTCCGCGACCTTAATGCTAAGATCCGACATGTATGTTCTCATGTTTCGGACTTCCATCGCCATTGCGCGGCTCAGCTGATCGACTTTGGTACCAGCTGAAGTCAATTCACGCATTGGAGCTTTAGCCTGATCGGCTGTAGCGTTGCTGGGACGCCCAATATCTATAATGTCCTCGCTGTGTCCCGCGCCAGCTGCGCTGATTCAGACATTTGCATCAATTCTTCTATCTCTTAGAGAAACTGCGACAGTAAGTCGATACACTGGATTATGACTCAACGTATGTCTCGCTTTGTTGAAGTGCTTGATCCTCCTCAGTAATACCGCCTATTCGCTCGTTCCACCTGGTTAAGTAGTCTATGAAGACGAAATCCACGGAGAACTTAATGTTGCAAATTTCAAAATACAATTTAAAAATTTACTTAATTCTACAAAAAATTACAAAAAATTGGTTAAATTTCACTGAAAACCAAAATATACTTAATAATACATGTATGAAATTCAAAGAAATTACAGTAAAATGGATAACTAAAATATTTAAATATTGTGATAAAAGATAGAATTTCATAAGATAGATTTTTTTTTGTGTATGTATGTATATAGATATGTATCGGTATCTGAAACGTTTAGTGTGATTGGTGTTGCACGTTGGCGAGATAATCATGGGCGTGTGTTGTCCGTCGATATACTGTCTGTTGTCGATACACTTCGTAAAACCACCATTGTGTAGCCTAACCCTTAGCTTCAACGGCTGGCGACACAATAGATCAAGAATCCATGAAATTAAATACATACATACTTATATCCCCCATTGTTCATCTCCTGTGCCTGAACACCACTCCCACATGTAACTCCCCCCCCCTCCCCCATCTGGACTTTGTGGGAGGAATCCCAAAACAGGACGTGCACATCCCCAGTTTTGTCAATAGTACACTAATCGATTTTGTCGGAACAAAGCGATATTGCACACATGACTCCAACCTGTCCGAAAGAAGAAAAGTAAAAAAAAAAATTTTTTTAAGTTGAATTTAAGAGATTTAAGAGCAGGAAATAAAGGTGTGTGAAATTGGCAAGGTCCCGTGAGCCTGACCTATTGTGTCCGTCTAGTGTCTCGTCTTAGTCCTGTAATGTCATTGTCACCCATTTCTCCTCTCATTGTAAAAGTGCATCGCCCACACCAAACCACAAAGAACTAGCCACTCATGTTTTCGATCTTCGTTTTACAAACAAATTTACATTATTGAGTTTATTGATTAAAAAAAATACTTACACTAAGGGCCAGTTTTTCAGTGCTGGTTTAAACTCAGTTTAAACGGAGTTTAGTTAAACTCAGATTAAATTTAAACTAAGTTTAAACTGGACAGTTGTTTTTCAGTGCAAGTTTAAGGCCGCAGTTAACATTGGCCATTTTGTAAGGCAACATTGTTTTTTTCTTTATCTAGATAAGACAACAGCTGATGTTTGTTGACAATTTGATGCCATTGCTAAATAATCCTTTTCGTCAAAAATATCAAAATGATTCGGATGAGTAGATATTACTCTTTTTCTTCTTAATATAGTAATTGTAAGTATTTCGCTTACTTCTGTGTCACTGTAGTCACTTTCACCAGAGGAAATATCCATTTTTTTTAAATAAAAATTCAATTAGAGGACCTTGCGGTCAAATATTTGTTGCAACCAAAATAAAGTAGTTGGCGAACAGCTGATTCGTTAAACGGAGTTTAACCGTGCCAGATCGGCCGTTTAAACTTAGTTTAAACTACGTTTAAAGTTGACTGAAAAAGAAGCATGCTGAGTTTAAACTTAGTTTAAACGGCAAACAGAGTTTAACTTGCACTGAAAAACTGGCCCTAAATATTCTTAGCAGTTTAACTTCATTTTTTTTTGTTTGCTCCTATATGGAGAAATATGCTATTTACTCTAATGGTAAAAGCACAAAATAATTTTATGAAGTTTAAATATAACCTTATCTTTTTTTTTTCTAACGTGATTGACAAAAAAATTAGGACTAATTAGGCGGAATCGAAATAAAATTCTTGATAAAAATTATCAGCTTTCGTCTCTTTTCTCCACTATCTTCAACTTGAATGCCTATGTAATTTTTTATACATGGATACATATGGATATATATGTATATTGGTATGAATATACTCATTAAAACCTGCATATACTTATGAACTAGCACTTACCGCTCCCGCATGTGATGTAGGCTATTGCATACAGAATATGCTATGCTGGAAAACAAAGTATAAAGCACATGCAAATGTCAAACAACACAAAACTTCCAATGCATATGTACATACATATATTGGCTGTCTCTATTGAGAGTGACTGAGTGGGAGCAATTTTGGGGTTCACAACTGATGGGACGGAAACCGATGGATTTAATCTCGATTCCTGCCTTTTATCAACGCCACGTTCTTTCTTGCTCAAGAGAAGGTAGCTCACGTTCAGTTCTATTCCGAATTTACAAAGAAATAAAAAATAAGAGTGGGGCTTCGACCACTGTTGGTTTTGAACCAAAAAAAATCTAAGAAAATAAAAACAAAAGGGCAGAAAGATAAGAATATAACCTACGAAAAATTTAATTAAAAAAAGCAAAAATAATTCCACCAGAAACGCGAAAGTGAGGTGGCTGATTACTACCATAATTTGTAAATGAAAGGATGCAATAAAATAAAAAAGAAGGTGAATACTTGATGAAGTGTAAAAAAACTATAGATATACATATAAAAAAAACAAAAAGGTCGTAAGTTAACCAAAAAAAATAATCAAGCGAAATTTTGCCCATGTGTTTCTTGTGCTGGATATTTGTTTTGTATACTTATACGTGTAGCTTGTAGTTGTGGACATGAGCGCGTGAAGCGTTGAATCAGGCGTTCCCGTGAGGTGTCCGACGATCAGCAGTGGATTCTTTCTCAATGTTGATGTTTTATTCTGCTTGCTTTCTTCCCCTTGTTTTATTGGTGTCTCTGGACTTCCAATTACAATTTGTTTCGATTATTCCACCTTCTACTCCAGGTCATGAACCTTTTTACTTAGTTTACTTGCGCCCTATCTATTACCGATCAGTTGTATTTTCGTAAAACGACACAAGTTGATATTGGCAACTTTCAAGCCACTCGTATCTTCCTGCCAGATGACAATCTGAAAATTTTAGGGTTTTGTTACGTCGTCTGTGGTTGTTTTTTGGGTTTTATTTTGTTTATTATCTATGTATGTATGTTACTCTGATAGATATATACGTGCATATAGCATTACTTCGACACTTTTTCCAAAATTATTTATTTTTTTATTTATTTGTTTTTTTAATTGAATTAATTTTAAATAAGTTTACTTTACTGGTGCTTTACATAACTTTACTTTTAATTTAATTTTATTTGGTTTAACTTTCATTTATTCTTTTAACTTTAATTTATATATTATGTAAGGTAATTTATTATTTTTGAACATTATCGCCGACTCATCTCAACATAGCAGGGAAGTTTTTTTGTTGTTTCAAAAAATCAGTGAACGGGTCTGGATTAGCGGCAAATCTTAAGTGGTACTTATGCACATATTTGTACTTCATGACTCGACTATGACTTTCTTCTTTTTTCTTCTTTCATTGGCTCGATAACCGCCTACGCCATTTTGGCCGAGCTTAGCATAGCACGCCAGTTATTTCTCTCTTTCGCTAACTAGTAGCAAGTGTACCGCAGTACCTCGTCGAACACTTTCAGAGCTGGAGCGCTTTCATCCATTCAAATGACATGGCCTAGCCAGCGAAGCCGCTGGATATTAATTTGCTGCACCATATCTATGTCGTTATAAAGCTCGTACAGCTCATCGTTCCATCTTCCACGGTATTCGCCATCGCAAAGGCGTAAAGGCCCATACATCTTTCAGAGAATCTTTCTCTCGATCACTCCTAAACCCTGACTGATTATTAATGTTAATGCTGACATTATTATTAATGTTAATGCTGATTCCAAAGTAAACGAAGTCCTCTACTTTTTTAAAGTTATAACTGTAAACAGTGATGTTTGATCCCAGCCGTGAATGTGCCGACTGTCTATTTGATGACAGGAGATACTTCGTCTTGCCCTCGTTCACCTCCAGACCCATTCGCTTTGCTTCTCTATCCAGTTTGGGGAAGGCAGAACTAAATGCGCAGTTGTTAAGGCCGATGATGTCAATGTCATCGGCGTACGCCAGACACTGCACACTCATTTAATTTATTTATTTATTATAAAAGATGGTGCTTGACCGATTTAATTATGCTGCTCGAATTATCTTCTCCATCATCAGATTAAAGGAATCGCATGACACAGAATCATCCTGTCTGAAACTTCGTTTGGTATCAAACGGCTCGGAGAGGTCTTTCCCAATTCTGACGGAGCTGGTGATGTTGCTTAACGCCGTTTTACATAGCCATATAAGTTTTGCCGTGATACCAAATTCAGACATTGCGGCATATAGGAAACTTTTTCTCGTGCTATCGAAGGCGGCTTTGAAATCGACAAAAAGATGGTGTGTGTCGATTCTTCTTTCTCTGGTCTTTTCCAAGATCTGACGTATTGTGAATATCTGGTCGGTGGTAGATTTAACAGGTCTAAAGCCACATTGATAAGGTCCAATCAGTTCATTGACGGTGGGCTTAAGTCTCTCACACAACACCCTCAACAGAACGGATTTCGTCGTAGTCTGTTAACGGAAATCAATTCCGTCGTCGCTGAGTGGGGTTCGGGATCATCATCTTCTCCAAGGTGGTTTCTGCCACTACCACTAAGTAGAAGAGAAGTGCTCCGTCCATAAACTAAGTATATTAGTGATTACTTACCATGATTACTTACCACAAATTTCCACAAAAGTAACTTTCAGTATCCACTACTGATGTTGAATTAATTTTTGATAAACTCCGGCTTTGGATATTGTAGCACTTGTTTAAGTTTTTTTTATATATTTATAAAATTTAATAAAACTTGAGGAACAACGTAAAGCGTCTGCTGTTACAAAAAATGATTTTTCTTAAATTGTGGTACCTCCTAAATGCCACCATATTTTAAAATTACCACTTACTTAAAAATAGTATGAAAATGGAAAATATCTTAGGAAAGTTATAAGAAAGCATTGAATTTATTTCGATGAAATAACACGTACATATTTAAATATAATTTTCCCAAAGTTATAAACTTGCTAAGAGGTATTTAATCAAACGTGCATGGAAATATGCATACAAAACAAAATCTGTGTTCAATATTAATATAAACTCAACTAAATTATAGATTTGGTAAGACTGCTATGTTTCTTCTAGTCACATTCCGACATCCCTGTGCAAGAAGTATGTGGGAGCGAATAAGATATATGAGAAAAATATAAAAGGTTAATATTGCCGATTCCTTTTTGGAATCGTAGCATGCAATTTGTTATGAATGTGTTTGTTAGACACCAAACTTTCTTCAAATGTGTTGGAGATTCAGTCATGCAGTTTTGCCAGGAAGTTATTATTATATATACATAGATACACATTATATACATGCATATATATGTACATTACATATCAAAATGTGTTACTCAAATATACACAGTTTATATACATTTCATTTCAAATTCCGTTTCTTTACGAAAACGACACTGAAGATGGCACAACGCCGAAACCGGTATGTCACAAAACCAAATTTGACAAGGGATGACGGAAAATCGTTCCAACATACATCCAACTTTCACCCTGTCGGAAAATCAGAAGAAAATCAAAATACAGTTTCCTTATAGCATAGAATAAAAATACGAGGTGGAACAATTATATCAGAAGTGAAATCTATTATACTCGTACCTCGAGGAGTAAGGGAACTATTTAAAAAATTACATTTCTACATGATTTTTTCATTTACAGGCCGTTAGAATGGATACATAAAAGGTGCTTTTCAGGGCCGTCAAAACTACAAAAAGATCAAATTTTTTGCACACATATGCTTAAATAAAAGGCTCTTTTCAGTGCCGTAATACAACAAATTCCTTCCGTATGTTTATATGTATTTTCATGAAGGCCTTTTTAAGGCCACAATAACTTTACAAAAAGATCAAAAACGTTTACGCAGATACTATGATTATATATGTTAATAGAATTACCCCCGAATTCATTTAGCAGTCTCGGTCTCTATGCAATAGAGACAAAAGTCACGTGTTTAGACCATTTGGCATTCAGTAGTTTCAAAATGAGACTGATCTACTGAACATTGTGTATAACAACAAGTGAGATATCTTATTTGACAGTTGCTTTTGACAGGATACCTAAGGTGGCGTTGACAGGATACCTAAGCTGGCCGCCAATATGTCGACAATTACGAATGACCCGAAGTTGGAAAAAGCTGAGCCGAATAAAATTATTCGGTTAAAACGAACAGGGAACGCCAGGGTTGCGAATTTATATTTTTGCTGAAAACGGTAAATTGATGCTTTCGACAACCCCAAAAACGGGGTTATGTTTGCGTTTAGGTGACAAAGTGTTGCTGTGCTGTCCTTATATTAATATTCTTTTAGTTCTCAAATGTTTTTAATTAAAAGGAACTATAAACTAAAAATAATTGATATTTATATTTCATAATAAATTTTATAAAGCTGTATAATTAAAAATTATCCTTCTTCAAAAACTTATCTGTGCTTATATTGATGCGATTTTATATTCGAAATAAATTTTAATCAACATATGTAAGAACTTGTTTAGTGCTTTATTTATCGATAATTGGTTAAATAAATAAAGTTACTTGTTATTCTCGATATTTGAGATCGTCCGTACATAGTTGCACTGAATAAATTACTTAAAACATCATTAAGCCTGTGGGGAATTTTGATTAGAGATAATTTAAATCTATATTACATAATTTCCTTATTTAATCTTTTCGCATTACATTCATGGGAATCAAAAAAGCAAAGAATAATTCATATTATTAAAATTTGAAAAGAAAATGCAATCCCATTAGGCAATAAAGACCTATATCAGCTCTGATATAAACTTTCTACAGCTTTGACTAATTTGTTATTGTTAACAATTCACTTATTGACTTAATGCAAACGTAAATAAGCTTTGCATTAATATATATTATATTATATATTACTTATAAGCAAAAATTATTTAAAACGAAATATCCAGTTTCAGTTTATAAAAAAACTCAAAAGCATTCCTATAAAATTTTTAAATTTCATTTGTTCATACTGAAAGGTATATACCAAAGACATCAAATATCATATTTCTTCTCGTACTTTACATTGATATATAGTATATACATTTTTAAAAATATAGGTATATGAAATTTATCATCAAGTTTTTTTTACCTAAGTACTATTTTTGTGCAACCCTGACTTTGTCAATGTAAATGAAATTCAAATAATTCAAACTGATTTCTTGAAATCAAACCCAGCAGCAGAAGTGATTTTTGAATTTTAAAACAAATTTATTAATATTCTCTTAATTTCCAGAGCTTTTTTAAGAATTGCAACCTTAAAACGGTAAGCACTCAATAAATGTCAATAGTTCTTTTAAATTTGCTAATAGTTTCTATATAAATCGATATATTTAGAAAATGGTAAATCAATGGTGCATCTTTGGATGTGGATTGGGATCTCTGTAACAGATGTAATAAGGTTGTGCAGGTTAGTAAGAAATATAAATGTATTCAAACGTCGTAGCGTACAGACGTGTTTTTCGAACGATCTCTGTCGATGTTGGTAAATTCATAAAAAATTTTCTTCACTATTCTAATCGTAAGTCAAGTGATAACATAAATATATGTATCTGTGCTTTAATTCCAAAATTTTATTAAAATTTTGTGGCTTTCCACATGAGAAAGTGACTCTAATAGTTAATACATATTTAACTATACCTGACTTTGTTAACTAACAATGCCGTGTGTGTGTGATAATAAGGTTGAGCGATCACAACCTAAAGTGCTGAGTGAAAAGTGCAATTTTTTGTACTTTGCAACTTTTTTACCTAGACTGCGTTAACCTTCAGCCAGCTGATCTTGAGTTTTGCTTAAATCGGGTAAGCAATTTCTCTGTAATTTGTGTACAGCTGTTCGTCGTAGCTCCCTTCGTTCGCCTCCACCTCCATTTAACCTGGATGAAGGCAATGCTTGTAGTGTGGAGCTGAGTGAGTTAGTCAAATTCGTCAAACAACGCACATCTAAACAAACAACATCCTTAGAGTCTGCTCTAATAGAAATCTCCGCTCTCAAGGTAGAGAACACTCACATGGTTGCTGCAGTAAATGCTCTGCATGAAGATAATATATCGCTTGTCAAACAGACAGAATCGCTGCAAGCTGAAATCCACTGTTTGCAAAATAAACTCTGTTTTGATGAGTTGCTGTTGGCGTTCTCCTCACTTGCTAATTTAATCCAAGCGCCTCGCGACACCAACAAATGCACCGATACTAAGCTCCAAACAACCAACAACACTTTGCAAAGTACGAGTATTGCTCATTCATTTCGCTCACTTCGCTCCACTGACATTGTACCCGCTGTTTCTCTTTGTGAGAGTGTACCAGTCAGCGTGACTAGATCAACGACTGAAATTTTTAAGAGCACAGCCTTCTCTGATGGTGTTGGTACCGGTGCTGCTCTTTCTTTGTCTACGTATGCTGATGCTGCCGCTGCCGCTAATATCGCTACTGATATATCTTCTGCTTCTATTGATGCTGATATTAATAAAGTCCAAGGTCAACAAAACGCTGATACTCTCCCTAGACATATATCATCACTCCCTTCGGCTGACTTAAACCTGCAATCGCCTGTACAGTGGACGCGAATGCAAAGTAAAATACATAAAAAACAGTTCACTTCTGACATGGTAATTGGGGTTAACAACAGCACGGATCTGGACGTAGTTGCATCTAAAAAATGGATTAATCTGGCGTCTTTCAAGTCTTTTGTCAGTGCCGAAAATATTATAACTTATGTAATGAAAAACGCTTTAATTGATAGTAGTCAAATTTCCTTCTAATAAAAAAAGATACAGATATTAACAAGCTGAAGAAAATTTGTTTTAAGCTAGGTGTCTCGCCTAGGATCTTGGACAAGGTTTTAAATCCTACACTATGGCCTACTGATGTTAAAGTTAGACCTTTCCAATTTACTCAAAAGGCTGCCGACAAAAATAAGATCGCTTAACCAATAACTAACAAAAAAAGTTATGAATTTAATGATTTTAAGATTTACTTCCAAAATATGGGCGGCATTCGTACTAAATCCGAGGCTGTTCCCACATTAAGCGCTAATCTGGAGTTTGATGTTATTATCTTTGTGGAAACGTGGCTCAATACTAACTTTTTTGATCAAGAGTTTTTCGATTCAAAATTATTTAATGTCTTTCATAAAGACCGAGATGCGATGAAAACTGGTTGCTCTCTTGGTGGTGGTGTGCTAGTTGCGATTCAACAAAGACTACGTGCTTTTCAAGTAACTCTTAGTAATACCATCTTGGATCAATTGTGTATTTGTTTAATTGGATCACCTGGTTATGGCTCCTTATATCTAATTTCATCATATATTCCGCCGAGTAGCAACTACGACATCTATAAAGCACACACAGATAATATTGTTCATCTAGTTAATAACAAGCTAGGTGATAATCAACTGTGTGTTTTCGGAGATTTCAACCTTCCCAATATCTCGTGGTCTGGAAGGTTCTCTAATTAATGTCTTACTCCAACCAATATTACAGCTGCGCATGAGTCGTATTGCATAGATAATATCTTAAGTCTAGATTTAGCTCAAATTAATTATTTTACCAATAAGCTTAATCGAATTATTGATCTCGTTTTTATCAGTTCGAATATTAATGCCACTATTTCCCAATGTTTTTCCCAACTTTCTCTATCAGACAAACATCATGTATCGTTATCACTTAAGGTTGAATTTTATGAATTATCTTTTAATAACTCCGTAGATAAAGTTACTTTCGAATTTGGTTGTTGTGATTTTGCTAAACTTAACCTTTCCTTTCTTAAAACTAACTGGGAGAACTTGTTTTTTGGATTAGATGTTGCTAGTTGTTTCTCTGAATTCAAATATAGAGTAAATGAAACTTGTCTTAATAATATTCCAATTAGGAAACAAAAGCCCTACAAACTACCGTGGTATAATTATGAATTAAAAAGACTAAAGAATCAACGCAACAAGTACTATAATAAGTTCTGGAAATCTAAGGCTCAGTCTCATTTTACTAAGTACCAGCATCTTTTGAAAAAATTCAACTTTTTAAATAAGTTTCTCTGCAGAAACTACATCCTTAGTGTAGAATCGAACATTAAATCGAGTCCAAAAACTTTTTGGCACTACATTAAATCAAATAAATCGAATGGTAGTGTTTCTTCAGCAGTATGTCTTCGAGAAAAATTTGCTAGTTCACCTTTAGAAGTCGCCAATTTACATTGAAGATTCATTCCCTGTGTGTCATTATAACCTGCCTTCAGCACTAAGTCTTTCCTCTGATGATATAATTAAGGGAATTAACTCATTAAAAGTCACTACCCAACCCGACGTTGATGGTATATGTTCCGCCCTTCTAAAAAAATGCCCAGCGCTAATATTACCGCTGAAATTTATCTTCAATATGTCGCTAAATACAGGAGCATTTTTGGATAATTGGAAGCTAACATCAATTACTCCAATTTTCAAGAGCGGTAAAAAGAATGATGTCAAAAACTATAGACCAATAGCTGTCTACAATTTCAAAACTTTTCGAGTGTATAGTTAAGGAAAAAATGTATTTTGCTGTTATGAGTTTAATTTCCCCTCACTAGCATGGTTTCTTCGCCGTTCGGTCTACGTTAACTAACCTAGCGGTTTCTAGTGAATACTCCATTGACACATTTTCTGGGCTCCAGGTTGATTGTATATACACCGGCTTCTCCAAAGCCTTCGACAAAGTATCCCATTGTATTTTATTGCGGAAGCTAGCTATGTTTGTTTTTCACTCTATATTTCTTGAGTGGCTAAAATCCTATTTAAGTAATAGGTGCTGCGTGGTCTCGATCGAGGGGTAACCTCTACTCCCTTTATTGCATCATCTGGTGTACCTCAGGGAAGTATCCTAGGACCTTTGCTCTTCGTTCTTTTTATAAATGATATAGGCAGCTGCTTTTCGTCTACGAGATTCCTACTTTACGCGGACGACCTAAAAGTTTTCTCTTCGATTAAGACCTCTGAAGATGCTTCTCGGGTCCAAAATTAAATTAATAGCCTATAACTACTTATGGTATTGTCGGTCTCACCTCGATCTCAATATCAACACATGTTATCATGTTACGTTCTTGAAAATACGAAACATTGTTCGAACGTCATATAGCATCTCTGGTACTCCCCTTCAGTCTGTTGACGAGACCAAAGACCTTGGGGTAATTTTCGATGCCTGTTTTTTATTTAATAACCGCATAAATTAAATCATATCAAAATCATATGCTGCGATGGGTTTTGTACGTCGAAATAGTTCAAACTTTACTGATCCATACACTCTGAAATTACTCTACACGTCTTTTGTTCGTCCAAAACTTGAATATGCTGCATTTATTTGGAGACCTCATAATAGATTTGCTATTAATAGAATTGAACGTATTAAAAAGGTTTTTCTTAAATATGCTTTATCTTTCCACTCCCGTCCCTTCCTACAATTCCCGAATCCTCTTGATTGATCTTAAGACCCTAGAATGCAGAAGGACTATTATTTCTTTGACTTTTGTGCATGGATTGATAAGTGGCGAAATCGATTGCCACCCATTACTGCTCTCTATTCAATTTCTTATTCCTGCGAGAACACTTCGTTTTAACTTTCCATTTTACCTCAAGACCCTTGGCACGAATTATGCCCCATTAGCGCGTTCACTTCGAGAACTCAACAAGATTTCGAATTATACCCTGCTTGATTTTTCTTTGCCAAAGGGTGTGTTTTCTAAATTATTGAATTCTATTTTGTTTTAGTGCTTTCTGCACTTTAATTCTAAGTTTTAGTCATAAGAACCTCTGTAGTATACTCTAAGATATCGTTTTAGTCAGTAAGAACTTGTAGGTTATTTGACTTTTGAAATAAATAAATAAATAAATATGTATATAAATGTAAAGCATCAGGAATGTTTCCAGACTAAACGAATCTAAATATTACTGCATCTCGAGCGGAGTTTATATGAGCTACTTAAGTTATGGAAAATCTTTGATAACGCACTAGGCAATAAAATTTGAAATTTGTGATTTCAATTTGGCATATACTTAAGTAATTTGTTATAAATTAAGGGCGGTCTTCACCTGCTTCCAATTGTCGCTTGCTTTCTGCTTCTTGTCGTCGCAGGCGAGAGAGAGATTTGTTTACTGGGCATTTTGAAAGTATACTTTTTTATTTGCAACATGTCGTAGAGCAAGAAGGTTCGTGTCCTGCGTGCTATTCAAACTCCAAACACACTCATATTGTCGGTATAAATTAATTAATTTAAAAAGATCAGTAACGCGACACTAGATTTTATCAATATATCTTATTAAAAGGCCTTTTGTGCTCGAAGAGCCTATGATAAACGATGTTGCCACAATGAAAGATGCTACGAAATGCGAAAATGTCTGTCAAACTACAAAAATGACAGTTGAAAGCAAGCGAGTGCTCGCTTACCGATCGGTTTGCGAGACGAAGCATGCTTTCAACTTTTTGCGGTCTTCACGTGCGACATGTCGCGTGCTTTCAGAAGTAAGCGAGCATTGAAAGCAGGTGAAGACCGCAAGTAAGGTACGTTAGCGACGCACTGTCTCAAAGCCGTCCCTGGGGGAATTCATATCCATGACCCAGTAGGGTAAACTTATATAATATTTGTTAATGGATTGATAAGTTTTTAATAAATGTTATATACTAAAATATATATTTTTTTCAATGTTGCATATTATATATATGTATACGAGTATATATATAAATGTATACATATTTTGTTTTTACAGAAACATCATTTCGACCTAACGAAGCGATAGGGGTATCGTTAAAAATTTTTTTATGTTCATAAGTATATCTTTACGCACTTTATTGGAATCACCCGGCTTTTGTAAAATAATTCCTTTTTTTATTTTTACTTCCAACTAACTTTAATTCCTCATTATATTAAAATATATTGCTCTCATTGGTATAAAAGTTGATTTAAAAATTTAAACCATCTCATTTTTAATTTAAAAATTTAATAAGGTTAAGGAAATACTAACTCTTAATATAAAAAACCCTTTTCTGGTTGTCTTATTTTTGTCAGACAAAGTTTTTAAATGGTTTCAATTTTAAAGATATTTACCAAACATATCGAGTGTTATACTAGGTTTTTTTAAATACAATGACATAACAGTTGATTTGTAAGATGCATATCCTTAAAAAAATATTTGCATTTCTATTTTTTGTCACTTATATGCATATCCCTGCAAGACAAGACTAAGCAGTTTCCCCTGAAATTGAAAAAATTTACGCAAATATTCACAACTTTTACGCATTTCACCCACACATTTACAAATTTTGTTTTCGAACTGTCGAACAATTTCCATATGTTAGAGCAGTAATACCGTCCTCCAATAAGAATCTTATGTGATAGAAGGAGCAAGATTAAAAAATATAAGACACATTTTTATCAAAGTAGGCTATGACTAATCGGCATTTCAGCAAACACTTTATTTCAAAAAATTATTTAAAATTTTTTTATTATGCATTAAATTTTTTTTGGATAAACTTCGGGGATATTTCAGCGTCAATACTACAAAGAAAAGCCGTCGTTTATTCTTAACCAATAATGAATTGAATTATCTAGTTTGCGTAAGTATTATTAAAGGCCGACTTAAGCATGAAAACCAGGCCTCCTCATCTTCTTTAGTGTTAACGATGACCTTTATTTGCAGTGTTACAGTAGATTTACACAAACATCGAACATCCCTATTCCTTTGCCGATTTGATTATTATTCTTTTATTTAATTTTATTCAACAGTTTTTATTGTTTTTATTTAGTAGTTAATTTTAATAAAAACGTATAAGATAAAATATTGATCACAAAAATGAGGAGTTTGTTTATAAGTACTGAGGACTTTGTGATTACAAAAATTAGTAGTTTCATTGCACTGTCCAACAGCATTTTTGGAACAGAATAGCGACCCTATAATTCTGAAAGGGTATGTTGAGTAGATCATTTTTGTAGAACAAACTTATGGTCCAGAACGTCTGATTTTTTTTTACAGTGGGTCAAAGTTTTCATTTTTTGGTCGAAGGGAGCATTATACTATATGAAAAAAATGTTGTAAGTTAATGTCTGAGAGAATTCTTATGGTCAGAGTTGTATTGTGGAATTGTATGAGGATTATTTTTGTGGAAGATCTTAACCCTCTAACTGTTCTCTTTATGGGTCAATTTGACCCATTTTTTGGAGAAGTTGAAAAAATATCCTTTAAAAAAGGGCATTTAAGGATTAAAATATTCTACGAAAATGTTTGGCGGAAAATTTCAGTGGGGGTCACCAAAGACACCATTGTTGTAAATAAAGATCTTTACGATTAATTGGCAAAATTACACGCCAACTTCTATAAAAAATTATAATTTTGTTTTAATAGTGGTTTATTATAGTATGTACATATTTATTTTTTTGCTTCAGCAGTAGTATGACAATGGATTAAAGATTAAACTTAATATGCTTTCCTGTATTTAGCTTGACGTGAATGTTCCGATGTGTGAAGGTTTCTATACAAGCCCCATACGTATTCAGCAAGCATTACACTTTGGGATTTCCCTTTGAGTCTTTCTTAAATACACAGTGGCGAATCACGGAATGATTTCGCACCGGTGTATTAACAATGAGAATGAATTGAAACAGAATATTCTGATTAATATTCGACAAACTAAATGTTTTTATTGTGTGGTTATTTTGGATATGAATAAAGAATGGAAATATAAATTACAACTGATTTTTACCTTTGGTACGGCGTGGTGGCTGTGGCTGATCCTTGCTGCGTTGCTGAGATAATTCAAGTGACCCGAGTTTTTTAATTTTGAAAGTGATCGGACCGCCAAACAGTGAACTTTCGTTGACTTTCCCCTTACCTTAGTTCACCGTTTGACGGATAGCCGCGTATATGTGTGTGTGTGTGTGTAAACCAATAAATGGATTTAGACACTAGCGTTGTTCGTAAATTGTTGGGGCGGAACTCCAAGCCAACAGTGCGTTAGGGTGGTGAACGTATTTAGGTCGGAAACCTAAACATACCGGCCCACTTGCGGTACGCAATCGATTTTGGGAATCAAGGATCAGCCACCACGCTCGCATAAAGGTTATTAAATTGAACGGAGTCCAGGGGGCAATCCTTCCATCTGCCATCCAGTTCCTCTTCGCTGAAATGATATACGGATTTGGAAAGAGCAAAGGAGTACGTGGTTGATCTAAATGTTAGACAATTCAATGCACTTATATAGTTTTAATATATATGTCTATATTTCATTTGTTGTTTTTTTTTTTTTTTTTTTTTTTAACTATTAAATAAATAAAGAGAATATTTGTACATGCTTAAACATTTATTTTTGGTGGGCGCCTGAGACGATGAGCCCAAAAATAGTTCCCTGGGCTAGAAGTCCCCCATATGAAGTTGGCGGAGTCTCCGTCAACATTATGTGTTGGTAGACGTCGCAACCCAACGTCAATCTGATCGGTGCAGCCTTGAAAAAATGAGGATCCGAAATGGGAGCGCGACTTTTGGGTCCACGTTTGTTTATGGGGTTATACGAATATGAGCGTTTGCGCGGACACGTTTTCTGATACCCCTGCTTGCCTCGGAACACGATAGAGCACATGGACCCGCGGTCCGTTTAATTCCGTTCGAGGCGGAGCTCCTGGGCTAGATCGCTGTCTATGATTGTGTTTGGCGCACAGGAGTCAACCAGCGCTCGCAGTAGGTGAAGACGTCCACCGGCCTCAATCTTCACTATCGCCGTCGGCGCGATGGCCTCAAATGCCCTCATGAGGGGCACTACTGCCCTGTCACCTAGTCTGCCTGTGCGGAAGTTAGCCAATTGATCTCGCCGCACAATCTTTAGCATATCTTCGCTTCTTCCATTTTTTGCGGTCGGCGTCGCTGCAGTGGTCGGCAAGGACGCGTTACCAATCCACCTTGTCGCCAGTCGTCGCGTTTGGTTAGCGGTCGGGAAGGACGAGTTCCCGAGCTGTTTTCCCGAGTCGTTTGCGGTTCGAATGGACGAGATCCGGACCCTCTGCGTTCGGAAAGGACTAGTTCCCGAGCCGCGATTTTGACGCTCATGCTGCAATAACGGGCGAGAAGTGCAAGTTTCCCGAACCGTACGGACGGACGCTCTTCTTCCAGCCTCTCTGTCTCCCCCACTTGTTGTGCCCAAGACTTAGTCTGCTCATTAACATGTATTGATAGCACCTCGTCTGAGCTGGTATCGACCTCGATGGCATTCTGCCTTTGGTCAGCATCGTCTTCCAGATGCAGCGTCGTATGATGTCTTTCGTGGCATCGATAGCAGCGCCCGGTGCTTTTACATTTTTCTAGTCGATGAAATGGTGACAAGCAATTTGGGCAGTAGCGGTGAACCAGAACCGCTCGCAGACGTTCTTCGGCTGAGCTGCTTCTATAAATCGGGAAGAAGCGTATGCCGTGGTTTTTGTGACAGAGCCGGCATGGGATCTCAAAACGATCGCCGCGTTGTTCCGACTTGTTTCGGGTTACTGTGAACCGACCCATTTTGTTCTGCAAAATGCATGTTTTTTTTTTAATTAACGTATAATTATATATGGTGCTGGGTGGCAAGTTTTTGGCGAGAGAAAAAATCATATATACATACATATGTGAATTTATTTTATTTAATGTCTATACATTTGTAACAATTTTCGGGACGTGATGAATGTAGGTTAATTTGTGCGAGGTGTCCATTTTATTTTATTTATTAATTTTTGATATGGTGTTCTGGTGTTGATTTCATGCCATCGTGTGTGAACAACTTTAAAAATGTGTATTACGAAAATATTGTAGACGGTCTTGAGTTTTCGTCATCGACACCCGAAGAGACTACCACCCTGTGAGTAATCCTCTCATAACCGCTAATATACAACAGATGGCGTTCGTGCTGTGCATAAATATTCGCTTATGCGGAAAATTTGATTGCGGCAAGTGTTCTTTTGGCTTAATACAATAACGCAATTATGTCTCGTCTGAGCGTTGTGTAATGCTCGTAATTACTTATGACACTTGGCTAATGGGAAGCACTGGTGTCGTTGCACATATGAATGCTTATTAGAAAATTGGGAGACTTTTGGGGATTTAGCCAAGCTTGGCACCCAATTTCTGCCCACCGGAAAAAGTCTGAATAACATTGGCATAAAACGAGCACCGAATGAATCGCATGCAACGCAAAGCAATTACCAGTCTCAGTCTCCCTCGCTTTTAATGATGTACATCTTGTTGGTAAAGAGTTAGGCACCTAAAAAATTTTCTGCAAGTACGAGTACTCATGCAATGTACTCGATTATTTGCAATCGATACCATCGGCCATTAGACAGACAGATGCACAAACGTCGCGCCATTTACCGTCTAAAGCGTGTGAAGCAAGCGCTCGTTCCGAAAACTAAGAAGGTGAAGAAAAATTAATGGACCCAAAAATGGTGGTGAATGCTAACTACCCAACAAAGCGTTTTGCAAAGAAACGCCCGGTAAAGGCGCTCTTCAGCAACCACAAGCGCACCATTCGTTCCAATCTTATTCCTGGACGTGTATTGATTTTGTTGGCTGGTCGCCACTAAGGCAAGAGTGTTGTGCTTTTGAAGGTGCCAAATTCCGGATCTTTACTCGTCACTGGTCCATTTGCATTGAACTCCCGTACACTGCGTCGCTTTTCACAGCGTTTCGTTATTGGTACAGTGGCTGAAGTTGATTTGGGTGATTTCAAAGTGCTACAACACTCGGATGATGCCTATTTCCGTTGCTTAAAAATCAAGGAGGATAAGAAATCTGCAAAATATGCTTGCTTTGCACTCATCGCGGTACCCACATCGCTTGCGATTTTAAATACCGCATAGTGGGGAAAATATGTGACTGCAAAATAAGCTGAACATACAGTGTTTCTCTAGGATTTCCGTTTTTATTTTTATGTCAACATACTTCAAAAAATAATATCCAATTTAAAAAAAAAATTGGAGAGGAGAAACATACAAGCGTGAAAAACGTTACATCTGGGTGAATCGCGGTGATGCCAGAAGAGGAAAAACGATGACGAAACTAGCACAGCCCGGAAGACGCCCGCCAATGGAACCGAAGGTTTGAAGTCGGTTGTTAAACAACACCCTGATATATCTAGTAGCAAATATGGATAGAAAATTTAAAATGTGTGTATTCAAATATGCGTATTGCACTTTTTTTTCTAGGATCCACAAGCAAAACTCACCTCCAGTCTGTTTATTGAATATGAGGCCTGTCCGGATAATGTGCTTTGGGTGCCGCAAACTCAATGCCCAGCACATGTACGGATGATGGAGCATGAGAAACCGCAGATTTGTGATCGACCAGGCGGCAGCCATGGCTATTGTTGTGTCACTGAGCAGCATCATATAGGCAAGTTTTTAACGTTAAGTCACAAAAATACATGCAAGCCTGCACACTTACATATCTGTGATGCTAGATGGTAAACACGTATGCCATCTGTGATGGCTACATGGTTACCGATGTAACTATACAATTTTGAAAATAATATTATACGCCGGTAGATATTCATATTGAATAAGTGGTGTATGTAAAACCCCAGTTATCGGATTTTCGAAGAATACTATTTTATAAGGGTAGTATATTTGCAGAAATATAAAAAGGGAAAATTTTCCTTTACGGAACCAGGCTTTGAAAAAAGAGAGTTATAAGGGGGGGTAGGGGGGAGCCCCCTGAGTCCAAATCAGAAGTTCCCACCGGCCGGAGGCTTATAGTTTTTAAGTTATTTGCTGTTAAAGTTGCGAAAAATGTCAATTTTAACCTCACTTTCTGCTATGTGCAGCAATGAAATGAAAATACCGTGCTGCCACACATGACGAATATATGTCGAGATTAGACGAAAATAATAAACTCTATGTGCATATTACGTGATTTTTTATTAAAAATTTTCAATTTATTAGGAAATATTGATTTATTTGAGAAAAGCGACGCAGGCGAAAGTTTTTAATAAAAAATCGACGTATTTATTACGCAATATCGATTTATAAATAATTTAATTAAATATAGATTGATATTATTAAAGCGCCGCAGGCGAAAATTTTTAATAAAAAATCGCGCGATTTTTTATAAAAAATTTTCTATTTGGTATGATATATTGATTTATGTGAGAAAAGCGGCGCATGGGAAAATGTTTAATAAAAAGCGTGGGTTTTTTTATAAAAAATATTCTATTTGGTATGATAGCTCCTGTAAAGACTATCTCTTTACCCAGACTAGAACTGTGCGGTGCAGTGCTACTAGCTGAAACAATCGAATCAGTGACTGAAAATCTTAGTCTTCGTCACCTAAAAGTAAACCTTTGGACTGATTCAACAATTGTGCTTACCTGGATACGCAAGCCTCCTTGCTCTTGGTCAACCTTTGTGGCGCACAGGATAACAAAGATTGTAGAAAAGGTTGGCAACGGAAATTGGCGACACGTGGGTTCAACATCGAATCCTGCTGACCTAGATAGCAGAGGACTTTTGGCACAAGAACTGGTCAACAATTCCTTGTGGTGGCAGGGGCCCTCTTGGTTGCAAGAGGACTTTTCCAAATGGCCAACACAAGTAACGGACTATAACACAACCATTGAAGAAAAAAGGGTGCAAGTGCACACAATTACTAAAACTAATAATAATTTTAATGATATACTTGGGCGATTTTCAGATTTATCAAGGGCTTTGAGGGTCATCTCATATATTATGAGATTTTTTCAAAGAACTCACTCGAAAACAAGATCTGCTTCCCAAGCAGAATCCTGCCTAATCTCAGCTGATGAGATCAAGGCAACGACTCAACGCTTGATAAAACTTGTTCAAAGGCATTATTATAGTCAAGAATATATGTATGAGTCTCAAATCAGGTATGTCGATCCATGGAAAAAGTGAAATTCTGCCTCTGAATCCCTTTATCGATAAGGCTGATGTTATAAGAACTGGTGGTCGTCTAGGCGCGTCCCTGGATTTGGCGTACAATGAACGCCATCCTATCATACTTCCGTATGACTGCCGTCTGTCCCGCCTCATCGTCCAGTTTATCCATCGAGTGTCCCTGCACGGAGAAAATCAGCTGATGTTGCGCATAATCCGTACCCAAAATTGGATTCCTAGGGTGAAGAATATGATCCGGTCTATCATCCACGGTTGCAAGGTCTGCATAATCCATAAAAAACGGACCCAAACTCAACTTATGGGAATTCTACCTAGGGAACGCACCAGCTATTCGCGGGCTTTCACAAATAGTGGTGTGGATTTTGCCGGACCTTTTGATATTACGAGTTATCGTGGTAGAGGGTGTCGAACGTCAAAAGGCTATGTTTGCCTGTTTGTATGCTTTGCCGCCAAAGCTATACACCTTGAAGCTACCACTGATCTTAGTAATTCTTCTTTCTTAGCAGCTTTTGCACGGTTTATGGCCCGAAGAGGTTGTCCTAAAAATTTTTACTCCGACAATGGCACCAACTTTGTCGGAGCTTCTCGGTCTTTACGATCCGAAGTCAAGGCCTTCATGGCAGAAGCACGTACCAACACCCTCGCAAAGTACGCACATCAATTACTTTCATGGCAATTCATACCCGCTGCAGTTTCGCACATGGGCGGACTGTGGGAGGCGGGTGTGGAAAGCTTCAAGAATCATTTCAAAAAAATAGCATCAAATTGTAAATATACGTACGAGGAGTTTATGGCGCTTTTATGTCCAGTAGAGTCCTGTTTAAACTCTCGTCCAATCAGCCCTTCTTCAAGCAACCCGTCCGACCTGGAGCAGCTTACCCCAGGTCACTTTTTAGTTGGTGGACATTTACTAGCTCCACCAGAACCAGATATTAATGAAAACCCTGCATCCATAATAAACCGATGGCAAAAGCTCAAAGCCCTGCACCAAGGTTTTTGTAAAAGATGGAAGGCAGAGTATCTAGTAGAGATGCAAAAACGCATCAAATGGAAGCACCCACAAAACAACTTGCAAGTAGGAGAATTTGTTGTTGTAAAGGAAGAGAATCTATCACCGAATGAATGGAGACTGGGACGAATCTTAAAACTACACCCAGGTTCCGACAACAAAGTGAGAGTTGCAGAGGTACTGACCGAAAAGGGCACAATCGCCCGGCCAATTGTAAAATTGGTGCTACTTCCGTCTTACAGAGAAGACAACGAATGCGAGACAACCTCTCAATAGGTCACCACTTACCGCCCTCTTAAAAACTCGAAACAGTAAAACGAAAAAGAACCTTACTCTTTCCGGTATTCCACTCCCTGGCTAACCACAAAGTTCCACTTCTTTTATATCCGTAGAATTCCACTCCCTTGATAACCATAGATTCACCAACAACCGTAAGTACTGTGAAACCAACCATTATGAGACCAACAGTAAGAAAAATAAGATTTGTCTTACAGATAAGATATTTAACGAGGAAATCTCCACAACATTTTTTTCATGGTTGTTAAATAAACAAATAAATCAAAAATTGAATCAAAGTCGGATAACATTTTGTTTCATCTTACTTGTTCGTGAGAACAGCTCTCACATACATACATGCATACACACAATGATTGTTAATGATTGTGGCGCTATTATTTGCGAAATCTCCAGACATTTATCTTAACCCCATACTCGCTTAATTGTTAGAAAAATGTAATAATAAGGAACTTTAAAGAGAGGAGGCAAAACGTAAACGGAAACATATGTATGTGTACATATGTTTGTGCGCGAATAGGTATTTTTTGCAAAAGGGGTTATCCACAAAAGTGACTTGGAGCTATTGTTTCGTAATACGCAATCATTGGTATTGATGCATTCCACGACACAAATGTGTGTCTGCTTTGGGCAATATTTCGAAAATCTGCGGTTGACTATTTATTGATGTGTGTATATACATACATACATACATGAATAACTTTATATGACTACGTTGTAACTCTAAAATAGTTCAGCTAATATCGACATTGCAGCTGTCACGCTTGCTATCCAACTGTCGAATCAAGCAATTGAAACAGCAAAAGCTTACAATGAAATATACGTCACACAGTTGGCCAAATTGAATTATACTAAAATTTTCTTTTTCAAAAGTACAATAGGGTGGATTCGGTAAGAAACATTAATTTCAAAAGGCAAACAAACTATATGAACTATATGCATACATGTAACATATGCGTACATTCATACATATGCGTACATACGAGTACATACATCGAGCTGCAATGTATGAATCTTCTATTTCACTCATTACTTGGGCGGGTTCCCTGCCCGATAAACAGTATTAACAATAAGTCTTACATGTATTAACAATGGTCATGCTATGATAAACTTCCGTCAGCTGGCTCTAGAGCGAGGAGCTTGTTTTCTTGTTAGAGAAAGGCACATACATACATACCGTCACTGCCTTAATTTGCAAACACCATTGAACACATTTTCATTTCGAATGCAGATTTTAAGATAACATATTTTATTTAATAAAAATCAGCAGTTCTAACAAACCCGCAACTGCGGAAATTTACTTGTTGGCAGAGGGGGCTTTCATACATTCAGATAACGACATATAGAAGTTCATGTGTGGGTATGTACCAGACTTGGGTTTGGAAAAGTAGTTGCTGTTGACATACATACAAACATACATGGAACGTATTTTGGATACATTTGTTCAAGTTCAAATACTCAAACTGTGATTACTGTTTTTCCAATTGGGACTTGTTGGCGGATCAATTTGAATAATTAGGGTACTATGTGTGTGTGTGTTCAAAGTATGAATAGAAAAAAGTATTAATTTTCATGCCTAAATTATCGGAGGAAGTAATGCTGGAATTTGTTATTTCCATACTGACTATTTTTTTTTATAGGCTGAGATTTCCTTTACGGAACCAATGCTTTTTTTTGCCAAAGTACTTGGAATATTTCACTGAAATTAGCAGGGGGTGTTGGGGTAGCACTGATTCACCGATATTTAACAAATTTTGGGTTCAAATTGTTTTAGTTTTAAAGTTATTTGTTGTTAAAATTTTGTCACTGATTTAGCAATATTTTAATACAAAAACCGCACAAATCACTTTTCTTTTTGTTAATACACTTTCTTAAACACATTATAAACATAATGCACATATTTTTTTGCTAAAATTTTAACAATAAATACTTTTAAATGCGATATTTATATATCTTGCTAATTGCACAATGTTGTAAACACAGTTGTTGTGAGATGGCCGCGAAGTATGTGTGATGCCAGATCCTGGAAAATGTTAATAGATATTTTTGATAACAATGATGTTGAAGGAGTAAAAACAAGCATTTTTTAAATTGAAAATATAATGTTGGTGGCAATGGCGAAGTTTAATGTTACGGTACAGGTTTGATTTAAGTGGCAACCAAGGCATCTACTTGCAAATGGAGTTGTGCCGTTATTTTCATTTTATTCAACAGCGGTAAATGTATTTTTTGTGTACAAATTAAAATTGTTTTAAAATCAAAGCGTTTTTGAAATGAGTGACACTGATTACGGTAAGTTTCTTTATTTAAATTTATAAGTATTACAGATTTTATTTGCAGATTCAGACGAACCCTCTACCAGCACAGGGGCAGCAAGAGGCCATGTACTAACAAGTGCCGAAATTCAAAATATGTGGACCAGCTACAAGGTTCGTGACCGCCTTGGCACTACCGAGCAGTGCATCCAATTTGCGGAGGATAATGGGATGCTCTTGCGCAGCAAGCTTTGTCCTACACATAGGACGGTAATGCCCGTTTATTCCAAAGGTAATGCAGATTTGGGCAGTTTTTGTTGCCGGAAGGGATCGTGTCGTACTAAATCTACCGTATCACGAGCGAAGGGGACTTGGTTCGAAAATGCAAGAATTTCAATGCCACATATTTTTTATATAATGTACGGCTACGCGCAGCGTTGGACTCAGTCGCAGGTACGGCTTGAAAATTTTGTGGAGGGTCCTTGCTTATCCAGTAGGACTATAACCGACTGGTATAGCTACTGTCGGGAGGCGGTGGTTTTATACCAATTACATCAGGAGGGGAATAAGGGAAAAATTGGCGGCCCCGGAAAAATAGTTCAAATTGATGAGAGCAAATTTGGCAAAAGGAAATATAACAAAGGTTGTTTGAAATTAAATAATTCAATTTTATTTATTAAAAAGAATGTTATCAATTTTATATTTGAATTTTTTAGGCAGAAGAGTTGACGGCCATTGGATCCTGGGCATGATCGAAG